>JAPDNY010000003.1:43576156-43818656 GCA_029375565.1 Gekko gecko | reverse complement strand
GGGGGAAGATTGACAGAGCAGCTGAGGGGAAATAGATAAAGGATGGAGGGCAAAAGAGAGAGGTGGTAGGTTGACAGATAAGGGGAAGGGGAAGAAAGAGAAGGAGATAGAGAAAGAGAGGGGGGAGAAAGAGAGGGAGGAGAGAGGGGGAGAAGACTGATAAAAGGGGAGAGGGTGAAAAAGAGGGGGAAGATTGTTAGATAAAAGAGAGGGGGAGGGAAGCAAAGGGTCCCCCCTGAAATTTTTTTGCTGGTCCCCATTTGTATGGGAAACTAAATATATTGGGAAATATTTTATTTCATGCATACTTTGTCATAAAGATGTGAGTATTCTTGGATTTTTTTTAAAAAAACCGCTTGTTTCATTCACATGAGTTCCTTGACCATCTTCTTCCTTTGTGAAGGGCCCATCACTCAAGAACATTTTCTGTACACTTGACTTACTCCTGGTTTACTTGGCAGTTGATCCACAAACACTGGAATCAGTTTGGGAATGGTTCTTCTGCACTTCTGCCCTCCTTCTACATTTTCACAGTTATGGAGTCAGTTTATTTTCTCGTACGCATGCCTTCAATAATGAGGATTTTCAAAGGAGGGTGCTGTCATCATCATTGGTGTAAACAGTGGCATTAAAGCACCCCCCCCTTTTTAAAAAGCACTAAAATATCAATCAAAAAAGCACTAAAATATCAAACTAAAGCATTGTAGGCTTAGTGGGTTCTCTGAATTCCTAGCTTTCATTTTTTAAAAAGTAGGTTTCTAGTTCTTTCCCTCAGAAAGATATAAGGAAAAAGGCATATCTTTGTGAAGGAAGGGGACATTTCATTTTAAAAAAAGAATGCTGGTAAACCAGAGATTGTACTAAACCTATTGTTACAATGTTGTAGGGATACATCAATGCTTTGGTGCTGTTAAAAAAAAGAAAACAAAACCGTATCTCCTCTTTCTGTGTGTAGAGGGACTAGTTTGCTCAAGACTAGGGAAGGACACAAACTGAGAAAATGTGATTTGTTTTGATTCATGGTTCATGGCATGCCTGGTTTGTGAGCCACTAAACATCCTGAACTATTAAGAGCTAAATGAGCTGGTTTGGTTTGTGAAAGTTATGATGCAGTAGAATGCCCCCCAGTGTCCTAGAGACACCAGGCTCAGAGGGAATCTCTGGGCTGACTTTCCTCTATCAGCTCTCCAAGTTTGGTGAGGATTGGATTTATGGGGTCCAAGTTATGGCCTCCAAAGAAGGTGCCCCATTCTCCATGGTTTCCAATGGAGGAAAAAAAACAACAAAAAAGAGAAAAAAGCAAGGGCAATAGAAGACCAGCAGAACAAAATCAAAGGCCCTGAGAAACTGAAGGTGGAGGGCATTTTTGCAAGCCCAGCAAAACCAGTGCAATGTGCTCAGAAGAACCAGTGTCACTGTGGTACTGCAAACCCAAGAGGACTAAGACTGAAGGTGAAGGGGCATTTTTGCAAGCCCAGCAGAACTAGTGAAATGTACTAGTGCCCAGCAGAATCCAGTGCTGATGTGGCAATGCCAGCTCAATCACAATCCAAGCAAGGGGGAGCATTTTTGCAAGCCCAGCAGAACCAATCCAGTGTACAGAGTGCCCAGCAGTAGCAGTGCAATCATAGAGTGCCCAGCAGAACTCAGTGCCAGTGTAGCAATGCCAGCTCAACAATCCAAGCAAGGGGAACTTAGAAGCCCAGCAGAACCAGTACAATGTACTAGTGCCCTGTAGAACCCAGTGCCAATATGGCAATGCCAGCTCAATCACAATCCAAGCAAGGGGGCCATTTTTGCAAGCCAAGCAGAACTAATACATTGTACAGAGTGCCCAGCAGTACCAGTGCAACTACAGAGTGCCCAGCAGAACCCAGTGCCACTGGCATTGCAACCTTAAAAGGATTGATCCAAAAGCACAGAGTCACAAATCCAAGCAAGGGTGTGTGTGGGATTTTGCAAGCTCTGTGCAAGAAAATGAGTACTGAACACAAAAGGAAGGTGGGCAAAGGGAGGGGAAACCATCTTGAAACTAACGTGACTAGGTTAAAACTGACAACAGTGTTTCCAAGTCTGGAGAATTCCACCCCCTTTGTTACTTTGAATTTTGGTAAACATTTTGTTTGAGCAGAGACAGTTTGTCTGGAAATGTATCCATTCAGGAAATTTATGCTGGTTGACCTGCCACAAACTTCAGTTTGCAAACCACGAACTGGCCAAAATTTGTCACGAATTTTAGTTCATGAGCTGGTTTGTGTCCATCCCTACTCAAGACAGTCCAATCATTGAAAAGTGGGCTGTGGGTGGGTGAGAGTGGGTGCGACAAAGAAAACAGATAGAAACATTATGCATAAGGCAAAAGCCAACTTGAAGTGGGCTTCCAGAAATACATCAAGGTAAAAGTGGTCTCAAAAGAACCAGAAAAAAACTGCCCCCATCTTCAGCTATATTTATTATTTTATGCTCCACTTTTCTCCATAATGGGAACCCAAAGCATATTATATTATTCCTCTCTCCTCCATTTTATCCTCACAACAAACTCGTGAGTTAAGTTAGGCTGAGAGTGTATGACTGGCCCAAGGTTACCCAGTGAGCTTCCACAGCAAAGTGATGTTTTGAACCTGTGTCTTCCATATCCTAATCTGAAACTCTAACCATTATACTACAGTCTTTCATGGAGTGACTGCTGTTAAGCAGTAGCAAACAGCCAGTGCTTAGTGCATCACACAAATTACTTGGTATCAAGTTGCCCAGTGGTTTCTGCTGGGCCTGGCTTGAGTGAGTCAAAGGCCAAAACAGCTCTGGAAAGGGACTTGCCCCTCCCCCCACCTTTTACTGACAGAAACCAAGGCCTGAAAGCAATTCTCTTGTGGTTGCCTAGCAATCCCCATAATGACTACTAGGAAGAAGAAGAGGAAGAGGAGGAGGATATTGGATTTATACCCCACCCTTCATTTGGAGTCTCAAAGCAGTTTACAATCTCCTTTCCCTTCCCCTGCCCACAAGACACCTTGTGAGGTACATGAGGCTGAGAGAGCTCTTTCCAGAAATGTCCTTGAGAGAACAGCTCTGACAGAACTATGGCTTGCCGAAGGTCATCCAGCAGCTGCAAATGGAGGAGTGGGGAATCAAACCCAGTTCTTCCAGATTAGAGTCCGTGAACTTAACCATTACACCAAACTGGCATTCATTTGTTAAAGCTATAGGCTCTGATTTTATTATAGGGGGGGGTTAACCCCCATTTTAAAAAAAGATTTCATTTTTTCCCCTGCAAATCTGGGACATTCTTCAGGTCTGTTGGAAGGCCTTTCTTGTCTGTTCATGCCTCTAGTCTCTAGATTTAAGTATCCATATATGGGCCAAATTGAGCATTAGATTGATGCTCATTTGAGATTAAATGGTTGGCAGCACATATCAGGAGGATTGCGTTTAGTATATAATCCCAATATATGCAGTTGGTAGGCTCCCAGTACATGTGTCACTAAAAACCAAAATGTGTATGAAGGGAAAAATGAGTTTCCCAAAGCATTTGTTAGCGATGTTACACTAGAAATGCCACATATTCCTCAACTCTTCTTAATAATGATAATCAGAATAGCTGGGAAAGGAGACAAAAATAGGTAGTTTCAGCTTTCATGAATCCTGACTTGAAAATTCTGGTGGCCACTCCAAAATGTGACATGCTTTTGACAAACCTACATGGAATCCATGCCTACAGGAATGTAACATGTCTTTACAACCTTGTCATCCTTGTCATAGTTCAACTAGTTATAACACTATTTAGTAATTTCTTGGTTCAATATGTGGATTTTTCCATCTCACGATATTTGGCTTTCCAATGAACTAGGTGCTGTTTTCCCCAAAGTTTTTCCTCTGACTTGGAGTGTAATATAAGATTCTGCACTTATTAAAAATGGCAGCAAGCAGCAATCAAAGAGGTATATGCTCTAAAGCAGGTGTTCATGGTAATGGATTTGGCCACAGTTATCCATTTACTGATGACATCTGTGTTACAGCACTGAATTGTGCACTCCATGGCAGAGTTCAGACTGGCAGTTTGCCCTGAGATAAGCACGTTTCAGCAATATTTCACAAACGGATTAAAGGGGCCGGTCACACAGGAACATCTGTCTGGCGTTTCCCAGCCGTACTCAACCTGTCTTGTAAAGCTTCCCTCCCTAGTTTAAAAGATACCCGGTGAAAGTGGTAGCAAACCCTGGAAAGCATGTCTATCCCGCATATATCCCGCTTCAGGGTTGTGTGAACGCAAACGAGCCGATCTAGTAGGGATGCTCTTATGTGCATGGGCGCTTATGTGCATGAGCGTATATCGTCAGATTCCGTTACAAAAGGCCACTTACAGCCACGCCTCCACTAGGGGCAGGCCAACAGTGTGAATGCTTCCCTGCGCATCCTCCCTGGTATGCTCCCGCATCAGTCTGTGCAGTGTGACTGGGAAAACCTGGAACATGCTGTTCTGGATCTTTTTTGCCACAACTCCCTCGCACTTCAAACTGCCAGTCTGAACTCAACCTAAAGGTCTGCCTTTGAAGACAGTTTGTAAGTTTCATTTGGTTCAGAATGTTACTGCTACATTCTTTCACAGTTCTTTCTAGCTACAGATATTGATCTTGCCTATGATATAATAATTTCATTGTCCAACTATTCATTTCTGGACCCAGTTAAAAGTGTTGGTTACTGCCTTGAAATCCATGGATTGTTTAAAATAAGAATATCTAAAGGATTAGCTTTTCCCATATGTCCCTGTTCATCCACTGAGATTGTTGTCCAATGCCCTGTTGTGCTTTACTCATTTTTCGGAAATAAGGTGGATCTTAGCTAGGAACAGGGCCTGTTTCCTCAACAATGTTTTCATTGTCCTTGCAGTGCTGGATGCAGGCTTATTATTTCTCCTAGGCTTCTAAATTAAGCTTCTCTTATGGTTTCATTGTTAGATCTGGCTTTTGTGGCTGATGCTTCAAGTTTTTTGTTATGTATCTGGTATACATAAATGACAGAGCTTGAATCTCACTCCTATCTAGGCCTGGTATCCAAAAGACCAAACTCTGTCTACTCTGCATAGCAGGCCAATTCAGAAGCTAGAAGGTTATGGAGGGAGACAAATGTATTGGTTGTTATCTTACTGTTTTGATTGGTTATTTATGCAACAAGAGGCGTGGCTATGCCAGCCCGGATAGTTTAAAAGAGGGCTTGTTGCTCTCCTATTTTTGTGCTGTTTCCTACCTTTGTAAATAAAGCTGAATCACTGTTCATGAGCTGCTGCCTTAAGTCATGTACTTAACACTGGCAACGAGGATGAGATATCATGGGTAGGCAGCCCCATTGAACACCGCCACCACGGCAGATGAACCTGATCTATCCAGGATCCCGGAAGAAGGACAACACCCTGCCAACCCATCGGCAGAACCGGCACGTGGGATGGCAGCCAGCGCGAAGTTTGAGGCATTCGAACCAGAGCTGGAGGACTGGGACTCGTACATCACTCACTTTGAGTTCCACTTACGGGCCAACCAGATTGAGGTGGAAGCCATGAAGACAGCAACGCTGCTCAGTTCCTGTGGTTGAGCCGTGTTCGATGTGGCCAGGTCCCTGGTTGCCCCAACAGACATCTTGACTAGTAGCTGTAAAGTCACTTTGTGCCAAAATCATCGCAGATTGCCTACCGCAATGCATTTTACAAATGCGACCAGGGGGCGAATGAGTCAATTGCCAAGTATGTTACGGCACTAAGAAAGCCGGTCAGGACATGTAATTTCCCCGACCTGGAGGCGGCCTTACTCAATCGGTTGGTGTGTGGCCTGAGGAACGAAAAGCTCCAGCAGAGGCTCTTTGCGAAAACAGAGCTGACCTACATTATGGCCTACGCTGAGGCCATCACTGCGGAAGTTGCAGAGAGGTCGACCAAGGAGGTGAGACAGGCTGGCAGTCCACCCTGTCAGTGCCTGGAGATGTTGGTACATCACGACTCCACTACTGAATCTGAGGGTGGGGACGATGACATCAACAAAACTCGTGTGGCAAGGTCCCAGAGGAACCCAGTGAAAGCTGTGCTCCGGCAAGCTTGTGCTGGTTATGGTGGAGCACATTACCGAGACCGATGTTGGGCATGTGACCTCAGATGCCAGGCTTGTAACAAGAGGGGCCACTTGGCGAGGGTGTGTTGAGCCAAGGCGAAGCAAAAATCACCACTGCCTTCACCACGGCTGAGACGCTAAGTGCAAGACATCAGTGCTGTGAGGACCACAAACTGCAACAAGACCACCTGCTGCTCCTGTCCCACAACCATCATGAGGAAAAAGATTCATGTCACTCTGCTGCTGGACAGGCAGCCATGAGAGATGGAGGTCAACTCAGGATCAGCGATGACCATCATCTCCTCGGAGATGCTGCAGCGCCTGTTCCCCAGAAGGAGCTGCCGCCGTTTGGCACCCAGCCAGGTGCACCATTCCAATTTTCAGGGGCGGCATATTCCTGTGGCTGGGGCGGCTGAGTTTGAAGTACAGTTTAAAGGTTTTAAGGAGACACTGAGTCTCCTGTTTGCTGAAGGGTGTACAGCCAGTTTGTTGGGATTAGACTGGTTCGAGGCTCTTGGCATTGCTGTGACAGGGGTTAACCAGATCTGTGCTAATAAAATGAGTTCCATCTATGCTGAGTTCCCCGAGGTGTTTGATGGGTCATTGGGAAGGTATACAGGCCCACCTGGACCCTTCTGTGGCACTCATACGATTGAAATACCGGCGGGTGCCCATCTCACTCCAACTGAGAATTGAGGTGGAACTGGACAAACTGGTTGCACAGGGTGTACTCAAGCCTGTATCCCATGCAAGGTGGGAAACCCCCATTGTAACTCCTATTAAGCCTGATGGGTCAATTTGGATTTGCGCTGATTATAAATATACTATCAATAGGATGTTACAACAACATTCATACCCTGTTCCAATCATAAGTCATGTGTTGGCATCACTGGCGGGAAGCCGTATTTTTGCAAAACTTGATCTTGCTCAGGCCTACCAGCAGTTACCTGTAGACCAATGTGCGGCTGAAGCACAAACGATTGTTACTCCCAGGGGTGTGTTCAAAGTTAACTGCTTGCAATTCGGCGTGAACGTGGCCCCAGGTATTTTTTCAAGGGTTGATGGAAGGTTTATTGAGGGATCTGCCAGGAGTGGTGTCCTATTTTGATGACGTGTTGATTGCAGGGGCTAATGAATCTGAGCTGACAGAATGCATTCAGGCAGTGCTGGGTCGGTTTCAGAAGGCCAGCCTCAAGGTAAAAAGAAACAAATGTCATTTTGGTGTGCCCAGAGTGGAATTCCTAGGGTTTCTCATTGATGAACCATGGGGTTCACCCTACAGAAAACAAGGTTGCTGCAATCCAGAAAGCACTGCAGCCTCAGAACAAAAAAGAGCTGCAATCCTTTCTAGGAATTTTGAACTTTTATCATGCATTTTTGCCCCATAAAGCTTCTATTGCAGAGCCTCTACATCAGCTATTGGTAAAAGGGGCCAAATGGGTCTGGGGGACACAGCAGGATTGAGCGTTTAGGGCTATTAAGGACTTGTTAACATCTAATACTGTCCTAACTCATTTTGACAAACAGAAACCTTTGGTCCTGGCAACAGATGCCTCCCCCTTCGGCATTGGCGTCATTCTTAGCCATGTAATGGTGGACGGGCAGGAAGCGCCTGTGGCATACTATTCTCAGACTTTGACTGCTGCTCAGAGGAATTACGCCCAAATTGACAAAGAGGGGCTCGCCTTGGTCGCAGGTGTGAAAAAATTTCACAATTTCTTATATGGGTGTAAGTTCCTCATGGTCACCGACCATAAACCAATTCTTGGACTGTTCACACCAAACCATCAGACCCCTCAGGTTTTGTCACCTCTTATGCTGTGCTGGACTGTGTTTCTGGCAGCATACGACTTCACCCTTATCCATCGGCCAGGAAAAGCTATCAGGCATGCTGATGCCTTAAGCCAGTGTCCTATTCCAGGTCCGGCTATTGATCCTGCTCCTGCATATGAAGTCATGGCCTTTGAAGAACTTCCTCAGCCACCAGTGCTTGCCTCTGACATCGCAGCAGGATCCAGCAAAGACTCCACCATCACCCGTATACTTAACTGTGTGTGGAGGGGGTGGCCGGCGGATCGGGTGCCTATTGAATTTCAATGGTATTACTCTAGACAAAAAGAGCTGTCAGTACATAAGGGTTGTTTATTATGGGGGAATAGAGTGATGGTTTCCCCCAATCTGAGAAAAAGGGGTTTGGAGGCATTACACGAGGGTCATCTGGGCATAGTCAGAATGAAGGCTCTAGCCTGGAGCTGTGTTTGGTGGCCCTATATTGACCATGACAGAGGAGTGGGAAAAACTATGTCAAACATGCTAGGAATCCAGGCCGGACCCTCCTCAGGCTCCCATACAACACTGGGAAACGCCACATAGACCTTGGTCAAGGTTGCATCTTGATTTTGCTGGGCCATTCCAGGGCCAAGTGTTTTTAATAGTGGTTGATGCCTACTCTAAGTGGTTAGAGGTAATACAAATGTCCAGGATGACATCAATCGCAGTCGTAAAAGCACTGTGCTGTATTTTCGCAACCCATGGGCTATATGATACAGTGGTTTCTGACAATGGAACTCAATTTACATCATCTGAGTTCCAAGGGTTCCTCAGTAATAACTTAAACACATTATGCCCGCATCATTCCACCCAGCAACTAATGGGCAGGCCAAATGTATGGTGCAGACCACAAAGGAAGCACTTCAGTGTCTGATCCATGGGGACTGGAGTCAAAGGCTGGCTTCATATGCTCCACCAGCATATCACCCCCCATGCCACAACAGAGAGAAGCCCAGGAGAGCTGCTGATGGGACGCCGGCTGACATCGCTCCTGGATCGACTCCACCCCGATCTGACACCAGACAAACCACCGCAGAGAGAGGTCTTGACAGCGCCGCGCTCATTCAAACTCGAGGACGTAGTTTTTGCAAGGAACTATGGTGAGGGGCATCTCTGGCTTCCAGCATTTGTTGTGGAGGTAACCGGGACATTGTCCTATGTGGTGTAGACTACTGATGGCTGAAAGCTTAGACGCCACATAGATCAGCTCAGGCAACACTGGACTGACCCAGGTTTCAGGAATGAAGCAGAGACCGACGACGATCAAGCGGGAACAGCAGAACTGAGGGAACCTCAGAAAATCGAGGTTGTTGCAGCACGGCAGGACTCAGAGTCCATCAGGGAACCCAGGTCCGAAATGGAACCAGCTCTGGAGACCGAACCACTGGCGGGTAATTCCCCAGGGGAACAGGGTAGTCCAAGGTCTATGGGCACCTTTGTTCAGAGATTGCCTCTTCTTAGGGGGGAGGGATGTTATGTATCTGGTATACATAAATAACAGAGCTTGAACCTCACTCCTATCTAGGCCTGGTATCCAAAAGACCAAACTCTGAATTGCTACTCTGTGTAGCAAGCCAATCCGGAAGGTAGAAGGTTATGGAGGGAGATGAATGTATTGGCTGTTTTCTTACTGTTTTGATCGGTTATTTATGCAACAAGGGGCGTGGCTATGCCAGCCTGGATAGTTTAAAAGAGGGCTTGTTGCTCTCCTGTTTTTGTGTTGTTTCCTACCTTTGTAAATAAAGCTGAATCACTGCTCATGAGCTGCTGCCTTAAGTCTTGTACTTAACACTTTTTAATTTGGATCTGAATTGTGCTGTTTTGGTACTGATTATTGATTGCTGGTTTTAATGTTTTTTGCTACTTGCAGTTTTTATTTTTTTAACTATATGTTTTTAAACTGTATTTTATTTTTGATTGTTGTTGCCTGCCTGAGGAATCAATATTTTGGTTGAGGTTCAAATATGAATGTCATAATTAAAGGGAGAGGTTTACCCAGTCTACTTAGTGTGTCTGCTCTTCACTGTTTGCTCTGCCCTGAACTTATCCTTGTGGTGAACAAAAAACTACAACAGTCATGTGCCTTGTTCCTATTCATAATCTATTGATACAAAGCGACCACAGCTACTCACTGAATTGAATCTTATTTGCCATTTTGTTGATGAATATTGTTTGGATGAATCTGGTTTCTAGAAATCCTTTGTGAATTTTTCACTTTGGATTTCCTTCTCCTCAATAATTGGATTCCATCTGTAAATAGGTTAGCTTGCTTCAAACTCTAATTCGGAATTATTATGAATAAATTAAGTAGTGTTTATTTCCCTCATTTCTGTTCAAAAAGAACATCCAAGATTGGCTAACAGATATAAAACACCCAAATATAATACAAGCACCAAATAATTAATAAACAAATCAGTTCCAGGTTTCTTTTATAGGTAGGCAGCTAGGAGATCATGCTGAGCAGGTAGAAGAGCTCAGGCCTGGATCTCAGGTTCTCCACTGGTGAAAGGAAACACCAAGTTGCAATTCCTTTTCAAGGCTTCAGCAGACAGGGGTTAGAGCTGAGCTAGATGTAGTACTGATTTCTGGGGACCTCTATTTCTTCCTGTTTTGTGAACTGTCTTTTTGTTGTTGAAGGCTTTCATGGCCAGAGTTGCTGTAGAGTTGCTGTAGATTTTCTGGATTGTGTGTCCGTGGTCCTGACATTGTAAGAGTTGCTGTAGATTTTCTGGATTGTGTGTCCGTGGTCCTGACATTGTAGGACCTGACGTTTCGCCAGTAGCTGTGACTGGCATCCTCAGAGGTATAAGGGGAACAGAAAAATGGTAGGCAGGTAATTTATATCTACCCTGGAAGGTGGGGTAGGTCTGGGTCGTTATCTTGTAGTAATTCTCCAGGCTATGAACATGCTAATGGAGGAGCTTTCCTGAGGAGGTTCTTCTGTCTATGGATTGTTTCCTGAGGAGGTTTCCTATTTCCTGAAGAAACAGTGTGTGGAACGGCTATTGAAACTCTAATCTTATCTGTAGAGCTATTGTCAGCTGTAGAGCATTCTGTGTTTTCCAGGACAGGAAACCATTCCCTATTTATTTTTAAACTCTCTTCTTTCCTGTTGAAATGGTGTTTATGTTTATGAATTTCAATGGCTTCTCTATGTAATCTGACATGGTAACTGGAAGTGTTGTCCAGTCTTTCAGTGTTTTGGAACCAAATGCTTTGTTCTGTTTGGGTTAGGCTATGTTCAGCCACTGCTGATTTTTCAGGTTGGCCAAGTCTGCAGTGTCTTTCATGTTCTTTCATTCTTGTCTGAATGCTACACTGTGTGATCCCGATGTAAACTTGTCCACAACTGCATGGTATGCGGTATACTCCTGCAGAAGTGAGGGGGTCTCTTCTGTCTTCTGCCGATCATAGCATCTGTTGTATTTTTCTGGTGGGTCTGAATACTATTTGTAGGTTGTGTTTTTTCATAAGTTTACCCATCTGATCAGTGATTCCTCAGTTGTTTGTTTTACCTTTGTTTGTTTTACCCTCAGCAAAAAAGAGGCATAATCAAAACATTAATAGACCATGCAAGACAAATATGTGAACCATACTTTCTCAATGATGAACTAAATCATCTTAACCACACACTTCAAGCAAATGGCTACTCTAAGAATGAAATCAGAAGAGCAATTAAACCAAAGGGAAAACAAACAACTGAGAAAAAACAGTCTCCCACAGGAAAAGTGTTTTTGCCATATATCAAAGGAATCATGCAATGAAGAGCAAGACATTCCTTAATTTTAAATCTCTCAGTTGATCTTAGCATTTCATCTCAGCACCGCTACTGAACTTAAGGCATGGCTATCTGTCCAACATCTTCTAGAGTGAAATTGGTACAAAGAATTCATTCAACTTTTCCAGAATCTCCGTATCCTCCCTTTAGTAATCTTTTCACATCTTTATTGGCTTACAGTCTGATCACTTTCTGGCTACTTGAAGAAATGTTTATTGTTTGTCTTAATGTTTTACAATATGCTCAAAGATTCTTCTTGATTGCTTCATTGTACATTTGTTTCTCATTTTTTCATTTGGCAAGACTTCCATTTTTTAAAAGAAATTCAACTTGCCTTTCTGTGGCTTCCTTTTTTTAATTTTAATTTTTTATTCATTTTTTAACCACACCATTACAACAATATTTGACACAAAGAACAGTTACCAGCTCGCTTGAACAATTTTCGTCCCAGTAACTCCAGGGAATCAAATAGCCTTTACAAATCCACCTAATACAACCACTTAACACATACATCAAACATAGAACAAATTAAAAGAACAGCAACTTTTTGTATAATGGGTTTTTTGGGATTGTCTCACTATTTTCTAGATAACTAATAATAGGAGACCATACCACTTGAAACCATTTCTGGTATTTTTCTGACTGCACAGCTGAGGAATTATATAAAGTGCGCCCATGA
This sequence comes from Gekko gecko, assembly GCA_029375565.1. Classification (NCBI taxonomy): domain Eukaryota; kingdom Metazoa; phylum Chordata; class Lepidosauria; order Squamata; family Gekkonidae; genus Gekko; species Gekko gecko. The sequence continues at coordinate 43,806,274 of JAPDNY010000003.1, read as the reverse complement.
ATAAAGCATTCCCAGATCTTCTCTTGCCAGCATGTTAGCGTGGGAACATATTTTTGTTTCCATTTTTGTGCAATTGTTATTTTTGCCAACATCAATAATGTCGACACTAGTGTTTCTGAGCTTTTGCTGCTTACAGACGTACGCCATGTCTCCAGAAAGATGGAATCTAGAGTGCAAGGTAAGTTTATTTCTGTTATTAATGCAATTTGTTGAATTATCAGCATCCAGTAGCCTTTTATTTGTGGGCAGGACCACCAGCAATGCACAAAGTCCGCTATCGCACCACAGTTTTTCCAGTATTTATTTGGAATCTTTGAGTTTATTTTATGTAGAACTGCCGGTGTCATATACCACCTATTCAATATTTTGAATGAGGTGAATCTAATGCTGAAAATATTGGAAGTGTTACTAGGTGAAGACCAAACTGAGTTCCATTGGTCCTCTGTAAGTGTCTTTTGACAGTCTAGCTGCCATTGTTTTTGAGACTTTAGGATAGATGTCTTTTTGCCCTTCAGTATAACACTATAGAGCTTACCTATCATTCCCTTTATTTCCCCATTTGAGTTTTTTAGTAATTGCTCAAAATCATTTAACGGTCTAGAAAATATCCCTTCTCTCCAAAGCTTGGTCAAGAGATCTTGTATTTGCAGATATCGGAACCAGGGGATTCTCTCCTGTAATTTATTTTCTAAGTCCAATTTAGTCAGAGGAATTCCTTTCTTTGTTAAATCCATTAGTCGTGTTATACCTGCATCTCTCCATGCCTGAAAGGAATTTTCCTCTTGACCAGACGGGAACCATTCTTGGTTGAGAAAGGTTGAGAGTTGAGAGATCTTCGGTAAAAGACTTGGTTTGTATTCCTTCCAGATTTCTAAGGCCGACTTAAGAAATAAGTTGTCTACCTTCGCAATTTGTTTTTTAGTATGATTTCTCCAGTATAACTCTGACAGGGAAGGCAAGTGTAACTCTGTTTCTTGTATACCTTCCCAGCTGATTGTCATGCCATTGGTCAAGACCCATTTGGCAAGACTTCCATTTTTTAAAAGAAATTCAACCTGCCTTTCTGTGGCTTCCTTGACCTGTTCGTTAACCACACTGGCATCTGTGTGGACTAGTTTGTACCCTTCTTAATCTGTGAAACACATTGTACTTGAGCCTTTGTTATCATGATCTGAAATAATGTTTAATGGTAATGAAGAGATTTGATTCTGTTGATTTTCTCTTTGAACTTGGTTTAATGAATCCCCTCATTTTGAAAAAAAATCTTTTTTGAATCGAAATGTGACCATATTAGAATTTCTGGGCAATTTTTCACCAACATGTATTCTGTATTTAATAACATATTGGCCATTCTTCCTGATTGGTTGACAATGCTTACATTTTTGCACCAAATCCTGGAAAGTAGTTAGGATTATGTCTACTGTTATAATATTTTCTCCTGTGGCTACATCTCAGATTTTTTCCCTGCAAGAACAAGGAAGCCAACTCCCTTCTTCCATTGCATAATATAAGCAATATGATGGCAGGGAAATTAGTCCCACTACTGTCCAGGAAGAGATCTGGACATTAGGAATGAACCCTCAAGTGCCACTGCAGCCACAAATGTCACTTTCAGGTAGCAAAAGGAGAAGGTTAAGATGAGTCCTAGTGGCATGCGATGGGTTACAGACCTTCCTCTAAATTCAGATCTGATTTATACACATGAAGATGGAACAAAACACTCTCAGCCTAACATTCTACAGTGCCTTGGCATAATTTGTGTTAGAAAAATGGTATGGTAAACTACATGTCCCAAATTATGACGATTACATCTAAAAATATCCCATTTTACAAAGTTTATAGTTGCTCAGGGCTACTGAAAGCTATTAGAGTGCCCACACACCAACTAGACACAACCCAATAATCATGTGAGGGAGGAATCATACAACTTGCTTAACTCCATCAACTCCCAGAGTTACCACGGCCCCTAGAATTTTGCATTTTAGTTCCACCCTGTCAGTGGCCCTGCTTGGGCTAAACGTGTATCAAGTTTCAGGTTCATAGGAATACCGGGAATAGATCCACTACTTTTTTAAATGTTTTTATTGAGTTTTTAACATCTTTACATTCATCAACATAAACATTAGTTCCAGCTTTTGTACATATTTGTAGCCATGTACTCCAGAACCAGAGCCCATATTCCTATCGTTTGCTTTATTTAGTGAATCTGTAATTTTGGCCATTATGAACTGATCCCATATCTTCTCTTGCCATGTTGATATTGTTGGAGGTGTAGGTGACTTCCAAGCCGCTGCTATGGTCAGCCTAGCTGTCGCAAGTAAAATTGAAGTGAGCACTCTGGTGTCATTATTTATGTTTCTGTCCCAGCAATCCAGGAGGACCACCTCTGGTCTGTATGGTATCATCCGTTGTATGATTGTGCTAATCTGTGTTATTACTTCTTTCCAGAATTTCTGTATTTCTTGGCATTCCCACCAGCAGTGAAGGTAGGTCCCTATATGACCACAGTGTTCCCAACAGGCTGATGGGTTCATTCTGTGAATTTGTTGAGGTGTGAGATACCATCTTGATATTAATTTAAAGAATTGTAGTCTGATGTTATAGATTGGGGATTTGTTCACTGGTCTCCGATGCAATGGGATCCAGAATAGTTCTTGTAGATTGTATAGTTCCGCGTATGCATTTTCTATCTGCATCCAGGGGTTTTGTTGATCCCCATGTAGCATTTGGGTTATCTGAGACATTATTGTGGCTTGGTAGTACGAGAATAGGTGGGGGAAGTCCAGCCCCCTTAATGTCGATGGTCTGTGCAGTATGTTGTGATTTATTCTCCATTTCTTGCCATTCCACAGGAATCTTGTTAAGGTGGTTTTCCAATTGTTAAAGTCTTTTTTGTTTATACTGATTGGGAGGGCTCTAAACAGGAACAAAAAAATTGGGCATGATGAAGCTTTGAATTATATGAAATCTATCAGACATCGAGGGTTGTAGGGTTTCCCACCTACCTAGGTCGTTTTTAATGCTTTGAAACATCCTTTGGTAGTTACTTTTGAAGAGGAGTTTTATGTTCAGGGGTATTTGGCACCCCTAGATGTCTCCACTACTTAGGGCTACTTTGAGCCCTGGGTTTTAAGGGGGAGGGGAGATCGATGTACAACCTGTTCAGAGTGTTGCAATAAAAAATGGTACCTTGGGGTGCATAAGTGCCAAATGTCAGCTTTCTTGGTAGTATAGAAATACAATAACTCTTTTGGGAGATGCAATTTGAACCTTCTTTTTTAATGTATAAAGTATAAATGCCCCATTTTCTTATTATTTTCTGGTAATGAGAATGTCTTGGATTATCTTTTAAAAATCTTGTTGATTAGACTGTTAAGTTTTGCATCCTTTCAACTTGGTGCTGTATTGTTAGCTGCCTAGCATCCTAGGACGGAAAGTGAGCAATAAATGTTTTAAATAAATGGATAACAATCTGTACATCAAATTTCAGGACACTGTTTCAATGAGATGTAAGATAGCTATTTGGACATAAAATATGCAAAAGTATCCTAAATCTGGGGACTGGGTGCTAGAGGACTGAGGCTGCAGTCCTTAAGAGCACTTTTCCTGAGAGTAATCCCCATCAAATAAAATGGGATTTACAAGCAGGTAGATCTACTAGGTGGTCCTGAGTTCAGCCCCACTTTTGAGTCCCACTGACTTCAGCAGGAGACAAGTAAATAGGTCCTTCCCATTAATACTCACTGAAACTGGATTGTTAATCAATTATAACATTTGTTCGTACTCCTAGATCTGCCCTCAGAATACATAAATAAGTTTTAAGCTCTAACACACAATACGGAGTCTGGGGGAGGAGAAAAAGCCACCCTATCCAGTGCAGCACATTTACTACTAGCAACATAATATATGCCTGAGAAGCACAGATTGTAAATGCAGGATGTTTAATTTCCCAGACGTCTGTAGGTGTCACGTAACATTTCTTTTTTGCATATATGCACCTAGCAATAATCACTATAATTCACTCTGTTGCTATAATTCATCTGTCTTCTCCCGGCTTTATTTCACCTTTTAAACTGCAGAGTCTTCTATGAGAAATTTAAAGTACACCTAATATTCCTGTAGGTATTTTCTACTGAACCATTCTCAGATGTGATTAAAACAAATATTCTGTATTTTGGATTATATACTCTTGATTAAGGTAGGGAGAGCAGCCAAAGGTGGGAAGAGAAATACAGGGGAAAAGACTTCGTTCTCCCTGCAGTTTTTGCCTTTTAAGCTCTATCCTGCCCTCCCCCCCTCCATCTTTACAGGCTTATAATAAATTTCTAATACCTACTGTAGGAGCAGTATCTTTTTATTTTAATAACTGTCACCTGGTTTAAAATTACGCTTGGTTGGAAATAAATTGAAAATAATACTACAACTTCTAAATATATTTTGTTTAGCAAAGCCACTCCATAAATTTTGCACTATTTTTGGTTATTAATTGCTAAGTCTGGAAAAAAAGGGGGCTAAATTCAGAGCGACTCTCTGTTCCAAGGAAGATCTAATTGCTAAGGACCCAGCCTTAATATTAACTAGAATAATTATTATGCAAAGCATACCCACCCAGAATGTTTGCATAGCTATCACAAGCGCTTTCATAAATGATGCTTTAATTAGTCTTAATTAGAATTTGTTTAAGTCAGCAGGGAATGCAGAGCCCGTGAAATGATGTATGTAATAAGCATCAGGCTCACTTTTTACTTGGGGAATAGAGCTGACAAAATCACATCACGTTAAATTGATTCAGTCAGAATTAAAATTCTTATGGTATTAATTAAATGGGGGATCTCATTAGCAGGCTGCAGGGTGACGGAGAGACTCTTTGGCAACCAGATGTGAAGGGAAGCAGCACTGAACAAGAGCACCATTAGACCAAAAAGTCAGCCGAGCTCTGCCGCAGGAACGGTGGCATGAAGCCTCAGTGTAAAGTGCTACAACCCACTGTATTAAGATATCAGAAATCCAGAGTTCCTTTTAGCTAATTTGGAGCTCTTCAGCTGATTCAAGTCACAGGGAGAAAAAAAAGTGGCAGTTTGGATTTTGTAAAATGATCGGCTATGTTTTTTTCAGAGGGATCTGATTGGGTGATTGAAGAAGCTCAGCAGGGGTGTGATGGCAGATCAACAACAGGCCAGACCCCAAAGAAAATAAATTGTTCTACTTTTTAAATGGAATTAAGAAACATATAGCTTTGCAATCTGGTCAAATCCCTCTCTTGTCCGTATGAAAACAGATGATGTCTGTTTTGCATTTTTGCCAGGTAAGCAAAGATGATGTATCCAATGTGGCTTCTGCTTATGGACAGCCTTCCTGGATGCCCTCTATGCTGTGTGTGTGTGAGTGAGTGAGTGATTAAAAACCCTCACACCCAGCAACTGGGCTGCACAAGTCGAGCTCATTCAGTAAAGATTGCCTTAATGGTCTAATGCGGTAAAATTTGACATTACCAATCACAGGGGAACAGCAAAAATGGGAAAGTGGGAAGCAATGTAGCAATGCCACTTTTGACTGCATCCAAAAGTGATGCCATAATGCCCTAGGAATTCCCCCAACTCTATGGTAAAAACCATAGAGATTTGGGAAATCCCTAAAGCACTATGAATTGCTTCTGGGTACAGTTGGAAGTGATATTCCACCCCTCAGTTTGCTCCTGCTGGAGTGAACAGTGGCTGTTGGGTTCAGGAGATTGCCCACCATGGCAATCTGTGCAGGCGAAAAGACCATCAGAACAAGAGCTTATAAAAAATGGTGTCAGTCTCTGCAGTGCATCCCTCAACTTCACCTAGAACAAAACTAATTATTATTCACTGTAGCATCCTTTGGAAAATAGGGCAGAATCAAAATATTCCATATCTAAGAAAATTTCAAGAAGTGTTCCTTGGCACGGCAGGAAAGTAGAATTGCCACTGAGTGTATAGCCAACAGGGAGCTAGAGCCGATTTGGCTCCTTGGAAAGAGCACTGTGAGTTACTCTGCATAGGACTGCACTGTCAAAGGGGATCTGAGGTCACAATTAAGCATCTGGGGGTCATACCAGTAACATATAATCTAATTATAAATGGGACATTGCCTTTGAGCACCTGATGAGTTCCTTGTCACCTCTACTCAGTAATGGCAACTAGACATATATCTTTAGGGTTAGGCAGCAAAGCTTGTAGGTAAACTTGAGCATTGGAACCTATCCCCTGCTTCCTAAGAACATTCTTAACTGGAGCAGTTAGGGACTGAAGGTGGGAATTTCTGTGTAGAATGTATGTGTTGTATTATTGAGCCGTGGTCCCTATACTATAAAAATGTTTTCCCAGTACTTTTCACATACTGCTTTAAAATAGTGTAACAAGCCTGGGAATCAGTTTTTACTCACACAACAAAGAAAATCTTAGCACCTTTTAATGGGCCTGTCCTCTCAAAGGCTCTGGCTTAAGAGTCCATCAAGTTTGGAGGAGCTGGGGTGGGGTGGGGGACAGGTGGAACTGGAAAAGGAGAGCTATGCAGAGGAAAGCAGGCAGCCATTGATGATGACTGAGCTGAAACACAAGGTAGGTCCAGGATCCCTCTCTCAGGGAGCTCATGTGGAGTAGTGGATTTGCTGCCCTGCAAGAGTGCCTCTTTGCCTTCACTCATGCTCTGCCTATATATTAGTAAATAAAGCAAATACTCCCCAAGTGTCCCTCCCAGGGGAAGCAACCCAGCTAAGTACTATTATGTGAAACTTCTCACTGCTTGGAGAAGTTGGGTGTGCATGATGCTATAAGTATCAGCACAACAAAATTGTTTGTAGCTGATGAGCCTCTCTGTAGTTACTGGCCTGGGGCGATTGGTTATCTTCTCACACTGCAACCACTTGTCACAGATTGTGTGTATGAATGGGTGAAGTTAGAGACTTGTGTATATCATATTCAGCACTGTGGATGAGACCTTCATGTTGAGTCAGACTTGATGCTGTTCCTAATTTCACAAACACTGGTATGAGTTACTAAGTGTGGAGAAATCACAAATATGTACAGGTGTAATTCACCCCAATGACAATAGTGGATTTCTTTAAGCCTCTCCTCCTATGCACAGGGTAGGAGCAAATACTGTAAACAAACATGCAAGTTTTCCTTCATATGATTGTCATGTTCCAAAACAATCCATCTGCAGCATGACTTTGAAGACTTGAATTGTGCACATGAAACTGAGATGCCAAACTGGCATATAGCTTTTGCGCAAAGTTTGGAAATCACTGTATGAAAGTTCCTCTGTTAGCTTGTCTGTGGCCTAACTACTATGAGATCAGTGATCAGTGATCTAGTGTCCTGGCCCCACTGCTGGACCTCCTGATAGCACGTGGTATTTTTGGCTGCTGTGTGACAGAGTGTTGGACTAGATGGGCCATTGGCCTGATTCAACATTGGCTTCTCTTATGTCCTTATGTTCTTAGATGAATAAAATCAAATAGCTGGTTATTTATGGAAAAGAAAAAAATGAGCAAAGAAAGGTTGTCTGGATTAAAAATGAGGGGGGGATGAGCTTTAAATGGCAAAATCATGCTTGGGTGGAAGGGTTAAACCCACTGCTGTCCCCATGCTGAGCTCCAATATGAATCATGGATCCATGGCTACAGTTTTCTTTTAAAAATGCTGGGGAAATCTGATCACAAATCCGCTAGCACCTTATAAAGTTAGTCCCTGAAATTGTTCAGACTGTATAAGCCAAGTCAGGGGTCATGGGAATGGTTAAGCAGAAAGAGAACTATGCTCCAAAAAGGGCTTCCAATGGCAGCAGGTGCCACTTTGGTTGGTCCTAATAAAAAAGGCATTACACAGATTTTGTTCATTTTAAGAAAAACAAGACACAGACTGCCTTGCTAGCAAAAAACCAGAGTTTTAGTGTGAAGGGTTTTGTGGTTTTTTTGTACAGCACTTCTTTTGTGTATTTAATAGGTGGACACATAATGATTAACAGGTGAACCTTTTGCGTAATGTTGTCCCTTTGTGAGGGGTAGTTCCAGTGGCCTGATTTCTGTATGCCAGACTACTGAGAAAGGCTCTGCGAAAAGTTGGCAGCTCTTGCACAAAGAAAACTGTAGGCATCGGGTGTGAATTGTTTCACATGTATTAACTGTGTTCAGGATAATGACAGTGCAGGTGGAAGCATGTTATTGGCGAGCTCTGCAAACACCCCCCCCCCAATTTCAGGAATGCCTAGATGAGGTGTTTCCTCGTTAAAACTCTGATCATGACCCCTCCCACCAAACTGACTGGATTTTTCTTGAGGACTGGAGCTGGCAAATGAGAACCTTTACTGATGATCCACTTGTACTGATAATTTATGCCAATAAAGGCTAACTTGACTGGACTTGACCTGACTACTAGTGATCCTGCATATCAACACTTATGGGAGTGGTCTTCTTGTGTGACCCGTGCAGCAAAGGGGGACGTTTGCAGATTATAATTCAAAACAAAGTATTTCTTTTCCACTCCCCTAAGGTCTTGAACCATGTTAAGTGATGTTTGGGTTTGTCTGTTTTTATTCTTCTGGGAGAAAGGGGAAGTGTTCTCTGTTGCAATTTACCCACTCTGGAGATGACTTGGAGAATGTTGGACGAAGTCTAGGGAGATCCAGGTTCAATTCCCCACTTGCCATGAAACTCATTGCATGGCCTTGGCCCACTTGGTCTTTCTCACCTCACAGGATTATTGCTGTTAAGATAACATAGAGGATGGGAGGGAAACATGGATGTTGCACTAAGCTCCTTTGGAGGAAGCGTGGGGTAAAATGTAGTAAATACATTAACTGTGAGTTTCTTCAGGAATTCTAAACTCATGAGTCTATGTCTGTATTTACAGAAACTGATATGTTTACTATGAGGATTTGTTCAGGTATTTTTAAGCTGAAGTTTTAAAAAGCAATAGGCAACCCAGTCAAAATGTAGTACTTTTAAATCCCAATGCTGTTAATCCACCTCAGCGAAAAGGTGGGTGATAGATAAAGAAAAGGGAGAGCTAAGCTTGTATGTTCCCATTGAATGAAATTAGACATGAAAACTGATTGTATGTGTGTTTATTCAGGAATCAGTCCTAGTGTTTAACAGTACTTCATATGAAAGAGGCTTGTCCTCTTCAGATCAAATTGCAATTGAGAAAATAGCTTGGCTTTTTCAGAAGCCAGCAACAAAACACCCTCCAAAGCTGAATCCTGTTTTGTAATTAGAATGACTCAGAAGAGTTTTCCTCCTCCCCACTGAAATGGTAGTGGAGGTGTCAGCGGCTGCCATAGGCTGGTTGATTCCTCATCCCCTTCACCTCCTGTCTGCTTTCACCCATTCCCTTTCATGTTGTTTCAGCAGTGTCTGAGACCTGTTCTCTATAATGCACTTACTACACTTCTGGTAGCCAGTTGGGAAGGGGAATTACCTACCCACAGCCCCAATTTCCCACCTCTGGACAACTGAAGATCAACAGAAAAAAAAATGACCTCCACACAGAGATGTCAGAGGAATTTCTTCTGTTTTCTATGATAAGGACCATAGAGACTTGAGGAAATTCTTCTGGCATCTCTATGTGGAGGCCATTTTTCCTGCTGCACTTCAGTTGCTCAGGTGGGAAACTGGGGGAAACTCTCCAAACTCTTATCTTCCCAGGTACCATTCCTGAAATCTTCCAAAATTCACTGAGTCAGTGTATGGAACCCTAGCTTCAGGTGGTGACATGAAGTCTGAAACTTGCACTTACCTTGAGTATTGATCACTGAAAATATTAATCTGTGTTGTGTGGTGTGAAGGATTTTTTTTTAAAAAAAATGCTCAAGTGGTTGCATATCACATAAGTAATAACTTTATACCGGTAAGTACATCCATGCCCAAAGAAGCCTGCCTTGGACCCAGGAGATTTTGGTAAATATTGGCCAGTGTCAAATGTTCCATTTTGGAACAAGGTAACTGAGCATTGTGTACCATTCTTGCTCATACTCCAAACTAAGAGAATTTTGGCAGCATCTCTAATTTGAAGTTTGCTTTAGATTGCAGCAGCAGCAGTGAATAATTTCAGCCGGATTGTTTATTCACCTGCCTGATTCTAAGTGTGTCTCAGGGAGACTTCCTTGCCAATAAATGTAAGATTCTTCTCCTCATCTTCTTAGTTTTCTATATTAGTATATATTTTAGTTTTGTACAAGTGAGGGACCTACAAGGACTTGCAGGGAGTGACTCCTTTTCTTCTCCTCCGCTATATCCTTTTCTCATTCCCTGAAAGTCGCCACAGTCTCTCGCCTTTTCTTGCTTCTTTCTGTCCTTCCCACTCACAAGCCAACCTATCTTTATCAGACCCCCACCATTTTCTGCATTCCCTCTTTCTGTCCCCCTGGTAGCCTTCCCCTGAGAAAACTCTGGTCTGGTTGTGTAGTGCCAGCAGCAGGGCTGGACCCAGTTGTGGGGAGGGGAACCTGCAAGGTCTTGAGGGGAGGCATCTCATTTTCCCCCATATCCCCCTACTCCCTACTATTCGTTCTTTCCCTTCTCCTGGCAGACCCTATATCACCCCTTGCCCTGCATCCTCCTTTCCTTCCCACCCATCAATCAAGCTGCCTTTTCCCTATGCCCTCTCTTCAGCTGCTTCATTTATAACCAGCCTTTCTCCCCAATGGGGACCCAAAGCAACTTACAGCCTTCTCCTCTCCTGCATTTTATTCTCACAACAACCATGTGAGATAGGTTAGGCTGAGAACATGTGACTGGCCCAAGGTTACTCTGTGAAATTCCACAGCAAGGTTGGGATTTGAACCAAATCCTAGCCTCAAATGATGATCACTATATTACACTGGCTTTTTGTGGAGTGGCTGCTGTTTAACAATAGCAATCAGCAGTCATGCAAGTTGCATAGTAGCAAGTCACCTGGTAGTTCCTTCCAGGCCTGACCCTGCTGACTCCTTCCTCAAAATGTCAAAACAGCCCAGGAAATGGCCTGGCCCCTCCCTCTGGCTTTTTCTGACGGAAACTAAGGCTGGCAATACTGTTATGATTGCCAAAGAATCCCCAAAATGGACACTGACAGGGCATTCATTTCATAAAGTTACAGGCAATGCTTCTAGGGTTGCCAGCCCCCAGGTCCAAGCTAGGGTTCCCCTGCTTTGGGTTTTTTTGATCCACTGCTGGCCAAGTAGCCAGTGGGAGAAATCCCACCCCCAAACAGGGATTTCATTGTGCAACGTCCCCGATGCAATTACATCACTTCTGGGTGACGTCATCACACACTCTCGGAATGCCCCCCCCCAATCCCCCCACTGTGATGGTGAGGGGACCTGGCAAGTCTAAATGCTTCTATCATTTGGGTTTTTTAAAAAACCTCCCATGCTGTGGTGGTTTTTTTTTTTAGATTTCAGATTTTTCCACAAACCTGCGGCTTTTTCCAGGTTTGTAGAAAGAGTTGTCTTGTATGTTCATGGCTCCAGCCACTCAATTTAAGTATCCACAGATTGGCCACATTGAGAATTAGATATATTGATTTTATGTGAAATATCCAGCCCACCCTCCACCATCCTGCAATTTGAAATGGTACATCCTGCTGATGGAAGATACTGCTCATGTTCCACTTCATTGGATGCAGAAGGCCTGAGTAAAGCTTTACAGGATCAGATTGCAAGTCTTCCTCAGGTAGCCCATGTTCTCTAGCAGCTTCAAAGGAATAAGATACATTTTGGGGGGGAAACCCTAGTATAAACCTACTAAAAGATTCACTCTTCTTACTGCCTAATACATTTATTCATAGACTCTATATATTCTCCATTATATCCTTTCTTTCATGTCTTCCTTTTTAATAATATTGCTTATGTGAAAATTGCTGGATAAATTATTCAATTCTCTATAATCTAGTATATTGGCTGTAAAACTGCTAACCTACCTCTGTAAATACATTTTTACAATAATTTAGGTCTGTCTCTTGTTAGCCTTCTCTCCTGCCTTTCCCTCTGTCTATCCTAACTTAAGCTACACATTGTTCCTGAGACTTCAGTGAAGCACAATATTTGGTTTCTGTTTATGGCCTGATGAAGGCAGTCTGTTTAGGAGATGCATATATATACTTACATTCCACTCCACATGAAATTTCATTAGCATTAAATATAAAAATTAGTATGGACATTAATTCTTAATCACAGGTCCACAAATGCCTAATCACTATCCACAAATAGCTATGCAAAATGGAGATGTTCAAGAGCATGTTCCACTGGGAAGTTCTGCTGTACCAGCCACACTGAAATGAATGTAAGGACCTGCACGAAAGCTAGCATGCCTCTGCATAGCTGTCTTTCATTTCAATAGGGCTTAAGGAAGACAACTTCCCAGGGAATTGTGTCCCAGAGTTTCACATAACAGGCAAAGAATGTTTCAGAGGTAAGGTTATGAAAGCTACAATTGTGGAGGAAATGAATGCTAAAGTATGAATATTGAAATCTGAGCTGACAGAAGCCCTCTGCATATTATGATTTTGATTTATTAATTGCCCCATCCCAGCTTGTTCCAGGCTCTGGTTGATGTACAGCAGAGGTACAAAGCCATAACATGAATGTACAAAACATTAAAATTCAAATATAACAAAAATAGAATTACAAATTAAAAAAAAAGTTAAAAAGAAGTCCAAGATGGCATCCTTAAAAATTTAATCCCAGTTCTGGATGATATTACTATTGGGATATTTGGTTAATATAGCAAAGTTTTGACCAGTCATAGAAGCATGATACTGAGTGCAGTAAATAAATCCTGTAGGGAAGGCCTGAGTCAATTAGCATGCATCTGGCCATGTTTCATTCAGCAACCCCATTCTGTTCTAGTGTGTGGGGTATAGTAAGTCTGTGCTGGATTCCATGTTCCCTTAGGAATGCCTGCACCAGTCTAGACTCACCACCATGGCCAGACTGGATGGTTTGGGGTTTCCTGCTGAACTTGTTAAAACCCGTGGCAATGTAGTCTCTCAGTTTCTGCTTAGTTGATTACTTTTCCTTGAGCAAATAACACACAGTACATCTTGAAACATCATCAATAACAGATAATAGATAATAGAGCTATTTCTGGTTGATGTTGGTTTGATAGGCCCACACAAGTCAGTGTGAACTAGCTCAAGTGGTTGCTTAGACTTTGTTTGGGAATAGAAAGCAAAGTTGCCTTTCCCTTTAATTTACACACAATTGATTATCATTGGCACACTCACTTATATTGATACCTGTCACCAAGTCCTTTGTTTGTAGTTTCAAGATGGTTTCTGGATCATGATGAGCAAATCTCCTATGCCAAAGTTCCAGGGACTTCTGGTCAGCAGTTGTCTTGGCTTTATAGGCCTTTGGTTCCTGGCAGTCTAGCTCAAAGTCTCCATTTCTGAGAGCACCTGTGGAATATAGCTCACCTTCACATGAGACAGTACATATGTAATTCTCAAAGTGTACAGCAAATCCTTTTTCTGTGAATGCAGGCATGCTTAGTAAATTTGCCTTAAAATTTATATATAAAACATCATCTGCAGTAATTTCAGTTCCACCATTACCTATTTGGCAATTTCGTGTAACTTTCCCTTTTCCTTCTATGTCTACTTGATCTCCATTGGCTAGGTGCACTTTTCCTGAAGCATTTGTGTCCAGTTCATCAAACAAATTAATATCTCATGTCATATGTATGGAAGCACCACTATCAATTAGCCAAGGCTTGTGATTTTCATTCATTTGTGCTAAATGAGATCTGCAATAATTAAATTGCTTTCATTGGGAGAAATCCTTCTGTCTCTGTGTTTGAGTGTGAGGTTGCTTGCTGGTGCTGTCATTTACATTTCTATCAAGCAAGTACTCCCTCTGGAAATGACCTGGCTTGTTACAACTGAAGCAGTAAGAGACATTTCTTTGGTCTTTGGGGTTGGGCTTTCTGTGGTCAATTGGCTTAGTTCCTACCCCACTTGACCTGGCCTCTTGGACCATGTAATTTGATAGATCAAGATGGGTAGCTGTGTTAGTCTATCTGTAGTGGAAGAAAAGAGAAAGAGTCCAGAAGCTCCTTAAAGACTAACAAAATTTGTGGTAGGGTACGAGCTTTCATGAGTCACTGCTCAGTTCTTCAGGTTTGTCTTCCCCTGCTGCTGGAAGACAACAATAGAGGGAGACAGACAAATCTCCCTGTGGAGGGAGTTCTGAAATTTTGGCACCACAACTGAAAAGGCCATTCCTCAGGTTACCCTCAATGAACATGGGCACATGAAGCAGGACCTTAAAAGATGACTGGAGTTGGTTCATACCAGAGAAGGAAGTCCTACTGGTATGCTGGCCCCAATTCATACAGGGCTTCAAAGATCCATACCAGTGCCTTGAACTGAACCCAGAAGCAAATTGGGAGCCAGTGTTGATGGAACAAGACTGGAGTGATTTGGTCCCTATGATCCACTCATCAACATTCTGGCCACCGCATTTTATACCAACTGTAGCTTCTAAACAGTTTTCAAGGGCAGCCCCATGCAGAGAACATTGCACTAATCTAATCTAGATGTTGTCACGGAATGAACCACAGTGGCAAAATCTTTCCCATCTAGGAACAGCTAAAGCTGGCTTACTACCCAAAGATGATGAAAGTCACCCCTGGTCACCAATGCCCCCTGTGTATTCAAGAGGAGGCTCAGGTCCAGCAGCACCCCCAAGTTATAAACTTGCCCCTTTAGGAGGAATGAAACCCACCCCAGTACAGGAGATATCCCAGTTCTTGGATCAGATTCCCCCCCCCACTAGTAACATCTCCATTTTGTTGAGATTAAGTATCAGTTTATTAGCCTATGAATTACTCATAGCATTAACTAGGAGCTAAGTGGAAATGTATTGAAGTTGTAAATTTCTCTAAGTATAAAGTGTTGATTCATACATATCAAATTAAGGTTTTGTCTGATACAGTTAATTTTTCATGTAAACCTTTATACTTCACCTAAGGATGATTTCAAATAAATGGATACACCACACCATGAGCACTGAGGTGCAGCAATGCCCATATGAGGTTTGTACTGGGGTATGCAAACCCCCCTGGTATTTTGTGGGTTTGGGTATATTGAACCTGAAAGATATTGGTATTTCTCAATATTCCCAAATCCAAATACAAGTATGATATTTGGATTTGGGAAATATTTGTGAAACCTGATTTTTTTCTGCTCCATTATACTTTAGGGGGACCATTGGGTTGGAAAATACCTGGAGACTTTGGGGGTGGATCCAGGAGAGGGTGGGGTTTGGGGAAGGGAGGGGCCTCAGCATGGTGCAATGCTATTACCCTTTTGCTGGTACTTTTTAAATCCGCTTCTTCAGGCCGACGGTACAGGTTGGTGATAGGTGCACTACGCTTCCCAGATGTTGCCGTATGATTGCGCCCGTTTGATGCACCCTCAACCCATCTGTTTCTCAGGGCAAATCCTCCCATGTGACCGGGGCCAAGGTTAGACAAGGGGGTTTAATAAATAATATAAATAAAAGTTATAATGGCAGTCCCAAATTTAGGGCAAAAGGAGAAGAAAGACTTCTAGTCACTTTTCTTTAGAGTCACTGAAAAGCCACTTTATTTCACAGTCACCAAGAAGCCGTATTGCCGCAAAGTCACTGAGAAGCTACACTCCAGAGGATGGCCACTCCTCTGCTGCCTTTGTCTGTCTCCACAGTCTGTTTTCCCAGGAACTTCTTTAGAAATTCTCCCCACCATCAGGAGGAAAACTGCCTCAGCTTCTTCCCTCTTGGAGTTCTTCCCCTCCTTCTCTTGCCCTGTTGCCAGGCAACCATTCACCCCAGCCTCTCTGTAGGAAGCACCTCCTCTAGAGGGCAGTGTCTTTAGACCCACTATGCAGGTGAAAGCATGCTGCACACTTTTTAATAATAAACATTTTTACAAGGCTTACATACAAATAGATGTAGATACACACACATATATACACATACGTGTGTGCACAGACAGAGAACATTAATAACCAAGTGTGTGAGGGAAGAGATTGACAAATATTCCTATTACTAAACGTTCAGCTATGCAGCTTTATGTTGAGCATATACCAACACTGGGTAGATTCTTCAGCTTCACATACATACATAGTTACTTATCAGTGGTCCCTTGTCAAACTAGAAAAGGGGGAAAAAAACCAAACAATAAGCTTAAACACTTTGAACAATTAATCCTCCCCCATACTGTAAACCCAATAAATATGTTAAATTTTGCTATAAGTTATCTGGCATATCACTTCAAAAGACAGCTGCCTCAAATTGCCACCTTGGAACTGAAAAAGAGCTTAGGATCTTTCCCATTTAGCTTCTTGAATTTGTAAGAAACTTTCCCCCACAACATGAAGCCATTGAAACCACTAAGGCAATGTGAAGGGGGAGGCCATTTCAGGGAAAGGGAGTGAAGCGTTTTAATCCTTTCCCCTCAGCTTATTTTTCTGATACAAATTGCCTCCACTAAAGATGATTTTATCTCCATCACAGCAAACGATGAGGTATGTTTTCATTCCATGCGTATTCTGTATTCCACTCCAGAAACTATTCCATATTATAAGAGCAGTAGCTTAGGGTTGCCAAATCTGGGCTGGAGGATGGAGCCTGGGGGCAGGGTATATGGAGGGAGGGTGTTTGGGAAAACACTGGAACAAAAGCCTCTCAGTATAAAGATTTAACTGTGAATAATTTAAGAATCTCTCATTAACCTGAGATATAAAATCAAAAGTCTGTGCATATAGCGTTTTTACCTCCATATTTTCAGCCCCTGATTTCACCTGACCTATCCCCTCAATGTTAAATAAAACCATTTTGTTGTTTTTGAATTTTAAAAACATCACGAGTGCCATTTTCAAGGGTTTAAGTAAAAGGATGATCTTATCCCTTCCATCAGGTTCCTGGCCTGAACAAATAGCCATTATATCTTACTGACACAGGGTGGGACTGCCGAAGTTTTTCAGGGGAGAAGAATACACATTACCAGGGCTGCTCAGTCTTTGAGCTGACAGAAAAAAGCTGAGGGAAAATCTAGCTTCTGAGGGAGGAAAGTGGATGGGGTCCATCATAAATGCCATAGAATCTACCTTCCAAAGTAGCCATTTTCTCCGTTTGATCTCTGTAGTAGGGATATCAGCTTCCAGTTGGGACCTGGGGATCCCCTGCAATTACAGCCCATCTTCAGACTACAGAGATCAGTTCCCTTGGAGAAAATGGATGTTTTGCAGGGTGGACACTATGCATTGTACTCCACTGAGGTCCCTGTCCTCCCCAGGCTCCATCCCCAAATCTCCAGGAGTTTCCAAACATGGATCTGGCAACCCTACCCCCCATTGGTAGCCAGGGGGGCAATGGCTGGGTTGCCAAGTCTGGGTTGGAAAATACCTGGAGACTTTGAGGGTGGATCCAGGAGAGGGTGGGGTTTGGGGAAGGGAGGGGCCTCAGCATGGTGCAATGCCACAGAGTCCACCCTTCAAAGCAGCCATTTTCGCCAGGAGAGCTGATCTCTGTCAGTTGGAGGCTGGAAACCCTAGCACTGGCAACCCTAGTAGATATCATTTATAATCCTGGGAAATCTGCAGGCCCCACATGGAGGTTGGCAACTTGAAACAATCTAAATGTTCCACCAAAATATTGTTTCATGCTGTGTGAGGCAAGGGAGGACTGGCCATAGACTTACCGTGAATTTTCCTGGTGGGCTACTGCTCTGGAGGGCCATGCAGACAAACAGATCCAAGGCCCAGTAGTTCTGTGGAACTGCTCAGCCTGGCTTGGTTCTGGGCCATTTTAACTTCCCAGTCTGTTCCTGTGTTGAGGTAATGTAAGAACCATCCAGAAGTAGTTGTATTATGTGAGATTTCCATCTTCAGTAAGCAAGGCTACATTACCATATTGTATATACAATAACTAGATCTGCTCACTTGTCTGCTTTGGAAGAAAAATAAAAGGCTAGCATACCTTGACAGTTCTTAAATGAATGGAAACAGAATGGAAAATATATTTATCGTATTGAATAGTTTTGTTTTGTGATTTATGAATGATAAACTGCCAAGAAATATAAGGACCCTGGTAAGCAGCATGCTTATATTTTATGCTAATAGAAATGGAACCAGGAGTGAGCATTGTTGGTTTGGGTACTCTGAAATATTAAAACATTTGGAATGGATTTGCTCTGTGAAAAGTTTCTCTTCCTTAGCATACATTGCACAAATTAAAAGTAGAATGAATGATTTCCATTCATTACCAAACAATGCTTGATAGATCCTGGTGGCCAATGCACAAACCAATATCCTGTATGTCCAGTCAACTGTTTCACCCCTTTCCTCAGCATTCTCTGTCATTTCTCAGATGCCCACACATTGCATAGCAAAGCCATTTAAATAAAAAAGGCCAAATGGAATGCTGCAAGTAGGTTTGATCTAACTCAACCTTTTCAAATTACTACACTAATTTTCGACATATGAATTTAACTGTGTGTTTGCCCCCCTATAAACAGGACAAATAAACACTATATCATTTTTACACTTGAACTGTATTATGACTTTAATTCAGGCTTAGGTGAGATGAGGTCAGAGGATACAATTAAATGGATCTGGTACCATCTGGATATTAGGATCTCTTTAACCATGCTTGGGTGATTTATCCATCAGCAACTCATGTACTGCTCCATAAAAATTGATATCTGTTTTTTTAAAAGGTATTAAAATACAGTGTACTTTTAAAATTAGAGGCTAAAATATTGTGTAGCTGCCAGCAGGTAGTTTATTTCTTATTCAGTGAAAAAGAAATTCCTTATTCTAGATGCTGATATGTACAAAAAGGAAAATATGTACCTTTTGAAAGGGAAGCCCCATTATAACAAAAACTTGTAAATCATGTTAAAATCACTGTGGGAAAATGGTTTAATATGATTACCTCCCTTGCTAAAGAGCTATATCACTCTTACACCTCTTACAAAATTAGATTCCTCTGGGCAAAGCTCTTAAAGGAAAGAAATGCCACACAAAACCGTTTAATATAAGAAAAAGAAACGCTAAGCCATAAGGATTCCACAATTTTTATTTTATTACAAGTTTGCAACTAATAGTGTCTGGCATTATCCTGAATTTATTCTGTAATCAAACTAAATTGATGCAGACTCAAATATTTCAGCTGTCAACTGGTAAAGGCAAAGGAATAAGAAGGAAAAGAATCTGGAAAAAAATCATTCATCAATATGCCTTTCTCTCCCCCCCTTCAAAAAAAGCAAAACCCAAAATGAAACATGTGCATTTTAAAAAGTAACATTTGATTATGGGCTTTCTAAAAGAGAAATAAAAAATATCCAACAAAAAGTCAACAATACTTCTGGACAGCAATTTATATAGTTTAGTAATTTCGCTGTCAATAGGATACAAATAGCACTAATATATTACTATAATGCTTCATTTTCATTAAGACATCTGCCAAGTTCTCCAAATCCTTTTTCCATTTGGGACTTGACTTATAATTGCATAATCCCTTGGGGGAATGTCAATATTATTTTAATCAATTTTAACCACAATACACTATGGATGATTACATTGCAATGTCATTTCCAAAGTTACCTCCTCCTATTAGTCATTTGCAAAGGGATAGAATACTATGAATGTGGGTAAAGCATGTTTCAGAAAAGAAACCAACTACAGCCAGTTAAGAACGTGCAGCTGTTTCATTCAGAACTGTCATGAACAAATATAGATATATCACATATTCACTTTCCCATCAATAGTCAAAAGAATAATCATCTAGATTGCTGATTTATTTTTTATAATCAGTTCTTACTCTGCACTTTTGGACTACATACCTGTAAAGAGTAATTCCACAGGCCAATTCAGCACTCTTCTTCCATTTATGTTTCAACCTGTTCATCTGTCTGTCTGTCTGTCTGTCTGTCTGTCTGTCTATCTATCTATCTATCTGTCTGTCTGTCTGTCTGTCTGTCTATCTATCTATCTATCTATCTATCTATCTATCTATCTATCATCTATCTATCTATCTATCTATCTATCTATCTATCTATCTATCTATCTATCTATCTATCTATCAAAAGTAATGAAGTACCACCAGTAAGTTCCATACACTGTTCCAAAAAGTACCACTGATGGAAAAATTTCCATCAGCGGAGTGCAGCTTTCTTGCTTCCATTGCAGCTTCAGTCCATAATGCCCACAAAATATTGGGGGATATGGGACCCCTAGGAACAGGATGGGTGAGCTGGAGGTCTGCAGTGGGAAAGGAAAGTTGGTGAAAATATGCCCATGGAAATGGGTAGGTGAGATCCAACCCATCGACATAAGCTCAACTCTCACCATTCCTTTTAGTACATGATGAAATATGAATTGCTGGATACATGGTTAAAGCCATGACAAAGTTTTCATCTGTCTGGTTGACAAGAAATTATGATTGCAGCTGGCAATGACATCATAAAACCTCCAGAAGTAGGATGAAGTGTGTTCTCTATGTGCAAGGAAACAATGGTCTTGGTATTGTAGTACCTGACATTTCGCCAGCAGCTGTGACTGGCATCCTCAGAGGTATAATACAGAAAGATGGAGTACTCTCTGCATCAATGTGAGAAGAAAAATGGTAAGCAGGTGATTTATATCTACTCAGGAAGGTGGGGTAGGTCTGAGTCATTATCTCCTACAAGAGAAACTCCTACAAATTCCTGCATGGACATTTTTAAAACTGCATGTTATGTGAAATTTTCTGCAGTAGATTTTTCCTCACCAGGCACAAAACTTCTTTCCCTGAGTTTTTGGAATCCCCAGTTTTAGCGAGTTCCGAAAATGCAGGGTAAGAAGGAGAAAACTTCAGATTTGTGCCTGGTGAGGAAAAATCTACTGCAGAAAATTCCACATCGTGCGCAGTTTTTAAAATGTCAGTGTGGGGAATTTCACTATTGCAGAAATGGTGACTGTTATTATAGCTGCTATTGGTACTTGATGATATAAACAATTGCTAGGAAGAGTTACCACCACATGTGGTATGAAAGAAATTGTCAAAGTACCATCTAGAACAGGGGCAGCTTGGAATAAGGTTGCCCGAGGCATTCTGTCTCTGGCAGCAGAGTGTGAGTACCATCAAAGGACAGTAAATTGTCACTTGTTTAGATTGTTGTTTTATCACCATGAAGGTTTTATGACCATGAACATCAAAACATCTTGGACCAGTTCTTTTATCTGTAAGTTTATATGGTCACTAGATTTGTGTCCTCATGTGATACTGCTTACTTAAAAGCATTCCACTGGGTTTCAGTGGCTGTGGTATCAGACTAGGATCTAGGTTCCAATCCCTACTCTGACAGGAAGCTCTCTGGGTAACCTTTGGGTGACCAATCACTCTCTTTCAGCATAACCTACCTCACAGGTCTCTGTGAGGTAGGTTATGCTGGGTAGATAAAAGGGGGGAGGAAGCAGCCATTTATACTGCTGTGAGTTGCTTGGAGAAAGAGCAGGATTTTTTTTTAATGCAATTGATAGATTTTCCAGAGTGTAAAGAAATCATAACGAAGTGCAGCAATCCTATATAGGGAGTAAAAAAATGGGGATCACTGAAAGAAAAGATCAGAGGAGGAAATGGCTGTACATATACAAAGTGAGATTTATTAATCAATGAAAAATTAGGGATGAAATTTGGTTATCCAAGGTACATATTTCTTGCACATATTTAACATAGCAGCTCTTACACAGTCCCAAACGCCTTTAGACACTGACCTTGGCAATATTACAGGCATAATATTTTCACAAGGATGACTTCTTCCTGAACTGAATCTTCAATATATTCTGAACAAACAAGCTCCCCCACCAACAGGCATACAGTAGCTATCTTCTTTCTCCACCTGTTTTTTCTTGAATGAGCACATTCCTTGTGTATTTGGGGGCCTTTCAAATGTGATGTGTTATGCACACACAATTCTACTGAAGAAACTATAAACCATTTGTTAATCGTTGCCAGCCGGACAGGTGCATTTTCTTTACAAATTGCAGTGCGGAAGGAGTGCAGTGTTGGCATGGAGGTAATTTAAAGCTGCATGTCGAATATGCTCAACGTATATTTGAAATTATCATGTACTGTTTGTACCACATGGTACAAGGCAATCCTGATTCCATGAGTCAACAGCAACATCCTTTAGTGCCAGGATAGCACCAAAGCTACTTTAATACAGAGCCAACAGTCGACTGCAGGAACACATAGAATTCAGTGCTGATTCACAAGTACACAAGTGCTCATCTCTTGGACCTAATTCAAGCAGTTGTAATGGATGTTTCAGTGTAATCTCCAAAGCCATACTTCGAAGAATTGGATGTAGTTTGTGAGAGATAAACAGAATATATGGTGGTACATGTTAATAGCAGCAGAAATTTGAATGTGAATGGTTTATCTGCTCTTTTCAAACTGTACACTTGTACAGGAATGGAATGGAATAGAATGCAAAGGAAACTCAGGGAATGGTATCATGTGCATATGCAGAGAAACCACAGGAAGTCCAATCTCATGTTTTCAGGCTCATGTGACGGTACCCATGATATCTGGGTGACCATTTAACATTTAAACTCTGATCATAGCAAGTCTTTCACCTCCAGTGTGATCCAACCTTTACAGCTGGCTTTCCCAACATGCACTACTAAGCTGAATACTAGTTCATGCATCAGTCTTTCTCTTTTCCTCACATTGCAAAAGAATCGTCATATAAGAACTGCTGTTATCAGAGTTTATATATGTTAATACATTTATCTCTCAGCTTATTAAAATAAAAGCATACATTGGCTTGGATCCAGTGATACGCAAGCAAAAATATAAACAGACGTAGCACAGTTCAGCTTACTCAAGATCTTGTAGGACACCTACTGGTTTCTTCCCTATATATTATGTGCATAGAAATTAGTTGCACTGTAATAGATTGGTTGTGGAAACACAAGTGGGGATGCAATAAGTTTGACTCTGCTAATGGCTAGTACAGCTTTTTTTGTGCTTCTGCTTGCACAAGAACTCTAGCAAGCACAAGAACTCTAGTGCAAGTGGAAATTTTTCACTAGATCCTACACAGGTCTTTTTTAATCAGTTGCAAAATTGCTCCAGTGACCAGGTGATATGTTGATGCATGTAGGTGGCATTCCTCTCACTCAGCTGAAACTAAACCACACTGAGGAAACTGCAGCACTAATTTATGCAGTGAGGGTGCTTTCCAAATATCCTCCCTTGTTCTTAAAACTGTTATGTCTGTTTTCATCCAAATTGGGATACTACGTTAAAGGTAGATACAAAGCTTCATACAATGGAAACAGACCTTCATCTAATCACACAAACTGTGGGGAGCAAGATTAAAATACAACCTTTATTAAGCAGTTGTTGTTGTTTTACAAATAAAACAAGGTTCGTTTGGCTTAAGAACAGCACTTTATAATGGCGACAACTACTTTGGCCTGGAGCCCCTCCTGGGGAATTAGTGATCAAAAAGAACCAATTGCCTGAGGGGAAGTCACCAGCTCTCACTCTCTCAGACCACTGAATGAGAGGCTAATTGCAATATCACATAAAGGGTTAAAGAAATTCTGCCTATTTTACTACGTGAATCCTGTCAGTGAGCTGCATTTGGAATTCCCGTTTAAAAGACATGTAATTGCTTCAGATTCTTTATATTATCATAACTCTTCAACATTGATTGGTTTTAGGTTTATGGAAAAATATGCAAATGTGCAGAGAAATATGACACACATTTCTCATTGTGGAAATAAAAGTAGTTTGCCGAGAATCCATTTGATTGCATTTGATTACTGAACAAAATCTAATTATTTAAGATACACGTCCTTAGGTTTCTGGAGGGGCTTACTGTAGGAGGCAGTATTTGGTATACTTGATTATTGTTTGCCAGCATTTGTGTGGCTTATTCACATATATTTTGACAGGCCAGAATATTAGTCATGAATAATTTCCATAGGGTTCAGCTGAATGTTCTCCAGGGAATATTTTTGGTGTGTGTGTGGTGGGAGAGTGCATTCAGGGTGGACTGAAATTTTGAGAAAGGCCCCTATTTGGTTCACTATATTTACTGAGCTGATTGGCTATAGTTTAAATGCAATTTTTATTTAAAAGAGTACTTCCTCATAGTAATTTTGGTGGCGTTTGTGGAGGTTTGTGGCACTTCATGAAAAACAGCTGTTTGGTTTAAATGGCTCCAAGTCAGCTGGCTTTAGCAGGGAGCAGAAAGCAGGGTTTAAATGGCTCTGAGCCATTTAAACCAAACAGGCTCCCCACCACTCAGATGTTTTTCGTGAAATACTGTGGGAAGCAGAAAGCAGGGCTTAAATTGCTCAGAGCCATTTAAACCAAACAACAGAGAGGCAGTCCTGTCACACAGCTGTTTGGAAATCCCTGCTCCCTGTGAAAAGCTGCAGGGAACAGAAAGTAGGGGTTTAAACTTTAAATGGCTCATAAACCTATATGAACTGGTTCAGTTCACGAACCAATCTCCTGGTTCATACAGGTTCATGGTTCGGTTTGTGGTTCAGCCACGAACTGAACTGCAAAAATGCAGTTTGTGCCCATCCCTAGTGTGCTTTTCAAGGGTGGGGGTGCTCTCCTTGTTTTGCCTCTATTTTTATTCTCTTCCCGATGCTCTGGCATTTCTCACGATAAAAAGGAATGGGAATTTTACAACATCTGGGTCTTCCACCTACACTGCCTGAACTGGTCAGTCAGATCATCAGTGAGTGTCGTGGTCCTTTGAAGAATGCTTTGAAGCCACAACACTTGGTCAGGGCTTCTGCCCTCTTGTGAAAGCTCCCATTCTTGAGAAAGTTTAGCTTCCCTCACTACTATTACAGTAACAAAAGTGGACACTAAAATATTTTTGGTAGGAAAACCCCCACTCAGCCCAGGGCCACTTTCTTCATGATGGTAGTATATATTAATTTTGGGATTAATTGAAGATTACTGCCCACACCACACTTCCACTGTCACATCCCCAAGCACAACTGTAAAAGAGGCCAAAGAAATGTGTAAATGATATTTACTGGCCTGCCAATGCTTGGCACTATTTACCACTAGCCAGGGGTCTTTTCGTAGAAGAACAGCTGCAGGAGCTCATTAGCATATAGTATGCTAATGAGCTATTAGGCTATTAGCATATGCCACGCCCCCTGACATCACCGGAAGTGATGTCAGAAGGGGAAGCAAAAGGGGGAAGCATCTTCAAAAGCCTCCCTTCCCTTCCCCAGCTGGTCTGGGTGGGGGAGCTAAGAGAGAAGGGGTTTAAAGTTTAAACTCCTTCTCATGAGAGTTGGGCCACAGAAGGAGGAAAGAGGGAAGGAAAGAGAGAGAGTAGAGAGAAGGAAAGAAGGAAGGAAAGAGGGAAAGAAAGAGAGGGAAGAAGGAGGGAAACAGGGAAAGGAGGAAAAAGAGAAGAGAAGAAGGTGGGAAAGAAAGAAAGAAAGAAAGAAAGAAAGAAAGAAAGAAAGAAAGAAAGAAAGAAAGAAAGAAAGAAAGAAAGAAAGAAAGAAAGAAAGAAAGAAAGAAAGAAAGAAAGAAAGAAGAGAAGAAGAGGAAAGAGGAAAAAGAAAGAAGGAAAGGAGGGAATGAAAGAAATTCAGTGGCAATTCAGCCCCATTATACCCTATGGGCCATTGAAGTCAATGGTGAAAACATAGGGTATATTCTGGGGGCTGGAGGGGAGGGGTTTGAGGGAGAGGCTCCAAGATCACAGGATAGCTGATGGAGCCTCTCCCCAAGATACTCCACCAAGTTTCAAGAACATTGGACCAGGGGGTCCAATTCTATGAGCCCCCAAACAGGTTGCCCCATTTCCTCCAGTGTTCTCTATTGTGGGAAAAAAGTTATTTTTTTCCCACCATAGAGAACAATGGAGGGAATAGGGGCAACCTGTTTAGGGGCCCATAGAATTGGACCCCCTGGTCCAATGTTCTTGAAACTTGGTGGGTATCTTGGGGAGAGGCTCCATCAGCTACCCTGTGAGTTTGGAGCCTCTCCCTCAAACCCTCCCCTCCAGCCCCCAGAATATACCCTATGTTTTCACCATTGACTTCAATGGCTCATAGGATATAATGGAGCTGAAATTGACATTCGGCTGCCTGTGCCTGAAAGACTCTCCGGGACACCGGCTGGGGGCGGGGCTTGGCTCCTGAGCTCCCGGAGCTGCGCTCTGGTGCGCTCCCCCGAAAAGACCCCTGCCACTAGCCAACACTGAGGTAATTTAAGATGAAGCACCTGGGGTATTCTCGCCTCTGCCTTGGTACAACCCTGATAATAACTTTGTCTGGCCTTAATATCAAAGAGGAGAACAGTTGTTTAACACAAGAGGAAGGTTTATTTATTGACAGGGGAAGAGTAAACTGGAGATGTTCAAGACCAACTTTATACAAATGAAACTTATTGAAAGATAGAAATATGGAGATACAGTTTCTTGATAGTATATATGCACATTGTGGAGGGAATGCCAGTAACTGGCAAGTTTTCCTCAGGTTTCTTTACTTTTTCATAAAACCTACAAACCTCTACCTGCCCCATAGTTTCCAAATAAATATTAGTACCATACTAGTCCCCCACACTAAACAGCCTATTTCCACCTGAAGTGACTGAAGACAGAGCAAGATTAACAATCTGTCTAATGAATTTCTAAAACCTATCTGATTCAAACAGCAGTTAAGGGGCTCTTTTTCCTCTGGTCCCATCCCCCCCCAAGTGTTCTGAGGGCCCTGGAAGATTGTTGTTGATTTTCTCTCCAGGCCACCAGGGTACAAAGGGGACTGATGGATGTGAAAAAGTGGACAGACTTGGATCTGTCTTGTCACACCATGGTAGCCGCCTCCTCCTTCATGGAGGCTGGTTTATCCCTGATCTGGATAAACATTTTGCATTGATTGTGATTTGTTGTAACATCTGAATTAACAAACTACAGTGTATTGATTAGCACTGTACCTTGTGACTACCAGCCCACATAGATGGCAGTGTAGGATAATGTTCTGCATGCCAGGAAGCAGAGAAAAAAAAGACAGATCAAGGTTTATATCAAGCTGGGATGTGTTACTTATGGCTGGTAGGCAAGCCAGAGCTTTTTGCACCAACCATGGTGGATCATAACTTCTGAATGCAGCTTTGTTGTTTACAAAGTACCTGCAGTCATCTCATTAGTTCCCATACCACTCTTAGATGGATCCAGTTATGTCCCCCCAAAAGTAGCTATTTTTAGATTTCTAGTTTGTACTATTCTAGAAAATGATCATGGGCTGCAGTCAGACATGCAGTTTGATCCTCTGTTGCCCCACCTCTAATTGAGCTAGGTCATGTTGTAACCAGGTTATGTGTGGAAGAAACTCAAAGAGCAATCATATCTGTGTATTTTTAGCCCACATTTAAAACGAGTTCCTTCTATTTTCTATATTTAGAGATCAGTTTTAAACATGTAATGAGAACAGAACCAATGTTTGGCTCCTCATATATATTTGTCAAGGAGGGTTTTTTTAAATGTAATGATTCTTAAACAGCTTGGTGTAATTACTTAATCCGCCCCTCTCATAAACAGTTATCATCCTTTCCCAATTAGCTACTCAGTTACAATCTTCAAAATCGCTTGCATTAAAGTAATCCACAAGCTTTTCACAGTCCTTTCTCATATGAATACTGTGTTCTTCACAGCCACATTCATTTTATCCAGTAACATTTCATCTGAGACTGTGTCCTCCTTCAGGCATTTTAAGGAGCTGGTTCATGTGGGTAAACTGCTGCCCTTCTTACCTAATGTTGGCTAAAGATCAGAACTGAAAAACAAATAGGCACAAATGTAAATTTACTTGCATGCAATCAAATTCCAGTGTGCATTAAGCCTCCCTGGTGGCTTCTCAGGGGAAATAAAGAAGACCAGAAAACAACCTCTATTCTATCATAGTTGTTTTACAGTTGTGCATTTCAGCTGGAAGTGGTCACAAGATCAAGAGCCAAGTCAGTGATGGAAAATAAGTGTGGCTTGCAGAAGCAACGTTTAGGAGCCACTAGATTTAACCTAGACATGAAGACCATGGCTGAGAGGACCAACAGTGCAGTCCTAAACGGCATTACACTCTTCTAAGACTTCTAAGATCAACTCCTAATCCCAATGCGCTGTTAGTCAATCACCGAGGTGTGTGTGGCTTGGATAATAAGCAATGGCAAGAGACATCTAAAGTTGTTAGCTGAGAAATCTCATCAGGTGTAGAAAGGAACAAGGAGTAGATTGTAGATAAGCCAAAGGAGTGAAGTGAATGCACAAAGGAAGGGAGTGGCAAGAGAGTGACAGGAAAAAAATCTAAATTTTTGTAGTAGGCTGAGATGAAGCACCATTGGCAGGCACGCTGCCTGCATTTGGGGAACTGATCAGGATGGGATTCTATTTGTAGTTGAAGAAGAAGGTAGCCTCCATCATGGAGAACATGAAGCCACCACTATATCTTACCATAACCCAGGCAAGCATAATGTGCCACAAGCATAAAACAAGAACTTGAAATATGTGCAGCATCAATAACTCTGTAGTCTATTTAATGGTGTATATATTGTTTGATTAATTTTTTTAAACCATGAAATTTAATTTTCTTAATATTGACATTCTTGGTATTAATCTAATGAAAGTGAAAGGTTAAATGAGACTCCAAGATAATGACAACTGGGTAGACTGAGCCCATCCATTAAAATAACTAGATGGGCTTGGCCTGGTTAGGTTCATTGTCAGTTCTGCCCCTGGAATTGCTGTTTCTTTCATGAATAGTGCTGTCCATATGGGTATATGTTCCCTGCACAGGGAAACACATTCTGTGGAAAACTGTCTCTGAAACATAGGTGAGTCTATACCTATACCTGTATATCTATATCTCATTGTAATATAGATTTTAAACTGAAATTTGTTAAGTTCATTATCTCCTTGTAAGTATTCTGGATTAATTGTCTAGAAGACTGAAATGTGCTGTGGATAATCTCTTGGATCTGGCCCTAAAAGAATGATTTTTGTTTCTTCTAACTTCAACATCAATGCTAGTTCTGAATATTTGTGGTGAAGGATTATGTCTGTGATTTTCTAGTCTCTCTACTATCTCATCCCTTCAATGTGATAATAAGGTAGAATAAAAGCAATTTTCTCCCAATGTCAATTTTTGCAAGCTTCCCGCCAGAAACGGCATTGTTGGGTATACAATTAAATTTGTATGTAAGGGATTGTGTTAGTGTTTGACAAAGGTGATTTATGTGTAAATCCTTATTGAGCTGTATCAGGAGCCATATCAGTGACTGATACTTGAAAATGAAACGTTTTTGTATTGGAACCTGAAGCTTCATTTAAAGCAAAATTTTAACAAAACAGACTTAACGTACTTCATGTTTATGTTTGTTTATCCTTCCCCCCCCAAATTCACAAAACAAAAGCAGTCTGCCCTTTTCAGTAAGTCTGAAAGTTGACCCTCAAGCACATGGAAGACTCTATAGTTGGCCCATCTTTTTAAAAGGTATGTGCTCCCTTAGTTCTTTTCCTTTGTTATCAAAATATAAAATTAACAAAAAAAATTGGATCTGGCTGCAAAATGGAGAGCTCAAACAGCAGGCTTGCCACACTGCCAGATAAAATGGGTTGAATCTAGGGATCTGGCAGCAGAAGGTGCTGATGATTGCAGATCTTCCCCACTTTTAGCTCACTCCAGCAGCCATGTTTGTGTTGCAGACCAACATGGAATAATAGTCATGTGTGTTGATGGGTTGCAGGT
The DNA here is from genome assembly GCA_029375565.1 of Gekko gecko. NCBI lineage: Eukaryota > Metazoa > Chordata > Lepidosauria > Squamata > Gekkonidae > Gekko > Gekko gecko. The sequence goes on along the minus strand of JAPDNY010000003.1, from coordinate 43,776,503 downwards.
AGCTGATGAAAGAAAGATGAGGAAGTAATTAACCCTTTTCCCTCTACACACTGCAGCCTACTGACCTACATAATTACTACTCTGTGTGGGTCCTGTGACCATGGGAATCAGCTTTCCCAAATTCAGAAATAGATGCTGAAGGGGAAAGGAAAGCAGTGAATTTGTGTGAAACTTAAGTGAGCATATTGCTGGATCCAACCCAAGGGATCCAACCCTGTCTGTCATAGAAGTACTTTGGATGTGCTAGTGTAGCTGCCTAAAGGGGAGGGCAAATGGGGTGATTTACCCAGGGCCTTCACAAAGCAAGGAGTCCTTTCACCACCGTTCCTGTTCATACTATTGGCCCCTGCCCTTGTCCTGCCACATCTTTGTCACGTGTCTTTAGTTTTTGCTGCTTAACCTTCCTTTTTCTGGTCCAATATTCACTTATCGGTTAGCTTATTGCAATATGTATTTAAGTTATGTCTACCTCAATATTGTTTGAACTCTGAAGAAGGCCCCAATAGGGCAGAAATGTGTCAGGTCATGTGTATTGGCCCTTGCGTTTAGGCTTTACTTTTTTATGAGGCTTTCATTAGGCCCTTATGTATGTTTTTAATACTTTCTAATAAATGCATGTATTTTTGTATATGATAAGTTTTAACTAGGGGTGATTTCCCACTAAAGCTGCCTCGGGGTTGCGCCGCCGTTTGCCCCAATACTATTAGTCAATTTCACACCCGAAGCCGTGGGGCTGCATTTTGACCAACGGCTTCGCCCGATTTCCCCGCAGTTTCGTAATCCTCAAAAAACAGGATTACAAAACTGTGGGGGAAATCGGGCGAAGCCGCGGGTCAAAATGCAGCCCCGCGGCTTCGGGTGTGAAATTGACTAATAGTATCGGGGCAAACGGCGGCGCAACCCCGAGGCAGCTTTAGTGGGAAATCACCCAAGGTTTTTAATATTGGCCCTTCATTAGACTTCCTTCTCCCCCTGCCACATTCCTCGCCAGAACCCTTGTTAGTTTTCATGTTGAAAAGGAAATGGTATATTGAAATATCACCTGTCTCTGCATGCAAGAGGAGCTGCATACAAGAATTGTGGCTTGTGTTCCCCCAGGCTTCACATCCATGGGGTCCTTTAGGAGTGACAGGGCCCCACATTGCACCTGCCCTGGGCTCATAAACCATTTGAGTGGCCCTGTGTACTAGTTAGAGATTTTCTTATATCTCAGATATTAGAAACAGTAAAACATTTGCACTTCAAAATAAGTTCTAATTTGCATTTGAAGCAGGAAACTATTATTAAAGTTTTAAAATGCTTAGAAAAATAAGTGCTAATTTGCATTTGAAATAGGAAACTTTTCAAAGTGCTCTAAAATGACAAAAGCAAAATTATAAAATTGGGCTTATTTGAATTCTCAAATTATGTTTGTCACAAAGGTTTGGGTTTGTTGCCCATAATGCATGAATCTGAGTTCTGGCACCTGTAAAACAACACAACACAAAATCACTCCAGTACTGCAGGGGAGATACATTTGTGCAAATACCTGATTGTGTAATGGAATATTCATCTAGATTCTAGGCCCACTCTTCATATGGACACATATATCAATTTGAGGTCATTACTTATCATTTGCTAGTTGAATATGGGTAGAGAAGGACTGGGGCCATTTACTGTCGAGTTTACATTTTCTCCCCCTGCTACTGATGCATTTCTCCTCAGGTTCTCTCAAGAGAAACAATGAGGGAGTTCAGGGGTGTAAACATGGTTGGAGGACAGCCACCTTCTTAGCAGCTCTTCTGATTTTCACTTGGCCAGAGTTTTAACAAAAGGACAACTGACCATTCCTAATTCAACATTTCTTCCAGGCAAGACTGTATCCTGTGGTTTATATCTCCATGTTTTGAATTTATTAAGTACATTGGGAAAGGCACTGAGTCCTGGAAAGGATTCTGTTTGTACACCTACAGCCCATGGGCAAGACCAAGTTCTTCTCAAAATGGATGTGCCATGCAGTTCTCCAATAAAATAAATTTAATATCTGGCAGGTTATAAAGTGCTCAGGCATCATGAAAGCTATTTCACAGGATTAAGAATTATTTCCTGAATAGCCTGCACAAACAAATGTAGTTCCAGTCTAAGGAACTTCATGTTTCAGAGAGAATTCTAAATTAGAACAAAAGAAAGGCAAGGAAAACTGGATGTAATACTGGTTCCTTTTGCCAAAGGCTAAAATACTGTGTTCGTCTTTCTCCCAGATTTCCATTTTATGAAGGGTTAATATGTTTTCTTCACAGTTTTTAAACCTCTGGCTATTGCACTGACTAGAAATAGACTTGCCCTAAGCTATTATGACAACTCCTTTTCCATCTCTATTCTCCATCCCCATTCTCCTTTGCTGCAGACCTTTAACTTATTAGTTTTAAGCTGATGAATCAAGATCTAAAAGTGGATCCCAACATTTGTTTTAAGTCAGGTCAAAACAATGGTTCTGCAGCCATTATTTTCTCATTTTTGCTGCTTAGAAGGGGAGAAGAAGCAGCAACAATGAGAAAATAATGGCTCCTCTCCCCTGCTATGGTTTTGGTGTTAGGAAGACTCAGGGCTCTGGGCCACCCTATCTCTCTGTTCATGCCAAGCAGGGGGGGCTTAGCTACTGAGGGCCTCGACTGAGGACCCATATTTTGATTGAGAATTCCTCTCCCTTGCTGGGGTTTGGGGGTGTTAGGTAGACTCAGGGATCTCAGCCACTCATCTCTCTGCTCATGCGAAGTGGGGGGCTTAGCTAGTGGGTTCCCCAGCTGAGGACCCACATTTTATATTCCTCCTGACTGTGAACCAACCTGTCTGTCCATGAGGGTGAAAGTGGGTGCAAAAGGTGCTTGTCATGGGGGGGGATGTCCTCCATCCCCTGTGTACCACAGTCCTCTGTCCCCAGGCACCAAATCCATCTTGCTAGCCCACAGGAGCCTGCCCCTAGCAGGGCTTTACCAGAGGTCTCAGAGCCTCCTTCCCCTGATCTGTTCCTGGGGCTCTCCACAGTGGACAAAGAGATATTAGCACTTCCCAAAGACCAGAGGTTGCTAACTCTCTTCGGAGAAGTCTCTGACAGCAGTGATTCAGATGGAGAGGGAAGCATTCTCCCCTTCCACACAAGTCCCTGTTGCTGCTCCTGCCTTCAGTACATCCCTCCATGGCCCTTCCCAATCCAGTGCTAGAAAGCAGCTGTCCCTCTTCCCACCTTCTCCAGTCCTAGGGCATTGTTTGCAGCCCACACTTTGGAAACATTTCTGCACCCTCCACAGTGACTCCTGTGTGGCAGAGGCCCAGGTGTGCCACACCTATGTTCAGAGGGGTGCAAACCCCCAACACTTGTCCTTCTCTGTCCTCTGTAGGAACCTGCAAAGGGTGCACCCCAGTATGGTGCCACTAGGGGAAAGAGTGGCAGCCAGTGGGAGGAAGAAGAGGTCTACTTCTTCTCAGCATGGAAAAGAGTGAAGGAGCAGGAGGCCCCTCCAAGAAAGGCTCCCCTCACTCTGAGTGCCATGGGTGGTGAGACATCAAGGCAGGCCACCTTCCAAGAGATCATTCCCATGGGGATGCTGACAGCGTCATCCAGAAGGGCTATGTGGAGAGTTTAGGAAGCAGCCACTTGTCTCATTGATGAGATGATTTCTGTGAATGGCCAATGCTTCTCCCTTGAGAAGGACATAGCCTTTTGCCAGCTGCTGCAACATCTGGCTCTCTGGACCACCCTGCATGGGGAAGAGGAGCTCAGCATCAGCTCCAACAACTGGCTGACCTTTTCTCAAATGGTGCATGTCCTTAAGCCCTTCCAAGACACCACTGACATGCTCTGTACCCATACGGCCAGCCTGGGGCAAGTCATTCCTCTGATTCAAGGGCTAGACTGGGCACTGGTCTCCATACTGCAGCTGGGCCCTGAGAAGATGGCCGTTCTCCCGTGAATCAGGGCCTTGACAGAGAGGTTATGTGTGGGCATCACCACCAGGAATCCTCTCTGCAAGGAAGGTGAGTACAGGCTTGCCTGTATGTGTGATTCCCGGAAAAAAGTGCAGAGGCTACAGGCTAGCAGATGTGGCCAGAGGGAAGAGGCTGGGGAGGGGGAGGAGCATGTGGAACAGGCTGGGGAGAGGGAGGAGGAAAATGAGCCACAGCCTGGTACCTCTGACTCAAATAGCCCAACGAGGGAGAAGCCTAACTACTGGTTGTCAGTGGTGAACTGGGAGGTCAGCAGCGGCAGGGCTGCCAGGTGTGCAGTGGCGGAGGATTTGGCAGAGGTGATATGAGGGAGTACCTCATCGAGTCCCCAAGCCCACCTCTGCCAATCCACTGGAGAACTGGTCATGCAGTACTGGCCCAAGCTCTCTTGTGTAACCATGAGTCTCCTCTCCTGCCCTCCCACCAGTGTCCAGAGTGAGCTGCTGTTCTCCCACTTGGGATAAATTCTCAGCTCCCACTGCTCCTGCCTGGACCTGGCCTTCCTGAAGGTCAACCTCCCTCTGCTGGTCTACCCCTCTCTGGACCACACAGGATAAGATCCAGGCCTTCTGTTGCCCTCCTGCGTGTGCCCCCATTCCTCCTCTGACCTGCAGATCAAGCCTTTGGTGCTTGGGTAGGAGGATGGGCACCTCTGCTGGATGGGGGGTGGGCTCCCTCACCCAACACCTATCTCATGAAACAACAACATCTACCTAAGAACACAACATCTGATTTCCACTGATCTGATGGGGTTGGCATGCCCTGCCCACCAAATTGTCATGGGGCAACTTTGGGGAAGACTGTTGGAAGTCTCTTCATGTCTGCCTTTCTGTCATTGCATCAATAATCATTTTAAATGGATAACTCTGGTTTCTACTGGTCTGGTGGGGCTAGGTGCCCGTCATGTTGTCATGTGGGGACTGTAACTGGGACTCTGTAAATCCAGTGCTCACCAAACTTGGAGGGCAGGTAGAGGAGAGTCAGCCTGAGATCCCCTGTGAGTTTGTCTGTAGCATGACAGGGAGGGGGGCATTCTACCACATCACAAACTTCATGAACTGAACTGGTTCCTCTAGTGCCAAAAAATGGTGACAGTCTATGGTTTGCAAACCACGCACACCACGAACCATGAACTGAACCACAATTTCCTAATTCATGCCCATCCCTAGTCAGTTTTACAGTTGGGTTGTTTTAATACTGATAATTCTGTGTTACGAGTATTGCATTAAATAACTTGTGAATCCTGAGCTAACAACTATAAATATTTTTAATACACAACCCCACTATCTATCAGTAGTCCAGGCACATAGGGAAGAGAGGACATGGGTACTTCGACATGACTGAGGGCAGGTCTATTGAGTTTGGTCACTTTCTGATTCCATATGGTTTAGATCACTGGTTCCCATAGTGGGCCAAACTGCCTCTTGGGGGGCACTGGAATGATCCAGGTGGGCAGTAGGAGCCTTTGGTGCAATTGGGGGGCACTGGAATGATCCAGATGGGTGGTAGGGGCCTTGGGTACAATTGGGGGGCAATAGAATGATCCAGGTGGGCGGTAGGAGCCTTGGGTGCAATTGGGGGCGTTGAATAAAAATAAGGGGGTGGTGGAAGCATAAGAAAGAAGAGTTCAGAACCTATCTAAAGCAGCGTTTTCCTGCATTCTCTGGATCTTCCCTGGAATTAGGGAGGAAGGGGAAGAGGGGTCCCCACAGCCAATCACAGCCATGCATCTGCAAATTGCAAATGCATGCGCACCTTTGTAAGGCTGGTGTTGCTGCTGGGCTATTGTGTGGTGGCTGCTGCTGGCCTCTGGCTTCAGGTCTTCAGTTGCTGCTGCTCTGTCCCTACTTTGGCCTGCCTGCCTGCATGGATTGTGGTGGACTGACCACCACATCTAAAAGGTAAGATTCGGGGAAAATACATATTATTTTTTAAAGGAGGATATTAGTAAAAGGACCTTTTAAATTAGTGTCCCTTTAGTTTGGGCGGCCTGCTTGGGGTGGCTTTGGGTTACAGTTCTGTTGGGTGTGGGGTGGGGGTTGGCTAAGTCTTACTCTCTTACAGTTAATAATCTTGAGGGAAAGTTTTAAAAGTTTGGTTTGCATTTAAAAGTATTTCTGTTGGATTATTTTTAAGTTAACTGTAGTAATTGCTTGTTGGTGTGGTGGGGGTTTTTGCTCAATGTTTTTAATTTTGTGATTCAGCTTTTGTTATTGGCTGTTTAAATATTATAATTTTCTGGTTGGTTTTTAAATATATTTCTTGAGACTGTACTGCTGTGTGCCTCAAAGAATGCCAAATTCTTTGTAGTCTGCAGATGTTATGCAAATAGAGCACATTTAATGGGAAAAGCCAAGGATTGCAAATTCTGACCCCCTTGCACTTGGGTTTGTGAGATTCACTGAGACTTCGTTGCATGCTTTGAAGCAGGACTTTGCAGCTGGGAAGCCAGAAATTAAAGTGGAAGTTCTTGAGAAGCTTCTCTTCCTATTTAGGACAGCCATCTGGTCAATGTGGTACAGTGTTTAAGCGTCAGACAAGGGTCTGGGAGATCTGGGTTTGAAGTCCTGCTCTGCCACTGATAAGTAATGATTTGGGGATTAAAGAAATTGGGGCATTGGATTGCTTTTTGGATTACACTATGTAAGCTGCCTTGCACCTAGAGGGTGCAAGAGAGTAAAGATTTCCAGATATTTCAAAGCTGGCTTTCCCCCAACAGTTCATGTGTGTGGGGGGGTGTTATTCCCCAGTGGTGGAAGAACTATAATTCATGCCCACTGCCAGTAATATTAATTAATTGTTTTATAAATAAACACAAAAAAGTACTTTTTTACAGATAATATCATGGCTGAACTTAAGAAAAAATGTAGGCAATATAGTATTTAGTATTTGAACTATGGTTTTATTCACTCGCCTACAAACAGTACATTACCAATGTGCCTGATTTGCCAAAAACTTTGATCAAATGAAGCTATGAAGCCTTCAAACTACAAGGACATTTGACAAAAGTTCATGCTGATAAGAAAGATAAGGATTTATCTTATTTTCAAGCACTTAAAGAAAACTCTTTGAGACAGCCGACATTGGCAAAACTCTTCAATAGCACCCAAACAAGATGACGATGGGCTGTGTGCTTCTTACAACATTTCATTACTGATTGGTAATCTGGGAAAACTGCGTTCTGTTGGTGAAGAACTAATTCTACCAGCTATACGTGAGGTAATACGCACCATGCTACACAAGCCAGCATCTGATATTACCAAGAAAGTTTCTTTGAGCAATAATACAGTGCAATGAAGAATTGATGAAATGGCTCAAGATGTTGAAGACTCATTATATGAGTATTTAAAAACATCCCAGTTCTCTATACAGCTTGATGAGTCAATGCCAGGAAATGAAGCTTTGCTTTTAGCATACGTACGATTCATAAAAGAAAGAAAAAATTGCCAAGAATTATTATTTGCTAAAAATTTGCAAACTGATACCAAAGGAGAATCATGCATTGGAAGAGTTTTTTTTAAAGAAAAAGAAATCCCCCTGAGTAATATATTGTCAGTTGCTACTGATGGTGCTCCAGCAATGATGGGGCACTACAGGGGATTTCTTGCATATTTTAAAAAAGTGGCTCCAAATGTATTCACTGTACACTGTGTCATTCATTGTCAACATCTAGTTGCCAAAAATCTGAGTGAATGCCTACATAGGTCATTATATTATGTCATTAAATTGGTCAACAAAATCAGAAGTAATTCACTGAATGACAGATTGTTTGGACAACTTTGTACTGAAAATGATGAAAAATTCAATCGCTTGCTGCTTCATACAGAAGCTCATTGGCTATCAAAAGGTGCCTGTTTGGATCGGTTTTATAAACTCTTTGAGTCAGTGCTAGAGTTCCTAAAAACAAAGATGATGCTTTATGAGCCAACTTGATTGATTCCAAGAAAGACATAGCTTATTTGACAGATGTGTTTAATAAATTTAATGAAACAAATCTACAGCTCCAAGGCGATGAGCTGAATTTAATCAAGACAAAGACTGTCATTTCTGCCTTTGTGGCAAAATTTCTGTACAAATGAAATTTAGGAAAATGACCATACCCAACTGGGTTTTGGACCCTTTTTTAAGGACAGACACAGAAGAATCTCCAGAATTACAAGAAGAACTTATAGAAGTAACAACAAATGAGGAATTGAAATTTAAATTCAAAGATGGTTACCAACAGTTCTGGCTGCAAAAGCAGATACCTATACTTTATTCTGGATTATGGGCTATAGCACAAAAGTTTATAATTGCATTTCCTTCAACATATTTAGTGGAATGTGGGTTCAGTGCGGTCACAAATTTGTTAACTAAAAAAAGAAACTGACTGCAAATAGCTAATTGTGGTGATTTAAGATTGCTGCTGACAAAAATAGAGCCAAACATTAATAAATTGATAGCTGTGCACCAGGTTCATCCTTCTCATTAGGATTATTTTTAAAGTCATTTGTGATTTTTATTTTAATATTATCCTTTGTTATCTTAATTTTCTGTGTGTATGCAAATGTTACTATGGTTGATTTTGTAAGATACTTTTATGATTTTGAGCTTCAGAGTGTCTGATTTACAACACCTTTCTTTACTTTGTGCAAATTCGTCACTTCATCTTTTCGGCCACTTCTTGAAGGTAGATTTCCAAGGGGGCTCTGAGTAATTCTTTTTTCTGAAAAGGGAGCGGTAGGCCAAATAAGTTTGGGAACCACTGGTTTAGATAATCTCTGCTGTTGAGACCCGTAGAATGTGCAGCAGTCTTCAGAAAAAAAGATGTCTATCCTTTGATGAAAAATCATGGGTAAACTGTATATTATTCAACAGCTAGCAGTAGAAAGGTGGATACTACAATGAAAAATCATGAAAAGTTCCTTGTTGTAATGCATTGATTATTTACATTTAATTTCAATCATGGTAATAATATTTTTAAAGTATGATTTATTGCTACAGATAGGGTATATGTTAACAACAAGTGAGAAAATCAAAAGATTCAAAATCTAACAGTTCACCTAACTGGGAAATCTGTTGCAGAGCCAACTCATGCTTCTGGTTATAAAATAATCAAATGGTCCAAAAATATAGATAAGCAAAACAAGAACTTCCTCAGCTCCAACAAAATCCACCAGTTCCACAGCAAAATGATCAATGACATGCACTTAGAAGCCATCTTAGAGTGGTTATCTACAAATATCTAATAGATGGCAAGAACTGTTCACTAAAAACAAATCCACCCTAGAGCCCTGACAGTAAGATACCCCACACAACCGTGGTTTGATCACGAATGTCTGTCAGCAAAAAATCAATTAATAGCCAAGTTTATTCAATATATCACAAAACATTTAAAATTCCTTTGGACTTATATGTTTTAAAACAACAATACAAAAAACTAATTAAAAAAGGAGAGGAACACTATGAGTTGCCTGGCTCCAATTTACGCAGGCTGCCAAATCCAAAGATGCCTCACTCTTTTGGAAAATTGTTTCAGGTGGATTCCAATCAGATTCCAATCACTCTCCTTTGAGATGCCCACAAAAACGTGGGAGAATCACTTTACTGCACTCTACACCACTGTGACGGTGACCACGCCCCAGGGATGTCCTGCCGTGTGGTGCGGGTGCTGGGTGGAAAGTCCAGAGGCCCAGGGACTCTGAAGGGTGCGAAGGAGGCTTAGGAAGAGCGGCCTCAGATGGCAGGGACCACAGGGGAAGTTACCGCACTCCCCTTTCCTGCCCTGGGTCTGGCCTTCAGCTCAGCTTTACACTCGCCCTGGGGCCTTTCTTTTCTCTCGCTCTCCTCTCTCAGCCCCAGCCAGCCCAGTTTTCCTCCTCCCTGGCTGCCCGTCCTTCTCCTCCTTTTATTACCCCCACCAGTCCCTTGGGCTCCTCCCTCTCCTTGGCCCCGCCTCTGCCTAAAAGCGAAGATGCCGGGCCCCTTGCCTCCTCCCCCTCCTGCTCTCCCGTGGCCTCTCTCGGATGTGGACACCTCTCTCCTGCTGCGCCACACCCCTGGATGGAGGATGCCGCACCTGGCGTCCACAGGCCGCGCAAGCCAGGCCGCACTCTCCCCGCCTGCCGTCACTCCTCCCTCGCTGTCTCAGCTCCGTCTGCTGCCGGTTCCTGGCTGGTGGGTTCTTCAGCCCCTCTCCTGGTGCCTCGGAGAGGGGCTCCTGGTAGGTCCTCGGGGTCTGGGGGGGGGAATCTGGGCAGCCACGCCGCTGCAGCCGCTGCGGGACTCGTCATCCCGGCCTGAGCCGGGACAACCACAGAACATATCTAAGTGTCCCCTCCACTTATTAATATGAAAAACCTCCCACCCTGGCCTCCAGTCTCAGCTGCAGAAGTCAAGAGACTTGTAGCCCAGCTAAGGCTGGGGAAGGCCCCAGGGAGTGACCTGATCCCTCTGGAGTTGATCAAAATGGACATTAAATGGTGGGCACTGGGCACCGGTCCTCACCACTCTGTTCATGTACATTGACTAAACTGCACATATCCCCAGACACTGGGGTCTGGCCATCATCATCCCGATATATAAAAAGGGATGAAATCAGACCCTTTTCATTACTGTCCAATCAGTCAGCTTAGTGTGGTGCATAAGCTTTATGCCAGACACTTATGCTGGAAGTTTTGGGACTGGCTCGATAAGGAGAACATCTTAGCTGAGGAATAAGCAGGTTTTAGAAGTGGTCACTCCACAATGGACCAGTGCTTGATTCTGCAATATCTGGTGGAGAAATATACTGCCAGGCTGCATGAGGCACTTTACACAGCTTTTGTTGATTATAAATGGCGTTTGATAGCATCATACGACAGATTATGGCTACAACTAGGAGCTTCCACAATAGACTGTAGACTGCTTGCACACATTACATGAGAACAACTATTTTACCAGGGCATTTGAAATACATACATTAATCCCAATTCTGTCCAAATAGCCAGGTAGATCAAATTATTTTTATACCTCTCTTTTTTTTGCCAACTGTTTCAACGAAACTACCCTTAAGGTAGCAAGATTCTGTGCTTTGGCATGTTTAACAAAGTAGAAGAACGCAGTCATAATTTTACTAGTACTATTGTGTATTTTCTGTACAGAATATCTATTTTAAGCATCTAGTATGCATTGTTGATATTTTTGACTTCTGATCTCAGATCGTCATCATCATAATAAACTATTACTAACCAAGTCAGAAAATCACATTCACTTAACCTCACTTATAAACTGTACAGTCACATAAATGGAACAAATTTAAACAAATTGTGAACCTTAACCCAGTATTTTATGTCACAAACACTGGTCTTTGAGGGAAAGAAACTGAAGCGGCGGAACATCCATTTTCATCTCCACTTTCCAATTTAATTATGTTATGATTGCATGAAACAGAAGTCATTCCTCTATGTGTGTGTGTGCACGCGCACACAAATGTAGGTGTGATTATTGTAATGCATTTAAATGTATTTGACTGAATTCTGCATTCATTTTACACTCTTTGCCATCCAGCTCCTCTCAGGGATTCAAAACCATAATGACACTGACACTCATACCTGTGTCTTATACCCCTTGGCTTGCCTAGGGCAAGTAGGGTAAAGCCCATTCATTGAGAAAAGATGACAAAGCACACTACAAAGGAACATATTAGTGCCTTTTCTCTTCGATGTATGTTCATGTACTTAGGGTTCCTTAAGGGTTCTGTGACTTCTTCTTTTTTAACTAGATAACTTTGTTCATCTGATGAAAACAGTTAATTGAAAGGCTTTTCTTGCTTTTTTAAAAAAGTCACTGTAGAAGTACTTTCTTCTTCACAAAGGCAGTTTAGGGCAAAATTCAAACTTTTATCCATCTGTTCATTTCAGCACAGCTATCCTAGGAATATGTTGACCCAAATGCCCTAACAGTGTAATCCATAGCAGAGTTACACCTTTTAAAGTCCATTAATTTTAATGGACTTTAAAGGTGTGTAATTCTGCTTAGGTGTGCACTGCGATTCTTGAATGCATTTACTCATGAGTAGAATTCAGTGGGGCATTAATTTTCCCTTTGAACTTTTCTACAAGCATACCTCATTTTGAAGCGCATGCTGTTCATCTGCCTCTGCAGTCAAGAAACAAGTTAATCAACTCTACTTTCTAGTTAGAGAATAAAATCCTGCTTAATGATAAAAGACAAATTTTCATTTTCTTCTGAAATAGCTTTTTGTATATTACTCCAGGATGAATTCCATTGAAATCAATGGACATTTTCATATCAAGTCCACTTCTGAATTTGACTGAATCAGATATATGCAATCACCATTATCAATAATAATTTCAGACTATAGGGCTTGTTTTAAAGTAGTCACAAAGGTAATAATTCAGTGGTTTATAATTACATGTTTTCAATGTGTTCCATTTCAGATTTACACCTCAGCATCTACAACTGAAGGCTATCAGGTAACAGGGCTTAGAAAGATCCTTGGAGTGTGATTGTCAGTCAGGTAGATAATACTGAGAAAGTGGGATCAATGTGGTATATGTCAATATGGTGTAATATGAGTATTGGTATCCTATATCAAATATTGGCTGAGTACAGACTGGCAGTTTGCCCCGGTAGCCAGTCGTAGCAAAAAAACCCCGGATTAAACTATACCGGGTTTTTCCATCCACACAGCGGGGGCCTCTGCCAGAAGATACGGGATGGAGTCGCGCGGGAGCATTCAGACTGCCGCACCGGAGGCGTGCTATATTTGCCGTTTCCCCATTAATTCGGCTGTGGGTGTATGGGTGTATGTGCGCATGAGCGCTCATGCGCATGAGCGCATTTTGCCGATTTTTTTTTTGCCCTGCAACGGCGGCACCGCATTGGGCAGTGGAGCGGAGTGCAGCCAATCACACCGCTGCTGCCTCATGCCCAACGTGGGTTGCTCCCGGCTTTTCGGCTGTGCGTTCAGACCCCCGGAAGTGGAGAAATGTGCGACACATGCGGACTTTCGGATTTGCGACGGCTTTTATCAGGTGTTTTTTAAATCCGGCAGTGAAGCGCAACAGCACCGGTAGGCTACAGGTGGGGGACGCCAAGCAGATGTGCCTGTGTGAACGTCCCATTTACTCCGGTATTGAATCGTTGTCGGCTCGGGTCCCTTCCCGGGGCAAATTGCCAGTCTGAACTCAGCCATTATTAAAGGTTCCCTTTCCAATGTTGTTCCCTTGAGTCCAGAACAAATTAGTAAAAATATAGGAAGAGCCATGCTGCTTCAAGTCACCAATATTCTCAAACCCAGATGCTTCTGGAAAGCCTACCAGTAGGGCACAGTGTCCTCAGAATATTGCTGCCTTGGAACATGGAAGTTCTTTTTAAAGGGCCAGTTCATACATTACCGAGTGCACAGATTGGAACCCCATCCTGTTTTCTGTTTAACAGTGACGTACAAGTTACAGATTTTCCTCAGTTCCCGTTCATGTGGGCCTAGTTTGGAGAGTAAGAGTAGCATTTGTGAAGAAGGGTGTTCAGCTGCCCTGTGTTCCAGACATGAAATAGTATTGTGTAGCACCATTCCCATCACCATTTGGCCCATTCTCCATGAATGTGTCTAATCCCTTTTAAAACCAACTAAATCACAAGTTATGGTAGAAAATTCCACAAGTTCCATTACTCTTTTAGTACTAATAACATTAAGAATAACATCTCCCTTCCCTGACTTTCCCATGTGCACCTTTTACCAATTTCTCTTTTAACTGGTATTTCATATATCCAAATGTTGTGCATCTCGGACATTTTGAACTTGCACCCCAACTTCTGGAACACCACTGCAGCCCCCCCTGACTGGTGTAAAGATTCTCAGATGCAACTGCATGTGTAGCTGTCTTAACTCATGTAGTATTCCAGAACTGGCATTGAATGAGGTCTCTCTGACCCCCTTGTAAAGTTAAATGCATGGAAAATATTGAACAAAGCAGAAACTTTTGTGACCTTTTCTCATTTCCTAAAGCAGGTTGGGATGATGGGGCAAGGGTGATAAAATTCTCACAGATCCAATGTGAATTCCAGAAGGTGTCTGATTTGCCCCAGTTTTGGCTGTTGAGGGGAATAAAGCACTATTTGCATCACAATGCTATCTTTCCTTGAAATTTGTGCTTTTCCTTTACCCCTCAGCCTGAGCTCTCTAAGAGTCTGAGAGCCACTGTTTTAAGGGCTTTGTTTTTAAAGAAAAATGAATCAGTGTAGTCCTTTGACTGCAAAATTATTTTGTAGCCAAACTGGAGAGTTGCCTATATGGCTTGGTAGAGTTCAGGAACATTGAGATATAAATCTTATAGCAGGTTATTTCTTTGACATTAGGGAGGGTAACAAATAGTGCACTCCATACCATCTATAGATCAATGTGGGAGTGGAGTAGCTTTGCCTATGTTGTCATAACTTCAACCACGTAATATGAGAAAGGCTTTGATGCATTACACCAGGCCTTGCAGTTATGCTGTGGCTTTCAGTCTTCCTGTGAACAAATAAATAAATAAATAAGTGTAAGTGAATATGCTCACATGCATGCATACACATGAGTACAAATAAATTTGCTCCCATATAAAGTGAAATCCCCTGTCTTAAAGTTGTTATATGCTCAAAGTTCCCTGGATCTTTTTGAAGGTTGTACAGATGAACCTGTTCATTGGTAGCACTGAACATCATTCTTAAAGACGTCCCACAGATTCCAAATATTGCTGCTGCAAATGTCAGGTAAGAGATTTGTTGCTTATCCATATTGAGGAGGGGAAAACATTTTGAAATCTGGGATTCTTTTTATCACTATGTGGGGTCCCCCCCTCCAATCAAATATGAGAAAGTTGTGTGTAGAAGTAATTGTCGAATTGCATTTCTATAGACACACAGCTAGATGGCATCACTCAGTGTTCATCTGCTTATCTTCATGGGGGTAGTCATGTTAGTTTGTTGTAGCAGAACAAAACTTGAGTTCCAGTAACACCTTAGAGACCAGCACAATTTCCCAGGGTATATGCTTTCAAGTGGGAAAGCTTGTGAGAGCTTATACCCTAGAAATTTTTGTTAGTCTCTAAAGTTGTTCTGGCGTATTCTTGAGTAATGTTTGTCTGGACTCCATTGAACTATCTGGATGAATCTTTCGATGGAGATAGCCAGGGCTTTTTTTCCTGGGGGAATGTGCCAGTATGGAGTTCCAGAACCTCTTTGACAAAATTATTTTAAAAATATTTAAAAGTTTGTGAGTGTTCAGTATACAGATTGAAAACTTCATTTCCCTCTTGAGAGTTCCAGCACCTCTTTTATTTTTTTTTGGGGGGGAAGCCCCAGAGTTAGTGGATCAGTGTTCCCAAGCCAGGCCAGCTAGGGATAGCAGCATGCATCTACCCACATGGTTCTGAAGTCTTTATGGCATGTAAGTCTTTGGAAGAGAGGACAGCAGTTTCTGCTGATTCCCATGCCACTCCTGCCCGCCATTTTGCCCCAATGCTGTCCCTGACACCCAGGAAAAATGTAGGGGAGTAAAATGGACTGCAGAGGGAGGAGAAAGTGGAAAAGTCCATCTTCACAAATCCATGGTTGGATATACCCTCATGACCTTAAACTATTTTTCAGTTTTTATACTGTTTATGGAACAAGCCATGTCTCCTAACACACATACTTTCTTTTCAGATTATGAGTTTTCATTTGTTACTTGCACATTTGAGGCACCATAATTAGTAGAAGGGTTTTTTCCCCTCACAAAAGAGCAAAATGTGAAAAGAACTGGCCGGTTTTTCTTGAATTCAGATTTTATGTGAGTGAACTTAATCCCAGTGTTCTCACCTCCTTCTCCTTATGCCAGTCACAATTTCTAATTAGCTTTCCCAATGGAGGAAGAAGATGGATTATATTTTAATATCCAGAGACTAAAATTAGTTTATATTTTAGCAAGTTAGCACTTCTTAGCAGATGATTTACTCTTGAAGCTGCAAAATCTGCGAGCTTGCAATTAATCATGCGTTGGTCATTTTCTTTCAAAAAATGTTCATTTTCTCTGTCTGGATCATAATAGGAGAAAACATGTAATTTATGCAGTTTAGAAATTATAGCCTTGTGTTTAACTATGTCATAATATATTTTCTCATCCGTTCATTGTTCTTAACATGATAAAAGAATATAATTTCCAAGAAATTCCATTAAACACCCCATTTAAAAGGGGAATCCAATGCATCGTTATAAATAGAAGCATTATAAATATCTAATTATTGTGGTGTTTTTACATAAGGTACAGTCTGGTGTACTAAACTACTAATAGTTTTTTTAAGCTATAAATTCAATTATAGTTTTTAGTTATTAATACAGTTCACTCTTGCAAACTTCAATTTGTCTGTATTGATCAGGTCAACACTACAGGTGTTAAAGGAATGAGAGACATAAAAGAGTTTTAAAATCAAAATGTCTATAGAAAAAATAAGTTGCCCAAAGCCTACTATCAAAAAGCGAGGTATTGTTTTTTACGTGTATTAGTCAAGCTATCCCAATGAACCTCTAAACTGTTTGACACGAGATAATTCTATATTAAAATGCCAATTGTATCTTGATCACTCACTTGGCCGTGGCAGAAAATCAATTAGGCTACCAATTGTGTTCATTAGAACTCATTTAATTCTCAATTAAAAAGTTCATTAAAAGTAGAGTGAGGAGAAAATCATATCTAACATTCATATTAAATCTAAATCACCCAGTTAATTTCAAATCCAAATCAACAATCAAGATTGTAATTTTATTTTAAAAATCCCACCTTTTCAGTCCAGAAGAGCTAGCAAGTATGACTTGATTTGATGCTGTCATGCCATAACAACGTAAATCCAAGTAATTTGGTTTTTAAATATTGTCCCAAACTGATTTTTCTGACTTTTTGTCAGATTTTGTCATTTCTTCTTCATTTAGCATGAAAACTATTCTGTGTTGTCATTTTCTGTCAATAAAGCTTGTTCTGCACATGATGTGCCTTATCAGAACCCTCAGACTGCATCCGTACATCGCTGGAAACTATGCAGTAGTTGTGCAGCAATCATTTGCAACTGGATTTTTTCTGTGTGGACAAGACAATCCAGAAGATTAATGAAACACTAGGTAATACCCATGTATGAATACAGCCTTTCACGTTCTCTGTATACGCAGTCCGTCCTCACTCTTAAAGAGGGGGGAGAGAAAGAGAGAGAGTGAGTATTCCATCTCTTCTCACAGCCTTCTGTTGCATCTGCTGAGGTGAACAGGGAAGCTGGGCTAAATACTCCATATAAGATAGCTTTTTAAAAATAGAGATGTCTCTTACATGAGTTACTCAAGAACTATGTCATGAATTACTGGCCATTCTATTATTTGGGTGGGGTTTTTTTAATCATCCGGCAACATCATTTTGATAGTTTTGTGATTTTAAAGAAAATGGGGCAAACTTCTACATGGTATTTTAATTTTTTTTATTTAGATATTTATCTCCTTGATAGGGTCCCAAAGCACCTTACAACGTCATTCCCTTCTCCTCCATTTTATCCTCACCACAACGACCTTGTGAGGTAGGTTAGAATGAGAGAAAAGTGCATGGCAAATTGGTTGCTAGGCCTTGAGACAGGGCCCTGACACACAAAGATTCATTTCCAGTGGTGTGCATCCGGCCTCCTCTTATGCAGGGACATGGAGGGTGTCACTAGAATTGTTACCTCAGGATTTTTTTAAAAAATGGTTCCAGTGCTGTTCTGCCTGCAGTCCTGGGTGGCTGCATCACCCCCCCCCCCCACCAAGTATTTTGCAGCGTTTTGCAGTGCTAGCTTGAGCACACCAAAGAGATAGCCATTCCTGTTGAGAAGGCTCTTTCGGAGTGTTGAAGAATGTCAGGCATCCTTTCCCTTTGTTTCCTCAAGGCCCAATAAACTAGGCCCCAGAGGTGGCGAAGTCTCTTCCTGACAAGGCACAGAAAAAAAAATGTCCTCATTTTATATGCAGTTCTTGGCACCAAGGTCTGGGTAGAGGTGGGTAGGGTCCACCCAGTCCTTCACTCTCATTAATCATTTGCTCTCTCTCTTCCCACCAGCAAACCCCCACCGCTCACAGCCTCTTCTGGAGGAACCCTTCTCTTTATTCATTCAGACAACCCTTTGGATTAAACAGAGCCAGCTAAATGTCAAACCAAATCTGAGTCTTGATGCAGATAATCATTTCAATAATATTTCTCCATTTGTGCCCAAACACCAAGGGAATAAAGCTTTTCTGCTGTCAGGTAGTGTAAGACTGCAGTTGGTGTAAATGCTTGACATTGAGCCAGATGGCTTAGCCGTGCCTCAAACATATGTTCAACAAGCAGGCTTGCACACATTGGAATTTTATTATTTTGAACTGGTGAGGCATGCATATTTATTTACTTGACCCCTTCTGGTGTCACTTTGGTTTTAAAACAATCAGTTATAAAGCTCCCCCAAGCAGCAGAGTAGGCCTGGTTTATAAGCTCTTGTCAGTTTCAGATTGCAGTTTCTGGGAGAAGAAAAGCATTCTGCTTTTTGAGTTTCCTCTACCTATTTCAGGAAGGAAGAACTTGGAGGTTATACTTTGAAAAGGTATTTGCTGTCTGGTGATGTGCTTTCTTATTTAAACAAACAGAGGAGGCATCCCGTTCTTAAGTATATACATTTGATTTTATTCACACCTTTTCTTTGGTTTAAAGGCTGGGGCTGGATTTCCAAGTTCCCTATTCTGCATTGTGAAATGGCTTTGTACTTTAGAGAGGTGCCTGGGCTACCCAATGGGGAAGGAAGTCCACAGTTCAAATGCTACTACTGAAAAGATCCAGTGGTCACTCTGCTCACCTCCACTGGTGGCAGTACATGAAGCAGGGCCTCCCCTATCAAATTACTGATGTCAAGGTGGGACCTGGAGTTCTCCCAGAATTACAACTGATCTCCAGACAACCGAGAACACTTCCCTGAAGAAAAAAGCGGCTTCAGAGAATGGGCTGAATAGCATCATATCTAGAGTTGCCAACCTCCAGGTGGGGCCTGCAGATCTCTATGGCATTATACCCCACTGAAGTTCCTTCCCTCCCCAAACCCTGCCCTTCCCAGGCTCCTTCCCCAAATATCCAGTTATTTCTAACCCAAAGTGGGCAACCATAATCACATCCCTATTGATCTCCCTCTCTTCCATCCCCAGGCACCTCTCCCCAAATCTCCATGGAATTTCCCAAGCCAGAGTTGGCAAACCTATGATTAGTGTGCATGTGTTAAGTGCCATCAAATCACTCCCAATTTATGGAGAACCTATGCATTCATGTCCTCCAAAATACCCTATCGTTAACAACCTTGCTCAGGTCTTGCAATCTGAGGGCCGGGGCTTCCTTAATGGAGTCAGTCCATCTCATATTAGGTCTTTCTCTTTTCCTGCTGCCTTCTTTTCCTAGCATTGTTGTGTTTTCCAGTGACTCTTGTCTTCTCATAATGTGACCAAAGTATGATAGCTTCACTTTAGTCATTTTAGCTTCTAGGGAGAGTTCAGGCTTGACTTGGTCTACAACCCACTTATTTGTGTTTTTGGCAGTCCATGACATCTGTAAAATTCTCTTCCAGCACTACATTTCATATGAATCAACTTTCTTCCTGTCAGCTTTCTTCATTGTCCACCTTCTACACCCATACATAGCAACAGGGAATACCATGGCATGAATTACCTTGATCTTGGTCGCCAGAGACACATCTCTACACTTAAGAATCTTTTCTAGCTCTTTCATGGCTGCTCTTCCTGGTTGTAGTCTCCCTTTTGGTTGATGATGGAGCCAAGGAATAGAAAATCTTGAACAATTTTAATTTCTTCACTATCAACCTTAAAGTTGTATAATTCCCCTGTAGTCATTATTTTTGTTTTAATGTTCAGCTGTAAACCTGCTTTAGCACTTTCTGCTTTAACCTTCAGCAGTAGTTGTTTCAAGTCTCCAGTATTTTCTGCTAGTAATAGTGGTATCATCTGAATATCTCAAATTGTTAATGTTCCTTCCACCAATTTTCCCTCCACCTTCAACTACATCTAATCTGGCTTTCATTAGGATATGTTCTGCATATAGATTGAAGAGATAGGGAGATAAAATACATCCTTGTCTGACACCTTTGCCAGTTGGAACCCATTCCGTTTCTCCAAAGTCTAACAGTAGCCTCTTGTCTAGAGTACAAATTGCTCATCAAAACAGATGCTGTGACACAACTATTTCTTTTAAAACCAACCATGGCTTTTAATGATCCATACAGTGAAAAGAACTATTTCTTTTAAAACCAACCATGGCTTTTAATGATCCATACAGTGAAAAGCTTTGCTGTAATCTATGAAACACAAATTGATTTTCCCCTGAAATTCTCTTGTATGCTCCAGTAACCAACATGAATTTGCAATATCATCTCTAGTGCCTCTTCCTTTTCTGAATCCAGCTTGAACATCTGGCATTTCTAATGCCATATATGGTAACAATATGGTCAACTCAAATGGAGATAAGGTGGTCCTTCAAACACCCTGCTTGAAGCATTAAGGACTTTTGATATAACAATCAGGATCTTAAATTGGGCCTGGAGATGAACTGGTACTTCAATATTGGTCAAATATAGGGCATGCCAATGAGCAATCCTGCTGCTGCAAAAATTAAAATTTTTAGACTTTTTCAAATATAATTATTCATGCAAAGTAGCTTGACTCTCAGTGGAATTTCTCCTACCTTCAGAAATGTTGGGAATGGTATTTTGAAAAACCTCAAAATGTCAGTATTTGAAAATGCATTATATAGATCTGTGTCCCAGTGTGGATTTGGTTACCAAGTCCAGGTTGGGAAAGTTCTGGAGATATTGGGGTGAAGCCTGGGCAGGGCAGGGTTTGGTGAGGGGAGGGACCTCAGTGGGGTATAATGCCATAGATTCCACCTCTAAAGCCACCATTTCCCCCAGGGGGAGTGATCATTGTTGTCTGGAGACCAGTTGTAATTTCAAGAGAACTCCAGGCTTCACCTGGAGGTTGGCAAGTCTAGTTGTGAGAAATACAAACATCATTTCAGTGTATCTCAAGAGTTATGTTGCTAAGTGATTGGGCCATTGTTGTTGTTTTTCCCCAGCGTGGTGTCAGAATGTGAGACAAAAGGCTAGTTTTTCTTAAATTAGTAGATATATTTAATGCTAGGCACCAGTTCCAGATCTTCCAAACAAATGCTTATTTCTGCTCCACCCTTATGCTGTCACAAGCCAATAAATTGCTGCTATCAGAAGGCTCCATCCAGGTGCTTGAAACGGGAGTTTCAGTCTTGGTACCCCTCCTTGTAAAAGGCATTCCTTAAGAGTTGAAATTGTTGAAATTGTAACTACATAAGAACATAAGAGAAGCCAATGTTGTATCAGGCCAATGGTCCATCCAGTCCAACACTCTGTGTCACACAGTGGCCAAAAATACCAGTTTAAAAATACTTGAAACCAGAGCTTGACAAATTCTAGGCTCCAGGGTGTCATCAGTCACGTATTGTCTCTTGGTAATTCTGAGTAGAATTACAAAGCTTATTTAGGAGAGGAATAGTGGTTGACTTTCTGGTGTGATGACACCAAGGTTACCCCATATTTATTTACATACTACCACACTATTGTTATAGCTTTTTTAAAAAATATCAAGAATCACTCCACAATTTATATTAGGCTTTGTGGTAGCAATAGCTAGGAAGTATAGTCATTAAAATATAAAACTCTAAAGTCTGGAAAAATAAGTCTGGCTCCTAATTTTTTTTTTTTTTTGGGGGGGGGGGGACTGCTGAAGAAAATTTGTCAAGGCCTGCTGCAAGTTACAGAATTTAATTTAAAAAATACAACTAATGAATAAGTTGATGGTCACGTGCAAACATTCTACAGATGGAAAAATGTGGATTTGATGAAAGAAATTATTTATTGCTAATAATTCAGTCAGTTTCTAATTTGGACATTACTTCTTATTGACCATTTTATTGCTCATTTAAAATATTTCATCATATAACCATCAATCACATGTATGCTAAATTAGTTCCTTCAGAACAGCATTTCAGCAGAATTAAAATAAAAGCTGCAGATGTGAGCTCCTACAGACCTGCATTTATGGAACATTTACCCTATTAATGCACTCTTATCGGTGAATCTTCCATATTTTTCACCAATCTAGCTATGTAATACTCCTGTAATATTTACAAAAGGTGCTATCATTAGGTTGCATCAGTTGCACAAGTTTATTAAACAACACCTTTATGCAGTCCTTTCAGCAGCATAAACCCTTAGGGCTTGAAATTAGATATTATAAAATTAGTGAAGTAAAATAAAACACACAAACACGTATATAAATTACATAGTACATTTTAGTAGTTGGTTTCTAAAGTCTTTGTAAACATGGCATCAGGAAACTGATATATGAGAAGATCTCAACGTCATTGTTCTTTTTCCTAAGGGAACACTTTTCACCATATAATAGGCATTATCTTAGTCTTCTTTCTATTGGAGGAAGAGCCACTTAAGTTGGAAGAAGGCTCCTTAGGTGGGAAGAAGGCTTCAAATGTTTCTTAGTGGAGTGGTAACATAACAGGCCAAGCCTTAACATTGCCTGGGAGTAAGGTTCCAACCTCGAGATGAGAGACTAGAATTATGACTGGAATCTCCAGACTACAGGATGGAATCTCCAGACTACAGAACTAACATTCCAATCTGTTCTGTATCAAAATTCAGGAGGGAACATTCCACTCATTTCTGCATGGAGACAGACTTTCATAGAAAATGAGTGGAATGTTCCCTCCTGAATTTTGATACAGAACAGATTGGAATGTTGGTTCTTCTTTGAAAAAGCTTCAGTGCAAAACGAGACAGCCGTTAGCTAGCACACTCGTTAGAGAATCGTGACTCTCCAAGATTTTTTTCATCTGGAACCGTTCCTCTGGAGCAACTATTTGAACACTTATTGGACTTTTTTTTGCACATTTCCTTTGATAGTTATCTACACAATTGTGATTGTATGCTTAAATGATTTTGATGTCCTTCTTACTGTTGTAGAAATTATCATCAGACATATGGTTTGTTCATTCTTTTTATAAATTCCTATTTTGTCATAGATTTGTTGGTACAGAGTTTGTTATTTTTTCTGTTCCTTTACTGTATTGGTACCATTATTTGCTTTAGCCCAAATCTAGAGCAGTTCCAGCCCAGGTTGAGTGATGGCTTAGGCTGTGGTCAGACAGCCATGAATTAATATGGAAGCTTCATCCAATGTAACTTTGTTTGTAGAATTTTTTTTCTAACAAAATCAAAGATTGCCTCAAACTCTTCCTTGCATTTGCTGGGGTCTTGGAAAATCATGGGGGGGTGGGGTAGGAGCTGAGGGAAAGCTCCTATACGTGTAGGATCTTGGTAGGCGCATAGTTTTCTATCTCTATGTAGGGTTGCCAGGTCTTACCTGGCTGCTGGCGGGGGAACTCCTGATCGTTCATAGAATCATAGAATCATACAATCACAGACTTGGAAGGGGCCATACAGGCCATCTAATCCAACCCCCTGCTCAATGCAGGATCAGCCCAGAGCATCCTTGACAAGCGTTTGTCCAGCCGCTGCCAGTGAGGGGGAGACTGCCAGTGAGGGGGAGCTCACCACCTCACTAGGCAGCTGATTCCGCTGTTGCACAACTCTTACTGTAAAAAAGTTTTCCCTAATATCCAGCTGGTACCTTCCTGCCTTTAATTTAAACCCATTATTGCGAGTTCTATCCTCTGCTGCCAACAGGAACAGCTCCCTGCCCTCCTCTAAGTGACAGCCCTTCAAATTCTTAAAGAGAACAATCATGTCCCTCCTCAACCTCCTCTTCTCTAGACTTTCCTCATAGGGCTTGGTCTCCAGGCCCCCATTCATTCTCATCACTCTCCTCCACACCCACCCCATTCTGTCCACATCCTTTTTGAAGTGAGGCCTCCAGAACTGCACACAATACTCTAGGTGTGGCCTGATAAATGCAGTGTGCAGTGGGATGATCACATCTTGCAATCTGGATGTTATGCCTCTGTTGATACATTAGCCTTTTTTGTCGCTGCATTACACTGGCTGCTCATATTTAACTTACGGTCCACTCGTACCCCAAGATCTTGTTCATACACACTGCTACCCAGAAGTATATCCCCAATCCAGTATGCATGTAGAATTCAGCACTTATCCTTGTTAAATCGCATCTCGTTCACATCTGCCAACTTTTCTAGTGTGTTCAGATCTTGTTGAATTCTATATCTTCTGGTGTGTTTGCTGCTCCTCCCAATTTGGTGTCATCTGCACATTTAATGAGTAGCCCCTCTGTTCCTTGAGTTCTTCTGATGTTGGGGGCAACACTCTAGGCTTTGGTCAAAACTCTATGGGTTTTTTGGGGCCTCAAAACCATAGAGTTTTCCCCAAAACCTAGAATGTTGCCCCTGTCAGAAACACGATGACATCACTATCGGGTGACATCATCGCAACGGCGCTGGACACCGGGAGGGAGCTTCTCATGGGTGGGGCTTCCCCTGCTGACCAGCTGGTCCATGGAGGGTTAGGGCCCACAAAATCAGGGGATCCCGTAGCCCCACCAGGGGAATGGCAACCCTATCTCTATGTCAAGTCTTCCACTCAGAATGCAAGAATCAGAGGAACAGGATTGCAGTATTTTTTAGTCATGCGTAGAAATTAAAATCTTATGCCTGTAAAAATCACTGGTCCTAAAAAGAACACAAGATTGATCAAGTGGGCTAAGCAGTGACTGCTTATGTGATCTGTTAATTTCTGATCTGTCATGCATCTGGAAGTTATTGGTGTCCAGTGATCATATTTGAAATGCAAAGAGCAGCCATAAACAAAACTGAAATACTATTAGAAGATTGTCTTGATTATCCCATGTTAAAATGGACAGTTGGTTTAAAAACAGTAAGCCGGTTTAGCCAGGAGTGCAAAGAGACCTTACAACACAACAGGTACTTCAAAAATACAAGCCCATATAATTGGAGCATCAGAATTGCAGCCGAATGGCTAGCAGAAAGCTTCAGCTAAGTGAACTGCAAACCATGGTAACAAAGGAATTCAAAACAAGTTTGCAAGTGGAAACCACTGTAATGAGACTGCAAGTGTATTGATCCTAATTCAGTGTGAATTCACCTCCTATTAGTCTCGCTTCCTAATACGTAAGCAGAATTTTGTTTCTGAAATTCTGGTTTCTACGGCAGGTAAGGAGCCAGAGCTCTATGAAAAAGCAGATTTGGGAGCAATTCCCATAGCATCCAATATTGTGCCACCATGTTGGCTTGCCAACATTCACCCTCAGCTGAACAAAGCAGATATGGAGGAACCACATGTGCACCTTGTAGATAACTCATGGGACATCATATAAAAATGGCCCATGTAGGGCTGGGCTCAGCCATCTAGTGACTTTGTACACATTTACTAGTTTAAGCATGTTTACTAAATGAAAATGATGTTAAAACTTTTTAGCAAAAAGAAATTTTGGCAATTGCATCAAATGTGTGGTTTTTACACAAAATATTCTGGCCGTTGACCATTTTTGTGACTGATAGGTTTTTGTGAGCAATAGGTTAACTTGCTTAGAAATCTCCCATTTTATAATTGTGATGAAACTTTCATATGGACAATTAAAGTGCCTATTTTTGTGGCCTGCGACATAAATCTAATGGGGGAGGAGGCTGTAGACTTTGCTATAGGGAAAGAAATAGCAAAGCCCCAACAAAATAACAAACTTAATAAAAGTCTACTTCAAATTGCCATGATGACAAAATACCCTAAATAATACCTTTCCCCCAGTTTTCCTATTTCTATAAACAGCTGAGTTACAAGGTTTTTGTTGTGATTACAGGAGGAGGCAACATGCAGTTATTTAGGGCACACTTTTGTTGTACATTGGCAAGGGGTACAAAACCAAGCATAACAGTAAAATATTATTGTTGCATTAGTGGTGAAAAGTGCTGTCAAGTTGCAACTGACTTATGGCTATCCTGTAGGGTTTTCGAGGCAAGAGACAGTCAGAGGTAGTTTGCCATTGCCTGGCTCCGTGTAGCAACCCTGGACTTCATTAGTGGTCTCTCATTCAAATACTAACCAGGGCTGACCCTGCTTAGCATCTGAGATAAGAACATAAGAACATAAGAACATAAGAGAAGCCAATGTTGAATCAGGCCAATGGCCCATCTAGTCCAACACTCTGTCACACAGCGGCCAAAATATACCACGTGCCATCAGGAGGTCCAGCAGTGGGGCCAGGGCACCAGAAGCCCTCCCACTGCTGCCCCCTCCAGCACCAAGAATAGAGTGCATCACCTGCCCCAGACTGAGAGTTCTCATTCTATACCCTGTGGCTAATAGCCACTGGTGGACTTCTGCTCCATATGTTTATCCAATTCCCTCTTGAAACTGTCCATGCTTGCAGCTGCCACGACCTCCTGTGGCAGTGAATTCATTCCATATGTTAATCACTCTTTGGGTGAAGAAGTATTTCCTTTTATCTGTTCTAACCCGACTGCTCAGCAATTTCATAGAGTGCCCACGAGTTCTTGTATTGTGAGAAAGGGAGAAAAGTACTTCTTTCTCAACCTGCTCAATCCCATTCATAATCTTATAAACCTCGATCATGTCACCCCTCAGCCGTCGTTTCTCCAAGCTAAAGAGCCCCAAGCATATTAACCTTTCTTCATAGGGAAGGTGTTCCAACCCTTTTATCATTCTAGTTGCCCTTCTCTGCACTTTTTCCAATGCTATAATATCCTTTTTGAGATGTGGTGACCAGAACTGTACACAGTATTCCAAATGAGGTCGCACCAATGATTTATACAGGGGCATGATGATACTGGCTGATTTGTTATCAATTCCCTTCCTAATAATCCCCAGCATAGCGTTGGCCTTCTTTATTGCAGCTACACATTGTGTAGACATTTTCAGCGAGTTATCCACTACGACTCCAAGATCTCTCTCTTGGTCAGTCTCTGCCAGATCAGACCCCATCAACGTGTATTTATATTTAGGATTTTTGGCTCCAATGTGCATCACTTTGCACTTGCTTGGCCACATTGAACCCCATTTGCCACGTTGACGCCCACTCACCCATCCTCAACAGATCCCTTTGGAGTGCCTCACAATCCTCCCTGGTTTTCACCACCCTGAACAACTTCGTGTCATCTGCAAATTTAGCCACATCACTGCTTACTCCCAATTCCAAATCGTTAATAAACAAGTTAAAAAGCATGGGACCGAGTACTGATCCCTGTGGTACCCCACTGCTTACCACCCTCCACTGAGAAAGTTTCCCATTTATACTCACTCTCTGTTTCCTATTTATAAGCCAGTTTTTGATCCACAAGAGGACTTGTCCTTTTATCCCATGACTATTGAGCTTACTTAGAGCTTACTTAGATCTGGGCTACCCTTCCTCCATTGTTATCTCTCCTATATTATAAAGCTGATTTGGGCTGGCTTCTCTCCTATGGGGTAGCAGGATTCGATGCACGACAAAATCAGTTCACCCGCTCATCTGCCACTCACCCCCGGGTCCTATTGATTGGCTGCCTTGCCTTCCACTGTTGCATCAGTCCCACCCACAGACTAGCCAGCCACCTCTCGCCCTCACTCTGCATGGAGCCAACAGCTGGCATGGATGCTCCACAGTCCACTCCGGTGGGCAGCCAGGAGGCCGGCCCCGCCAGCCCTCCACTCAGCCTGCTCGCTCCCTCCAGACCCAGCCCTGAGGCTGCTTGGAGGATGCCGGGACGGGAGGGTGCCATGGGATGGCTTTGCCTGCCCCCCCACTGGCAGGCTGACATGGGGCCTCTCCACCGCTGGTGCGCTGGCAGCTGCTATCCTGTCTTTGCCTGAACCCCCTGGCTGCCGAGACTGCTCACAGCTCTCTGGGAGAGGAGGGTGGCATGGGGCCTCTCTGCCACTGGCGCACTCACTGCTGCTGGCCCGTCTTCACCTGACCCCCCGGCTGGAGGGAGATCCAACTTTGCTCCCCAGCCCCGCAACTCCCCACACCCCATTCGCCTCTGAGCCACCGTGCAGCCCAGCTCCTTGCGGGCCTCCACTTCCCTGACTTGCCAGTCGTTCTGCTCATGGCTTCGCCTCTGCATGGGATGGGAGGCGAGGAGCCAGAGCCGCATCCCCCGGCTGCCCTCTGCTCTCCACCAACAGCAAGCCTCCCATGCCGCGCACAGCCCCCAATGCCCCATGTGCTTTCTCTCTGCGGCTGTGGAGCTGAGACCGCCATAGCTGCGGCGGTGGTGGCAGCAGTGCAAACCCCTCCCTGGAGGGAAGGCCAACAGCCACAGGGAGTGCTCCAATGATTGGAGCCTCCTCACGCTGCAACTGGCAACCAGCCGCATGCCTGTGCGTGCCCAGCCACCGGGAAGCCACCGCCAGCAAGAAGGGGCCGCCGGCCACTGATGCTGACTTCTGCACACTTCATGGCGTCGAGCCTCACCCCAGGCTTTTGCTAGAGCTTGTTGCATTGACTTTGCAATGGGCTTTGCACTTAGTATTATATAATGTTAAACAGTCACAGCAAGAAAGATTTGCATTATTAGGGTTGCCAGGTCTTCTGGAGCATGTGAAGCACATGCACACGGAAGTGACCTCATTGCACAGGCACATCAAGCAGGGGATGCTCTAGCATTTGGGCAAAAAACTCTTGCCCAAATGCTAGAGCATCCCCCATGTGATGTGCCCGGCATGATGACGTCACTTCTGGGTGACATTGTGCCAGGTGGTACAGGGCTAGGGGTGTGCATTTGGTAAAGCCATACCAACCCCCCCCGAGCTGATTTGACTGCCAAATACTGAAAGGTTATTTTTTTGGGGGGGGGTTCGGAGGGGTTCGGCATTCTCAGGGAGATACTGCTGTCTGCCATTTTCCCATCCCCATAGGAAACAATGGAGGATTGGAGGGCACCCTCTTTAGATGCCCCTAGAATTGGACCCCCTGGTCCAATCTTTTCCAAACTTGGGGGATCTTTTGGGAAGAGGTTCCAGCAACTACAGTACAGATTTGTTTCCTCTACCTCAAACCCCCTCCCCCAGCCCCCTGAATACTTATTAGAAGATTTTTGCCTTTGACTACAATTAAGATTTGTATTTGATTGCTGGGAATTAAGATTGCTGGGAAAAACATCAACAACCTCAGATATGCAGATGATACCACTCTAATGGCAGAAAGTGAAGAGGACCTAAAGAGCCTCTTGCTAAGCCGTTGCATCAGTCCCGCCCACATCAGGGGGATGGCAGTCCTATGTATTATACAGTCTTTTGCTGATAAAATAAGCATCCACTTACACCTTGCCAGTAAGAAATTTCTTATATTAAAAATTGTATGTTCCCTCTAAAACAGTGATTCTTACTCTGCAGTTTATGGAAAGCCATGTTCCCAATTACCATCAACCAAAAGAGTCACATAACTACTGTATGCCCAAATCCAAGATGGTACCCAGGCTAATACACAGAGCTCTGTTCCTTCTTCACCTACCACCACACCAGACACATGCACACACACACACAAATATAAAATACAACTATTCATATTAAATCTGTCAGTATAACCTTTTAAATTACCAAAATACCTCTGTGCATGTAGAACTGTCTCTCCTCCCCATTGTTGAGCCTTGTGTATCTGGAATGAGGGGAGAGCTTCCCTCTC
This sequence comes from Gekko gecko, assembly GCA_029375565.1. Classification (NCBI taxonomy): domain Eukaryota; kingdom Metazoa; phylum Chordata; class Lepidosauria; order Squamata; family Gekkonidae; genus Gekko; species Gekko gecko. Next base: position 43,746,821 of record JAPDNY010000003.1, on the reverse strand, counting down.
TGCCTTCCTGCTGTCCTCCCACATGAGGCACAGCAGGTTGGGAGTGAGAGTGAGTGTAGTGTTCTGCGGCAATAGGCCTCATCTGGTAAACAACAACACCCAGTCGCTGGTTATAGGACAGCTTTATTCAGTCAAAGAAGACACCATGAAGGGAGAGCGAAGAACAACATCATCCCTGACCCTCCCCATTCTATCAGGTTAAATACATCACCTACTTAAAGATACACACACATCACAGTGAGATTGCCAAGGCAACCAGATGAGAGGCTGCTGGCTGTGGAGAAAAGAGAGTAAAAGTATCACTCGCCCACTATGGCCAGGCTGCTCTTTTCCCAGGTGGCTACTGCAGTGGTGGTGATTATTTTACTCTCTCTTGTCTGCAGGCAGCTTGCTCCCCTCCTAGCCACTTCCTGGATGCTGGGATGAGAACCCATGGAGGGGGTTATTGGAGAGGACAGGCCCTTTATTTCTGTCTCTGGCACAGGGTTTGCAACTCAGGGAGGCTCACACCTCACCTCTCCTGCAGCCCATCCAATAGTGGCTGGTTCAAGGCACAAGCTACCTCCACTGGCCAATGGCCTTGTCCACTTTCCTGAAATGTGGAGGGGTACCATATTGGGGAACGGCGCAAGAGCCACATGTGGTTCCCAAGCCACTGAGCTAGTATCACTGTAAGATGCTTGGATTAAAACTTTGACCAGGAGGAAAAAGACAGTCACAGTAACTGAGAATGTGATTTCATGCCCCTGTGTTACTTAAATTTTGAACATAGGCAGTCTACTGAAGTAGAGATTTCATTGGAGCATAGAGATAAAGGGCATCTCCTGACAAATGAGTCACACTGCACAAGAACACACTCTTGTCCCTGGGTCTGGCATTGGCAAGTTGCTCTAGCACTAGTTTCAGCCACTTGGACTGGTACCGTTGTCTTAAGACAAACGGTCATTTCCTATATTGGCATACCCTAGACTAGAGCCCTGCTTTAATAGTTTGATCTACTGTCAGAAGCAGACATTACCTTTTGGCACTATATGGAATGACTCTCCAAGAATTCACTACCTTAACTCGCAATTAGGCAAAGAAGCCCCTTCTTACCATTTCTAAATGTGCTACCTGAGAAGCATGAGTGGCCAAAGTATTTTCTGTGACTCATGTTGGGCTTTCCTCTCTTGCACCTTTTTTCAACTGTCTGCTAGTCCAGTGGAACTCTTTTGCAACCTAGATCCTTCTGCTACTGCAGGAGAAAGTCATACATCATATCTAGGCCTTCCTACTATCTGAAACGTTGGAGAAATATGTCAGATTGTCCCAGTTTGGAGACCTTGGGACACCCCTAGAGCCCCCGTAACCCCCCAACTCACTGAAGAAGCCCCAAGCCTGACGAACAGCGGAGGTGGCTGGTCAGGCAGCCGGGCCAAGGGGCAGCGGTTGGGCAGAGGCGGAAGCTGCCAACCCCAACCCACGAGGAGGAGATAGTGCCGGTTGGGTACGGCGGTAGGACCGGGCCCCGTGGGGGGCGGTCAGGATCAGCAGTGGTCCAGACAACATCATGGGGGAGCTGCGGGTGGGTCCACCAAGGTGAGCGCAGCTGCACTTCGGCAGTGATGGTGTGGCCCTGAGGCCACCAAAGCCGCCAGTGGCACAACATCTGCCCCACCTGGCACGCCTAGTCGGTGTCCCTGCTAATGAAGGGGGGCGGGGCCAAGGTGGGGAGGCCACATTGGGAACGACAGGCAGTGCTGGGAGTGGGGCGGGAAGATAAAAGGCAGGGATGTAAGAGGGGCTGGGGGGGAGTAGTGTGCGGAACGGAGACGCAGGCACAGAGAGACGGAAAAGTCGAGAGAGAGAAAGGGAAAAGGGCATTTCCAACGCATGCTGGCAAAGGGACTTGTGGGGTGACTCGAACTCCCTCCCCTGCCTGTCTGAGGCCCCTCATTCTCCCCCCCTTTTTGAGTACCCTCTGCTGACAGGGCCGCCTACCCTGTTGGGGCGGCAGACGTAACGGCCACAGGAGGGCCAGGGCCAGGGTCGCAGACCGAGCGTGACACAGATGACACCAGTACACATCTTGGACTTGGCTCTGAGTGGGTCTCAAGACATGGTGAGAGATATAGAGGTTGTTACACAGTTGGGAACAGTGACCACAGTGCTATTAAGTTCAGCATTCAGGTCAATGGAAAGTTATCCCTGAAATCCAAAACTGTCACATTTGATTTCAAAAGAGGAAAATTTACAAAAATAAGGGGAATAGTAAAAAGGAAACTGAATGGGAAACACAAGAGAGTCAAATCCCTAGAGGATGATGAAGAAGGAGAGATTGGATTTCATAGAAGCATAGAATCATAGAATGTTAAAGTTGGAAGGGATCTTGCAGGTCATCTAGTCCAACCCCCTGCACTCTGCAGGAGCATAGCCAAAAGATAGCCCTATATAATACCTAAAAGATGGTCGTCCAGCCTCCGCTTGGAAATGTCCAGCGAAGGACCATCCACCACCTCCCAAGGTAGTCTGTTCCACTGCTCAACCACTCTTACAATTAGGAAATTTCTCCTAATATTTAGCCAGTAATTACTCCCTTGTAGTTTCCACCCATTAGATCTAGTCTTGCAATCTGGAGCAAGAGAGAATAGATCTGCTCCATCTTCTACATGACAGCCCTTCAAATATTTGAAGACTGCAATCATGTCCCCTCTAAGTCTTCTCTTTCCCAGGCTAAATAGACCCAACTCTTTCAGCCTTTCCTTGTAACACTTGGATTTCAACCCTCTCACCATTCTGGTTGCCCTCCTCTGGACACGCTCGAGTTTGTCAACATCCTTCCTAAAATGTGGTGCCCAAAACTGGACACAGTACTCCAGGTGAGGCCTGACCACAGCAGAATAGAGTGGACCTACCACCTCCTGTGATCTGGACACAATGCTTTTGTTAATGCATCCTAAGATTGCATTAGCTTTCTTCACAGTCACGTCACACTGCTGGGTCATGTTGATCTTGTGATCAACCAGAACACCTAGATCCCTTTCACATATGCTGCTGTCAAGCCAAGTCCCTCCCATTCTATATCTGTGCCAATATTGTAATGCCCCTGTATAGATCTATGGCGCAACCTCATTTGGAATACTGTATACAGTTCTAGTCACCATATCTCCAAAAGGACATTGCAGAAAAAGTAAAGAGGAGGGCAACCAAGATGATTGGGGGGTGGAGCACTTTCCCTATGAGGAAAGGCTGAAGAGACTGGGACTTTTCAGTTTAGGAAAGAGATGACTAAGGGAGGGGATACGATAGAGGTTTATAAAATTATGCATGGGATTTTTCTCCCTCTCCCAAAATACTAGAACTCGAGGGCATCCAATGAAGCTGAGGGGCAGGAGGTTCAGGATGGACAAAAGGAAATACTTCTTTACACAGAGAGTGATTAAAATGGGGGATTCGCTGCCAGAAGATGTAGTGATGGCCACAGGAATAAACAGCTTTAAAAGGGGATTAGATAGACTCATGGAGGATATGGTGATGGAGGGGAACCTCCACATTCAGAGGCATTAAACCTCTGAATCCCGGAGCCAGGAGGCAACATCAGGAGAAGGCCTCAGCCTCTATGCCCTGTTGTCGGCCATCTAGAGGAACTGGTTAGCCACTGTGTGAGACAGGATGATGGACTAGATGGACTATTGGTCTGATCCAGCAGGGCTCTTATGTACTTATCTTCAGGTCATGAGACATGCAGTATCAGATTGCAGATCTTTAGATCAAAACCTGTTTTCCTAAGTAATACATTTGGTCAGTGTTTTTGCCTGATCCAGATATCTGTGAAATACTTCACATAGGTGCCATCCTTCTTGGAGCATGCCCTATATCTTTGGGGACTCCATGATGATTGTGGGAAGTGACCGGGCAGGGCTGTGGAAGTAGCAAAACAATGTTATCCTAAGTGCATAGCAAGTGTCACATTATTGCTCTAACTCACCATATCCCTTCCCCAGGTAAATTTTCGTTAACATTTTAGTTCTTTGTCTCTCTTTTGTTGAGTTTGGTGCTGTGTTTTGCCATGTTGTTAGTTATTTAAATAGCAATTCCCGCAGGGCAGAAGGTCAAAACTTATGTTAGTTACCTGAAAAGTTCTGTATACACTTACAGAACCGGGTCATTACTGCAGACCATTAACAATGGTTTTATATTTATCAGACTGAAGGTGACACTGACTTCCCCCAATTTTTTTTTTTTTAAATTCATGTCTGATGAAGGAATTTTTTTTCCACCTTATGGTATTTTGGATATTTCCATAGCTTGCGTGCAACTGGAGGGAAATGAGCGTTAAAGAATTACTAGTTGGAGGCTGGCACAGTTCCTAGCTCATTATTCCATAAAGGATTTTGTGTTCCATTGAGTGGAAAATATTGTGTAGTCAGGTAACGTTGACTGCATTACCACTGAATTTTATGAATTTAGCATTGCTATTTACTACTAAATTTTATGCTGAACCCAATAACAAGGCAACAGCGATGCCAGTCATTGTTAATGCTTCTTTCCTCATGATTTACCCTGGAGTATTCAACAAAATGGCAGCCGCAGATAAATTTTTGGTACTGCATCCTGCACAAAGCAATAATTGCCTTCAGCTGAGGCCAGACACAAAGACATGGTGCAGGGAACTTATAAATGAAGTCTAAATTAGAGGAATGTTGGGATTTTTGACCATTATAACCTTGAAATTAGGGTGAGTTCACACATACATGGCCATGATACCATGTCTGCAATATCAAATTATGACTCCCATACGTTAAATAGTCCTTAAGATCAGATACTGTTTGAGCAGAGCTTTCATATCACCTCCCATCACTAAGTGTTTTCCAGAAGACCCAATGCAGGTAGAGAGTCAGCAAGATGTAGCTATTAGGGTGCCACACTGGGATCTGGAAGACCCAGGTTCAGACCCCAACTCTGCCATGAAGCTTTTTGCCTGCCTATAGATCTGTCACTCTCTTTCAGCTTAACCTATCTCACAAGTGAGGATAACATTCCCCAAGATGCTTGTTGGATCACTGGCACCAAGGACAGTCAGAGTTTGGCCTTAGAAAAAAAGGTTCTGTCTAGGAGCCATTAAGCCCAACCCAAACAACATATGAAAACATTGACTTGGTTGTTTCCTCTCCCCAGGGTGACATGTGGCCCTGCATTTCTGTTCCATTCGTCCCTCCCCTTTTAGCAGATCTGGGTAGAGGGCCTCCCATAAACCAGAAATGTTTGACCCATTTCCTCTCACCACAAGATGAGATATCGCCTCAGAGACTGCTGTAGTGGTCTCCCATTTAAAACATGGCAATACCCTGGAAGTTACAGAGGAGTAACTATCTTTTCTTCCTTTAGTCTTGCTGTCGCCAGTATTGCATTGTGTACATACAGGGAAAGATGGAATGGAGAAGAATGAGGTAGAACAAGCAGTGGTATAGTTAGTGTGTGTGTGTGAAGGGGGTGGACACTGAAGATATCTTGGCCACCGTTCTTCAAAATCTGGAGCTGGTGCTAATTTCTGGTAGTATTTTTGTGAAGATAAAACTAATAATACTGGTTTTACATAGACTTAAGAATCATATCTGATTATTAAAAACCATTGTAATTTACTAGCAGGAAGCCCACAGAATAGTAGCAATGAGCAATGCTCCCTCTAAGCTGTGGAGTCTTGTGAGCAAAAATTCTGCTTTGTGAGCTACTGGCATTTTAAAGCTGTGAGCAAGCAATTTGGTTACTGCATAAATTAGTTTGCTCTGGAGCCATCCTTCCTGAGCTAAGACAGAAATTTGTGAGCCAGAGGCTCAAAAACTGTAAGCTAGCTCACACTATCTCAGCTTAGAGGGAACACTGGCAATGAGTATCGAAAAGTGTGCAGCTGGCCAGCAGGATCTTTTCCTGATATACGTGGAATTAATTAGTTTCCCACAAGTCTGACCAATGTGACCTCCCTACACCATAGGACAGACTCCTACTCAGTTGTCTGTTGCAGCAATAGTTCTGCTGATTAGGAACAAATTTGTTTAACTAAAAGTCTACCGCATGCCACCTCTTGCCATAGTCTGCTCAAGCATGCTATGTAAAGAAGGCTGAGGAAATTACTGGTGTACCAGCAACTGATACTGCAAGAACTCTTTGTTGTTCTGTTGATTTTTCCCTGAACCTTCCTCAAGGGATTTCAGAGTGGCATAGACCATTCTCCCCTCTTCCATTTGAACCTCACAACAGCCCTGTGAGATTGGTTAGGCCATAAAACAAGGTGACTGGCTCAAAGTCACCCAGTGAGCTTCATGGTTGCATAGGAATCTGAAACTAGGTCTGTTCGGTCCCGGTCATAAATGCTAACCATCGCTCTACACCAGCACAGTGCTTTGAAAGAACCTTTCTGTTGTTCATTGAGGGAGTGGTTCACAGGTAGGTTTACCTCCTAGTGGGGCCTGGAGATCTTCCAGAAATAAAACTGATTCCCCAGCTGCAAAGATCAGTTCCCCTTGAGGAAATGGCAATTTTGGCAGGTGGACTCAATGGCATTACATACCTGCCGAGATCTCTCAGGAATCCCCCAAGCTGGAGTTGGCAGCCTTAGTTAGGGGTTCCACAAACATTACAGGTCATAAGTGAAAGAAGTCTTCAAAACACCCATAGCTTCCTTTTTTTCAAGAAGGGAAAATTCAGGCAAACATTGATACTTGTCCGCACAGAATCTTTAATTTTCCGTCTTCTTCCAGACTGAATCAAACTAAAAGTTATACATAAATGTTGCAAAATTCTTGTGGCCTAGATAACAACACTTTGGGAAGACATCAGGTAGAGCAGAACATTGAGGGGGCGGGGATCGTTAACATTTCCCCCAATGGGATTCCACACTTTGGATTTTGCTCTGCGTGCTTGCATGGAATCATTGTAATGTGTAGTTCCAGCCCCTGAGAAAACTGAAGCATGGGCAATTCTGGAATATATTGCCACCCCTTCCTTTATTCAGGGCTGTGTTTATTCTACAGTTGGAATAATATGCCAGGAGAAGCATGGGATGTGGTAATGATTGCACAGTCTTGGGAATGTCAGCTTTTTTTCTATGACCGCAAAGATGTAGTTGGTCTCAGTAGCCAGAAGACCACTGGGATAAGACGGGGGCTTTTGTCACTGTGCCCTTTCTGTAATTTGAAAACTCTGAATAAATTAACATTATGCAAAATAAAATGAATCCTGCAAATGTGCTTCATTTGCATGGGTCATATAAGTTTCAGAATCCAGCTTTTTTTTCAGTACAGGATTTTATCGCTGACCACAGAAATGCAAAATAAATAAATAAATAACAAGAGAACACACGCACATACACCACTGCATTTGCCTCTTGTTTATGAATAGTACACGAAAGGGGAATCTGAAGTATCATAAGACACAGGCTGTAGGATGAAATGCTGCAAAACTAGGCTTTGGGTTGCTCCAGTGCTTATAAAACAGAAGTAGAGCTCATGACCAGAAGGGTTCTCAAGACCCCATATGCATGCATTGGCTTTCTCCTCTAGCCTAAGAGACAGAAAAGTCTGGCTACTTGTGATTTCCCCATGTATTGTTTATACTAGTTTTTTTTATAGCTGCTATCACTCAGGAGCAACCATGTAATTTTACAGGGAATATGAGCTGTTGGATCCCTACAAAAGCAGAGAATACATTAATGAAAAAATTACATTCTAATATTGCTAGGAAGTGTCTTTCTAACTCTTGTATATATTTCAGAAGGCATTTTTCCAGAGCTGGGTTTAAGGCAGAAGAAGCATAGGATCTGGTGGTGAGTTCAGGTGTCATTTTCCTGGGAAACACCAGTTTTTAAAAGAAAGAAACATGTTTCTGGTCCTCATGTCTGCAAAGATATACTTGCAAGTATGTGGCAAAGCTTACCCAGATCTCAGAAGCCAGAAGAGTCTTTGAATAGGACTGTCTTCCCTGATCCTGGTGTTCATTCCAGAAGACAGGAATGGGACCATCTGGATATACAGCAGAATCTGTCTCAGTTCATGTCATTTACCTGAACTAGTAAAATGGCAAACATAAGACCTATGGAAGAGACTTATTTTTGACAAGAGGAAAAAATATTTTCAGTTTTCACTCCTCCTTAAAATAAACTCTTCATTGGGTGGGATTTCTTCAGAAAAAAAGGAGGCAAGGAATGTCCTAATATGTACCACTGGGCAGTAATACCAAACCATCCAGGAATGGGAGAAAGTCCAGGGGGCTCAATCCAGATTCCTCTCCCTTTAACACAGGGGTTCTTATCCTGGGATCCACAGATTCCCAAGGGGTCTGTGGATAGATTTCAGGGGGTCCATGAACTTGGAAAAAAACCCACACCTTTATTTTTATTAACCTCTAACTGAAATTTAGCATTTCCTTCAATTATAAATGTAGTCAACAAGCCACAGTAGTATTAGCAGACCAATGATGTTGTCAAGGAGCTGTGGTGGCTCAAGTGGTTAAGATGCTGAACTGCAGGCTGTGGAAGGTCAGTAGTTCAGCAGTTCGAGACCCGAGAGTGCCGCATGACGGAGTGAGCTCCCATCTCTAGTTCCAGCACCTGCCAACCTAGCAGTTCGAAAGCAAAAAATTGCAAGTAGATAAATAGGTACCCCTTTGGTGGGAAGGTAACAGCATTCCATGTGCCTTGGTGTTTAGTCATACCGGCCACATCACCACGGAAACGTCTTCAGACAGCACTGGCTCTTCGACTTGGAAACGGAGATGAGCACTGCAACCCTAGAGTCGGATTCGACTGGCTTTTGAGCAAGGGAACCTTTACCTTTTATGATATTGTCACCGATAGAAATCACAGATATTTTCATAAATACAATTTAACTAATATATAAAAAATGTATTCTCTTGTTATTTAATGCATTAACAAAGAAGCACAGGTATTACTATATCATGAGTTTGTTGTTTTAGTATTTTGATGACTATAATTCAATATAATTGGTTTCCTTTGTCATCCTATGTATTTTATTTTATGCATTTAAAAACATTATTCAGAGAAGGAGTCTGTAGGAGTCACCAGACTGCCAAAGGGGTCCATGGCACAAAAAAGGTTAAGAACCCCTGCCTTCAGAGGAGGAGAGAAACCTAGGAGCCACATCACATACTTGCGGTGCCATCCTAAACAGAGTTATACACCCAAGCCCATTGAAGTCAATGGGCTTAGAAAAGTATACATGTTTAAGACTGTACATGTGTGCACACGTGTTCAAGGTATGCACATATGTGTCTACATCTATATTTCCTATTCACCAGATCTTACTCAAGACAGGAGGTATGTATGCATGCTGAACTCACCCATCCCATATATGTGCCTTGTTATCTGTCACCTGCTCACTACAACTTGGATTTTGCAGCTGAAGGCAAATTTAACAACAACAACAAAAAAGTTTAAATTCTGCTTGAGAAAGTCTCGAGCAATTTTTGCAATCGTCTCAAGTTGTGAGGGCATTTGTTTCCAAAGGGAACCAAGGACTGGTGCCTAATTCAACGCTGACATGCAAGTCCCTTTACTGAGCTCGCTTAGGTGGCAGACGTTGCCGTGGGTTCCCTGCTGCTCTAACTACTTCCCGTGGTGGAGAAAGTTATAATCAGAGGACTTCAGCCAGCTCCCTGTGGATGGCACCATTTGGATATGGAGCGGAACCCATCCCAATTCCCATCATTTATTAAAACTGCGAAAATGACAAAACACAGGGAGCCATAGAACCTGTGACAGAGGGAGAGCTTCAGAAAGGGAGGGGAGAAACACCCACCCAGTAAATTATTAATTTATTTACCATTCCGAGTCAACAACTTTATAAGCAAAAGAAACTGTATTAAAATGATACAAAAGACGTAGTTAAAAGTAAATGGCTTGTTTAAACCCAAAATCTGTATTAAAATGACATGAAAGCACAGGGAAATATGAATACTACACAGATTCTAAAACATTAGCACGTATAACTAGGTCCATATATACTTGATTGATTCTCTCTGTTTGTGCTAATATAGCCAATTTACTCAATGCCCGGAATGTGAACTTGAGTCCAGTGGCACCTTTAAGACCAACAAAGTTTAATTCCAGGTATAAGCTTTTGTGTGCACTTTGTCGTATGAGGAAGTGTGCAGCACAAAAAAGCTTATACGCAGAATTAAACTTCATTGGTCTTAAAGGTTCCACTGGACTCAAACTTTTTTCTATTGCTTCAGACCTGCCCACCCTAACTATCCTTGTGGTAAATTATTCTCTTTCTCTCTCCCCTGTCTTTGAAGTGCCTTCCCCTACATTACTTTCCCTTTAGGAGCCATACAAAAACATTTCTTTTTATCCAGGCTTTTAACTAAGGGGATTCCATCTATCTAGTTGTTTTAGGGTCTGTTCCAAGCTTGAGGACTGTTTTATTAATATAATTTTAGACTGCTCTGATGTGGGTTTTTTTTGCCTTGGCTTGCTTTTACTGGTGGTTTTCATTGGTATGCTTTTTATTATTTTTGAGTTGATTGTTCTATTATGTTTTTACTGTTATGATTTGTTTTTACTGTAGGCTGGTTTTGTTTTATTGTGAGCTGCCTCAAGCAGGTCTGGAAAGGTAGCACACACGTTTGCTAAATAAATAAATATAGCTGATGTTTTGCATTTCATACTGCACAAGCAAGAGAACTGTTTGGCTGCTTGTTTTGAACTGGTGGTTTTAAAACTGAATAAATAGGTTAACACTGAAATGGTCTGAGGGAGATCTATTTGAAATGGAGTTTGCTCAGCAATCTGTAATTTATCATGTGTCTTCTTATTTTTGGTATAATTCTTTTATTTTTCTGTGTATTTTTCACATTTGTTATTGGTACATTGGATATTGTTTACAATTGTATGCTTGTCACATTTTTTCATAGTGTGGGCTCAGATGGTGCTTTCAAATCTCAGTTTATAATATACCAGTATTTTTATATACCTTCTTGTATTAGTATACTTTGTTTCTGCAAATAAATTAACACAGTATTTTTCTCCTCTTCCCTCATGGAGTGCAGTCATCACACTTCAAGTGTCTCTGCTCTATGTAAATAGCATGTACTGGTGTGGATACCCATAACATCATGGCCACCCTCTATGAGGTAAGTATTGATAAACATTACAGTGAAGAAGGGAGCAGGCTTTTTCCATGTTTTCAGACTCCATGGTGATTAGAACATCCTGTTTCTACTCTCACTAAAATTTAAATAGAACATTGCAGATAAAATAAATTAATAAGTCTTTTAAAATAATCTTCTTTCAGAAATGTTTACCAAGTAAATAGTATGGACACCGTGGTTCAGCCAGGAAAATCAAGAAAACCAAAACAGACTTCTGTTTCCCCCTTCCAGAATAGCTGGGAGAGAAGGTGGTCTGGTATAGCCTGATCTCATCAGATCCTGGGAGCTAAGCAGCGTTGGTATTTGGATGAGAGACCAACAAGGAAGACTCTGCAGAGCCAGGCAATGGCAAACCACCTCTGCTTCTCACTTGTCTTAAAAACTGAATCCAAAAAGATTAGGATTGAGACTGCAGTGTTTGAAGAGATGGAGGTTAGATCTTCTCTCCATATCATTTTCCTGACCTGAAATTGCCCCAGGAGGCACCATTTACCCAAGTAGGGGCTGCATATATACTCATAAGCTACAACTAGAATTCTGTGTGATCTTTGACAAATCACTTTCCATTACTGTATTCCTTTATATATGTTTATTATTTTATTCAGTACCATCTTTATCTTCTTTTTTTTAAATCCTCAAAGTCTGCAACTAAATCCAAGTTTTACACCACTCCATTAAGGTCAACAGGGTTTCAGTGCTGAGCTTTAAATAATGTAGAATAGCGTTGTTAAGCGAGACCTGTCCCTCTGCCAAATATGTCATTTATTGGCACAATGAAGATGTTATGTACCTGTATCTAAATTGTTGCAGATGGTTAGATCCCCTATAAACCCTGAGCTACTGTGCAGATCTATTGGATGACAGTTGAGGTGATAAGCACTAATATGACTGCCTCACATTAATTAAACTAATCTGCTAACTATAATCCTGTGTGTAAAATGAGATGAACTGTAAAAAATAATACTCTATTAAAGAGAGCATCATATGGAACGAGTATGAATTTGTTAATTAACTAACTCTGAGAAAATTTGATAATGAAAAAATATGTCTACTTTTGCTGTGTGAAAGTTATAATAACCGGCCAGCAAAAATGAGAAATATATTTGGCAACCACCTCATCTTGGCTCATATTCCTAATGTGAATAAAAAACATAGATGTAGACTGGTTATTAGATCAAGACATTACTTTCCACACAAGTCATGCTTCTGAGCACTTTTCAATATAATGAAAAGTTCTATATTCAGCACAGCTGAACTCTGTGATCGGGTACTCATATTAAACCGTGGGTGTTTTTACGCAACCCCACTTCAGCTGGCTTAATTGTCATGGTCCCAGCACCCCAAACTCTAGGAATTACAGAGCTGTCCTACCCATCTGAACAGGATAACCCCATCCATATACATTCCCCTGATCTCCATGGAATCAGGACAGGATACAAATGTGAAAAAGGAATACATAATAAAAAATGAGGTTGCAGACAAATTCCATATTGAACCACTTAATACTGCTGATGGGAAATCTTATCTTTGAATGCTTGCCTACATGAAGTAAAGGGGATGAGAACACTGAAGAGGGGTTATGATATCAAAGAACTCCCATCATTCCCCATTTCCCCAATACCCAAAGCAGCTTAAACCGATACCATAAAGCAATTTTTCAGACCTGGTAATACAATGCATCCATTGGATATGGAATACTTTTTTCCTGCCCTGCCATCATCTCCAGACAAATTAGGGTTTGCAGGTTATTGAAGCACTCCTAATGATAGAGTGGGAAATGAGTGTTTGTACCACAGGCAATGATGACACTATCATATTGCTTTTGTCTGTGAAAAGCCATCGCCTACAGATAGTGTGAGTGTCACTTCTCACAGAGAACACTTAGGTCTTTGAAGTTATGAAGTACATGCACTCATACATAGTATGAGCCAGTTTGGTAGGGAGAGCCAGTTTGATATAGTGGTCAGGAGCATGGACTCTAATCTGAGAGAACCGGCTTTGATTCCCCACTTCTCCACATGCAGCTGCTGATGTGACATTGGGTCAGTTACAAGTTCTTTCGGAGCTGTTCTCTCACAAGCAGTCCTCGAAAGTGTTCTCTCAGCCCCGACTACCTCAGAGGGTGTCTGTTGTGGGGAGGGGAAGGGAAAGGGGATTGTAAACCGCTCTGAGACTCCGGCCCTTTTCAGACAGCCTATCTATTCCGTTTTAGTAACTGGTTACTAATGGAATTTTTCTGTCATTTCAGAACCATTTTAGTAACCAGCTGCTAATGAACTTTTTTTACCTTCTCACACAGTCCTGGTAGGCTTCCGTTCGGGAAGTGTGCCTAAGCCGTTGTAGCTGCAAAATGCCTTTCTTCCATTTTCAAGTCTTCCTGCTGCTTTGAAATCACTTTGGGTGCTGTGTGAAATGCCCCCTAGCATTTCCTGCATTGACACTGTTTTCCCACCCTTTCTGGCCATATAAACGATCTTCCATGGAGGTTTTTTTTTAATGAGCTGCAAGCCAGCCCGGGCACGGGGGGGGGGGACAGATCCGGCACTGCTCAAGGGGCCAGCCCAGCCGAGGGTGGCGGGGGGGGTAAACAGATTCTGGCAGGCCTCAACCTGCCCCATCTACCTTGCAAGCTGAGCAGGCATTCCACCACTGCTCAGCCCCATCCAGCCCATCTGTGGTACCTCTTCCTTGCCCAGCGCCTTCGTGACGCTGCAGGCTGGAGGGAGGGGGAGCCACACTTCTCCCCCTCGCTATTTCAGGGCCAGGGGGGCTTAGCTGGGCAGCTCCTCCAATAGGAGGGGCATGCCTGTAATCCCCCAGGCCCCCCACCAACACGTGGTGGGGCAACTCTGCCAGGCCTAGCCACTCCCCCAGATGTGGGGCTGGGGGGGGGAGGCACAGCAGCAAATGCCCTGGGCAGAGGGGGTCAAAGTGGCCAGCCCCAGCAGCCAGGCAGCGGCAGTGAGAGGGAAGGCAGGAGAAAAGCGGCACTGTGTGATGTGGCCGTAGCACTTCTGGGACAGCCCATTAATGGAGGGAACTCGCTATGTGAAATGCCCAGGTCCCTGTATCATTTTACTTGGAACTGGGCCAATAATGAATGCCATCTGGTTTAGAAAGGCTGTCTGAAAAGGACCTCCTTCAGGTAGTGAAGGGTGGGGTATAAATCTTCTCTTCTATGAGCAATGTGATACTGAAGTGTGGAATATCCCTATGTCATACAACATAAAGACATTTTTCTATACAATTAACAATAGTGAGCAAGCTTTTTACAATAACTTGAGCAAAATTTGGGATGACTATCAAGGGACTAATAAAGTGGCTTTAGGTTGTATATGATCTGGGGTTGCCAGCCTCCAGCTGGGGCCTGGGAATCTCCCGCTTTTACAACCAATCTCCATCTGACAGAGATCAGCTCCCCTGGAGAAAATGGCTGCTTTGAAGGGTGGACTCTATGGCATTGTACCATGCTGAGGCCCCTCCTCTCCCCAAACCCCACCCTCTCCTGGCTCCACCCCCAAAGTCTCCAGGTATTTTGCAACCCAGATCTGGCAACCCTAATATGGTCTGTGGTTGATATGTTTGCCAGATAGGCTAAACAATGTGCGAAATCTTATTTCTGTAGAAACATTTTTCAGAGAAGCAATGAGATTATTGTTGTTGTTGTTCAGTCGCATAGTTGAGTCCAACTCTTCATGACCCCATGGACCACATCCCGCCAGGCCCTCCTGTCTTCCATCATCCTCCAGAGTTTGCTCAATTTCATGTTCATTGCATCGATAACACTGTCTAACCATCTCATCCTTTGCTGTCCCCTTCTTTTACCTTCAATCTTTCCCAGCATCAGGGTCTTCTCCAGTAAGTGCTCCCTTCTCATTTGGTGGCCAAAGTATTTGAGCTTCAGCTTCAGTATCTGGCCTTCCAGGGAACAGTCAGGGTTGATTTCTTTTAGGATTGACTGCTTTGGTGTCCTTGCAGTCCAGGGGACTCTCAGAAGTCTTCTCCAGCACCATAATTCAAAAGCATCTCTCATCAAAATCTCTGCTAATGGAACATGACTTCCACAGCCCAAAGTGCACTCTGGGATACCCCATAAAAGTGGGGAGTCAAAGGTCTGCAGTGGGAAGGGGAAACTGATGAAAACTACCCGCCTCTTCCATCCATGAAAATGACTGACAGGCCTCAGAGTCCCGAACGCATTCAATATAGAGGGGAAAGTGCTGTGTACAATGCTGTTGAAATGTGACAGTGTCTTGGATGATTATCACAGGTGACTTCATCAAACATTACTTTAAGAAGAGGCTTTGCATCTGCTCTGCCCCTTTCATTACCAGTGTGAAACAGCATCACTCACAGTTGCACAGTAAAGAACGTGCCGAATTATGATTTACAACCCCTTTTTTCTCTTCAGTTTGTCAAATATCTTTCATATTCCTAGTGTTAGACACAAAGTAGGAATAAAAATTCTGTATCCTGATCTAGTGACTTTTTAAATTATTTGCAGCTAAGGAGACATTACTTGGAAAGGACTGCATATTATTTTTATTTCTCAGGAATCAAAGGAACAGCTCTCAGACTTCAACAAAATAAAGGTATAAAATAAAGAGTAAATTGCACCAGCCAATGATTTTTTTCCTTAAAAAAATGAAATGGAGCTGAAGTTGACTTAGGATATAGATTTCTATCCTCTCAGTCATTTTTGTGATATTTTTTCATAAACTCAGCTGCTTCAGGTTTGCCCTCTAATAATACTCAGAAGGCTTATTTCCCCTGTATAACTCTATGTAAACATAAAGTTGAGAGAAGGGTATTTAGACTCATCCTCAAAGAATGCTGCTTTTCAGAAAATGCTTGTTTACCTAAGTCAGTAGTTTTCAAGAATATAATGTGCATTGTAAAATCATGAGGATGATGAGGATGATGATTACTCCATCAGAAATGGACAGCATTTTCAATTAGGCCCAGATTCTTCTGGGATTCTTTTCTTATGATAGACCAAATGCTTCAGTGATCCCTATTTTCCAAGGAAAGTCCTGGCTTTCTGCTTTCCTCCAATGGTAAAGCTCTGTGAAGGAATGGAACAATTTCCACCATTTTGTATTTGATTCTTAGTGGGATGGATTCTACCAGCTATTCTGCTGGTGAGCAAGGGAGAATCAAGTCCCCTTTGATCACCAGAAAGACTATGCTGGGAATCATGGTACCCACGTGGACATAAGTAATATGACTAGGGAGGTGCAATAAAGAGGGGAATTGGATGAGAGTAAGTGAAAAAGTTGGTGGGACGCAATACACTATGTTTAATGTTTAAAATGGTTGCCTTTCGGGAAAGAATGTTTTGTTAAGTTTTAGGTTCATAAGATCAGCCTGTGAAACAGAAATAGGAACAATGAGTCTTTTGAGGATCTGGAGAAATTAAAATCAGAAAGACCATATTTGAGAATTGAAACTCACAAAATGGTGACAATCTGGGAGAGAGTACTGGACCTAAGGTATATAAACGAGAGGAACTAGGAGTGAAACAAGGACAAATCAGAACAGCAAAGAGCTGACCTGACCAAGTAGGAGGGTTGAGTTAAAGGGAATTATTTGTTTTAGAAACTGCCAGAATAGGAAAAGTCTATATGTAGTTGGATGTTGTTTCCCTTGTTGTTAGCTTACCCTAAATTATCTTTTGTTTTTAGTGTATGCTGCTTAAAACAGTTATTAATGCTTTAAAAACTCTTCAGTAAAAGCTTGACTTTACTGAATAAGCACCTTGGTCTCTGCAGTGTTGTTTTCCATGTCAAAGAACCCATTGCCAATTGTAAATTAGGTATTTGAAAAAGGGAGGGGTGACACATTTGACCTGGTGTCATTGGAGATTTCTTGCCAATGGAGAGAAGGGACTAAAGGGGAGGGGGCTGTTTGGCTAGTCTTCCCTCCCTCTCATAATGTATGCAACCACTCAGATCATGATAAAACTATTCTGTAGATGTCTTTTAATGAAATGTCGTTTCTACGAGTTTCTAGAGGTGCCATTCTTCAAACTGCGGCTGTGTCCCTGAATTCTTTAGAAGAAAAATCTTGGACAGGGAGGACATGCATCTTAAACCCTTTAAAGGCTGGGGGGGGACGGACAATTGTATCTTATTCAGAAGTGGCCATGCCATTATTGTTCTTTTTTTGAGTCACGGAATCTTAACCCTCTACTGCATTGATAAGGTCAAGTAAAGATGGTTTTCAAAAAGATTATATGCATTTATTTCAAACTGAGGAAAAACTGACAATGAAACAGTGTGCAGTATGAAGGAGACGGTGGGCTGGGGCTCGGGCTTACACAAACATTCAGACTTCAGAGGGCCTATTAAAATGATATAACTGTTGTGTGGTGCTTCTAAAAATTGTGGGTCCACTTCTCTGCCTCTTTTTCTGCACTGTTAACAGTGCAGAGTTACTCCAGTCTAAGCCCATGGACATCAATGCCTGTTGCACTGTTGGTAAAGCAGAATGTGAGATGCTAATTGTGCTGCAAATATCCTAGCTCCCACATCACTTCTTTAGCTGCAATGTACAATGATGTCTCTTTGCACATGAGTCCATGTGCCATTATCTCCCTTTCTATCAGCTTCTTCTCTGTGTACTCTTCCATAGAGAAGTTCAGTCTACAACAGCCCATTGTAGGGTGTTTTCAAGTGATCGCTGCAACTCTTTGGAATGGGGTGACAGCTGAAGTGAGAAATACACCTTCTGGGCATTTGAAAAGTATGTGAAGCAGTTTTGTTTGGGAGAACTGATTTTTCTGATTTCTGGGTAAATTGTTGATATATGATTGTGATGCTTTGTGGACTTCTTGTTGTAATTGTTTTATATATGATCATAGCATAGTTTCATAGAGCCTACCTGGGGCCTAATTAAGGAAAGACAATTGTGATGGACTGCACTTTTTAAAAGCTTAGAAGTGCTGTACAAACAGGTAAAGGACTGTGAAGGGTTAATTCTTCACAGAAACAGAGAGCCTTGAGTGACAGGCTGTTCCAAGAGATCTGATTGGTTAGCAACAGCTGAACAGAGAAAGACTTCTGAACTGGGTGCTGAGGAGAATTCAATCTGATCTCAGCCCTAGCTGAGAAGAGTCAAGTACTGACAGTTTTGGAATTCAGCCCTGACTGAGAGCAGTTTAACACAGACAGGAGAATTGGGGAAAGTTGGCAAGGACCAGTGGGTAGTTAGATAGAGACTAGGAAAGGAAAGGGGATAGATCTTCTAGTGAGAGGAGAATTTCCCTACACAATCAAACAGGGAGTTTGCTCTGAAGAGTGCAGAGGCCCCCTGTCTGGTGTGGTTAGAAACTGCCTTTAGAGTTAAAAACTTAAGACGAGTACTGGTGTTTCAAGAGAAGGGGTTTGGGTAGTGGAAAGAACATATCAGCCTTCTGGAAACCAAAAGAGTCAGAGAATACTCAAAGAAAATATACTGAAGTATTTGGGGAAAACACTGGAACAAAAGCCTCTTAACATAAAGATTTAAGTATCTGTGAAAAGCTTAAGAAACTCTCATTAGCCTGAAACATAAGAACTAAAGTCTGTGCATGTACTGGTTTTACCTCAGAAATTTCAGCCCCTGATTTTATGTGACCTTTCCCCTCTGTGTTAAATAAAATATTTTGTTATTTTTGAGTTTCAAAATGTGTGTGTCATTTAAGTGTTTTAAATTAAAGGGTGATCCTGACCCTTCCCTCAGGTTCCTAGGCTGAGCCAACAGCCAAAATATCAGACTATGACAGGGTGGGACAGGCAGAGTTCTTCGGCAAAGAAGAAAACACATGACTAAGGTGGCTCAGTCAGTAAAGGAAAAGAAAAATGGAGGGAAAATCTTGCCTCTGGGTGAGGGAAGTGAATGGAGCTGTCATAGCAGTTTATAGACATTTAAATAAGTAAATAAAATGACGTCAAGATATATTTTCCCATACTAAACATTACTGTGGAGAAAGGATCAGATGTAGGGAGTTCCATTTGTGGCAAAGTATTCAATCCAGTGATCTGCAGATGCAAGGATCATGGATTTTTTCTGGGTCCTCTTTCCAGCAATTCTTTTCAACTCCAGAAAAGTTTGTTCCCTGAGTCAGCAAAGATTGCTGGAGAGAGGTGGACATGGGAAAGATTTGTGGCTGTCAGTGCCTTCCACTGGCTGATCACTGGACCCAACCCAATGGATACACATTGGCCATAACAAGTAGTTTCTGCATCTGTCTCCATGATGTGCACAGGCCTTTCTGTCTTTCACCCAAAAAAAGAATATCCTCTTTGCTGCTAAATCACCAGCCAAGTGATTGTAGTGTGAATGGCTACAGCATCCAAAATGCAGAGAAGAGTCTTCACTAATAGATGAAGAAGAAGGGGCTCAGAAAGTCTGTGTTACAAGCAGACACAACTGTGTCCTATTTTCAAATATGAAATGTCGGAGGTTGTGAGATCCTTCATGTCTCCTATCTCTAAATCTCTGCAGCTCCAAATAGATTCAGTTCTAAAGACAAAGATTAACGTACACTATACCAGGACAGTGAGGATATGTGGATGGGAGTTTTATGACATTTTCCTTCATGAGTAAGGAGGGTTCTGCTAATTGATGTTATTAGGTCTTCCCCCATGAGTAAAGATAAATGTCATCAAAGATTATATATGTTTCTACAGCATATTTTTTCCATGTAATACTTTTATATGTTCATAGTCGAATAAATGTTTTAAAGGTTCAGAGAAGAATATTAATTTACTGGAGTGATTTTTCTAACTGATTGTTTTGTTGTGCATGATTTGGGTGCAAAGAAGAAGAATACACCCAAAGTGTTTTCAGGGTGACTGAAAACGTTCAAAGGGTTGTGTCTATTGAAATGAGTAGGGAAGGACGTTTCTTGTACAGAACTTCTCTGTGGCATATCTTAACTTGTACATCTTGAACAATTGATTTGTTGCTGCAACTGATTTTAGATTATACCCTACCACTCCACTCAACAAAGGCTGAAGCCTTCTTCCAGTCGAAGGAGACTTCCTTTGATGAAAATGGCTGGTCCTCAAGCTGAGCAGAGCTCAGAAGCCTTGAACGAGCAAATACAGGCTCTAGTCAACATTGTACTGTATTTTGGAAGGTTCCCAAGGTGGTAGCAAACAATGGAGGATGACTGAAGCTACAACCCTATTAGTCCTGTTGAGTTCACTGGGAAGTGTCTCCATAGAAGCAAATATAGGATTAGGATGCACTGGCTCCACAGATTTTTCTCAAAGGTAAGAATAATAGAGATTAATCGGCCATGTCCGTTGTTCATTCCCTCAGTCTTAGCAGCACCTTGAGCCTTGCAGTTGCTCAGAATATGGGCCAAGCAAATTAATTCTGTTAGTAGAACAGAAGAAGAACCACTATGGGGTAGTGGTCTGAATGCTGGAATAGTATCTGGGAGACCTAGGTTTGAATCCCCACTTTGCCCATGAATGGGGAGAGTTTTGTACACCTTGATCTACATGGATGAAGGGTGGGATAAAAACATACCAAATAAATCAATAGGACTTGCATACAGCTGCATCTTCCTGCCCCCAACCCTCCCCCCTACAAATTGGACAAATTTTCAGATTTTAAATCTTAAATCTAGTGCACACAAAACTTGTTCATAAGATCCAGGCCAATGTCTTAGGAAACCCAAGCCAAGTGTCTTAAATGAGAGTTGTAATGAGAATAAACCAGGCCTTCCTACCAGACACTTGTTTGGCAGCATGTTGTATGAGGATGACACATATTTTCTTTCTCCCTCCCTAAAAATTGAGTTTCCTTTAAATTGTATCCCTTACCCCTCATCCAAGGAATCCTGTCTAATGGTTACTTACGGCCAGTTTGGACCCTGTCAATGCATATTTATAGTCAGGATTTTTGGCTCCAATGTGTATTACTTTGCATTTGCCCATGATGAACCTCATTTGCCATGTTGATGCCCACTCGCCCAGCCTGAACAGAGATTCCTCTGTAGCACCTCACAGTCCTCCCTGGTTCTCACTACTGAACTTGGTGTCATCCACAAACTTAGCCACTTCACTAAAAAGCACTGGACCTAATACCAAGTCCTGTAGTACCCCACTGTTTACCACCTTCCACTGTGAAAACTGCTCATTAATACTCTCTGTTTCCTGTTAATTAACCAGTTTTTAATCCACAAGAGGACTTGTCCTCTTATCCCATGACTGCTGAGTTTATTTGGGATCCTTTGATGAGGAACTTTTATCAAAAGCTTTCTGGGAGTCTAAGTAAACAACATCTATGGGTCACCCTTGTCCATATGTTTGTTCACCCCCTCAAAGAATGCTAAAAGGACAATGAGACAAGATCTTCCCTTACAGAATCCATGCTAATTCTTTGTCAATAGCTTTTGTTCATCAATGTGTCTACTAATTCTATCTTTAATAACACATTCCACCAACTTACCCACTATTGATGTTAGATTGACCAAGTCATAATTTCCCGGATTTCCTCTGGAACCTTTTTTAAAGATGGGAGTTACATTAGCTACCTTCCAGTCCTCGGAAATGGAGGCAGATTTTAGTAATAGATTGAATATTTTTGTCAGGAGATCCACAGATTCACATTTGAGTCCTTTCAGAACTCTTAGATGTATGCCATCTGGGCCTGGTGATTTGTCAGTTTTTAATGTGTCCATTAGTCATAGGACCTCCTCTCTTGTTGCTCCAATCCAACTCAGGTATTTTGACACCTGTCCTGAAATTGGTGGTTCTGGAGTGGGCAAGCACCCCCCATCTTCCACCATGAAGACACAGGCAAAAAAATGCATTTAGCTTCTCCACCATTTTCCTATCATACTTTAGTAATCCTTTCACCCCTTCATCATCTAAGGGCCCCACTGCCTTCCTGACTAGTTTTCTGCTTCTAATGTATTTGAAGAAATGTTTATTGTTGGTCTTTATGTGTTTTGCAATATGTTCCTCATAGTCCCTTTTCCCCTGTCTGATCACTGACTTGCATTTTATTTGCCAAAGCCTGTGCTCCTTTTTATTTACCTCATTCATACTAGCTTTCCACCACTTAAAGGAATCCTTCTTATCTTTTACTGTTTCCATTACTTTGTTTGTTAACCATGCCGGCCTTTTTTGATACCTATTTGTACCTTTCCTAACCTGTGGTATACATTTTATTTAAGCTTCCAGTATTTTAGGTTTAAATAATCTCCAAACTTCCCAAAGGGGTTTGACCCTCCTTACCTTTCCTTTCAGTTTCTTCTTCACAAGCCCCCTTATTGTGGTTGTGTTGGTCTTTTGGGGGCAACTCAGTATTTACATAAATACTAAACTTAACTGCGTTATGGTTACTGTTCCCAACTGGTGCTATCACGTTTACATGTCTCATCAGGTCTTGAGCATTACTTAGGACCAAGTCCAGGATCACCTCCCCCCTGGTAGGTTCTGCAGCCATCTGCTCCATGGCAGAGTCACTGAAAGTATCTAGAAACCCAATCTCTTTCTCCTGACTTGAACACATATTGACCCAATCAATGTGTGGGTAGTTAAAAGCACCTATTATGAAACAGGTATTTCATCTAGCAGCTAGACTCTAGCTGCTTTCTTTACATCTTTCGCTGTTTTTAAATCATCCTCCAACCTTTGATCTGGTGGGCAATAACAAACTCCCAGAGTTAAGCTTCCTTTTGGGACCAGTATTTCCACCCATAGCATTTCTGTAAATAAATCTATTTATCTTAGGTTTACTGGACCGTATACCATCTCTGACATTATGGAGCCACTGCACCTCTGACCCTTCGCTCCATATCCTTCCAATATAATTTATATCTAGGAATCACTGCATCCCAATGATCATCCTCATCCTACCAAGTTTCTGAAATACCCCCAATGTCTATGTTATGGAACGCTCTCATGCAGTGAGGCATTTGTTGTGACATCAAAATAACATAGCTAGCACTTTAATATTGTATTGTTTTAATGAACTGTTTTTAAATGTTTTATGGTAATTCTGATTGTTAATATGTATTTTATCCTATGTAAGCCACCCTGAGCCTGCTTTGGTGGGGTAGGGTGGCGTATAAATTAAAATAAATAAATAAATAAATAAAATGTTGTCCTCTGACACTAAGCTTTCCCAGCTCCCACATTTTACCTTAGACACTTTGAGCATTTGCATATAAACATCGATTCCCCAGACATGTTAGGCCTGCAACCTTCCTCCTGTGGCCTCTAGACTTTGTCAGGTAGTCAATACTGTTTGTCACCCTCTCAATGACCAGCCCTTTTCCATTGCCTTCTAGAGTAGTAACAGCTACCCCTTCATCTCTTAGAGATGAGCCATCCTGAAGCAGAGACATTTCATCTCCTGTCAGCTTTCCCCCAGGATTTAGTTTAAAAACTGCTCTGCCACCTTTTTGATTTTAAGTGCCAGCAGCCTGGTTCCTTCTTGGGACAAGTGGAGGCCATCTCTTTTGTAGAGGTCCTGCTTGTTCCAACAAGCACCCCAGTGCCTAACAAATGTAAACCCTTTCTCCCTACACTACTGTCTCATCCAAGCATCGAGACTCCTATATTCTGCCTTTCTAGCTGGCCCTGCTTCTGAGAAGGCTATCTTGGAGGTCCTGGCCTTGAGTCTCCTGCCTGGCAGCCTAAATTTTTCCTCCAGGACCACATGACTACATTTCCCCACATTTTTGGTGCCAGCATGTACCACGACCACTGACTCCTCCCCAGCACTGTCTACCAGCCTCTCTAGACCATGTGTAATGTCTGCTACCTTTGCATCAGGCAGGCAAGTCATCATGCAGTCAGTATGAGGGTTTGCAACCCATCTATCTACATGCCTAAGGATCAAATCAACAACTACCAAGAGCCCTCTTCCCTCCCTGCCCAGGGATGGATCCTTGGTGTGAAAGGACTGTAAAAGGGAGCCCTTCTGAGGGAACATTCCCCTTTCTTCAGCATGGTGCCCTGCTTTCCCTTGACCCTCCTGCTCCCTGACAGGGCTGCCATTCGCTAATGCTGACCTTCACTGCCTTGGAGGGAACAAGAGATAGTGCTGCGACTGCCCATCACTGGCAGTCCCTGTTCCCTCCCACCCCGGTAAAGAAACACAACTGCATCACAGGATGCATAAACTTCATTTTAGATGCTTCTGAAGATTCAGCTTGTTTTAATTGACATATTCGTGTCTTCTTCCATAACATCTCTTCCTGTTCCAATGATATTTGTGGGGGGTTTTCTTCTTGACAGTGGCCAGAACAACATTTTTGGCACTGTGTTTCTTTATTTTCTGCACAGAATTGTGCCAAGATGTGCTGCGGTTCAGCTGAGTTTTTTGTTTGTTAGTTTTTTAAAACACTAATTAGAATGTGGATTTTATATAATGCCATTCAGATTAGATAACTTGCCTGCTGCTTCTTTTGACTTCTGAGTTTAAAATTCCAAGTTTTTGGGGAAAGTATTTGCCCCGACTCCCCAGTACAGACTGAGAGAGGATGCAGGCACAAAGTCCTGAGCTGGGTAGTTGAAGAGAGGTAAGGTGACCCACAGGAAGATCAGTTACAATGTCGCCTGTCTGGGGGGGGGAGAATTCTCACTCTGCACACTCATCAGAGGGCACGAGAGAAGCCTCTGAGCTAGAAGACAGAAATCTGGTAAACCATCTCTTTCCTGGCTCAGTAGGTTAGCAGATTGGTGGAACACAACTCAGAGGGATCAGTTAGGAAATCCCTCACTACTATAACCACCAAAGGCTGGCTCATCTGCAGCACATTCCCAGAAGGGCCAATTGCCTTCCTGAGTGCCTCCATCTCCATGGACATCTTGGAGTGGCCTTGGGGAAACTCTGCCTGGAAAGCAAGGTGGGGGAAGCAACAGAGCTCCTTTCCCCCTCCTCCTTCCCTGCTGGAGGCAGTGTGACCCTCTTGGCCTGCATACAGTCCACCCACCAAAAGAGATGATTTTCCCAGCAAATGAGCTGGCCAGCCCTCTTGGAAAGCTGCCCATGATGCACAGGTCACATATGATCACCAATATGTTGACCTTCTGCTGGGTGAGAGGTTCTAGGTGGGACTTGATGCCCTCTTGCAGCCTCTACACCAGTGCATGCACTGCTGGAACAATGTCTGGACCTCTTACGCCAGGGTCCAGAAAGGTGTCCATCTTCTGCTGAAGTGTTTAGATCATGGAAATGACAACATCCAGGCTTGCCATGTCAGATGAGAGTACTTTGATAAACTCCTTAAAGGACTAAAGGACCTCCACTGTCTGGGAGAGCCAACCACTCCCCTTGCACAATGTCAGCTTCCAAGATCAACTTGGTCAGAGCACTCTTCTGCTCATGCATGCTACAGGTGGAGTTCCAGTAAATACTGAAGTCACTGATCTGGCACTGCTCTGGAACATCTGTCAGCATCTGCTTCTGGTGCAGCAGATGGGTAGGCTTCACACTGCACAAGAACTGTTTCAAGCAGTTCTGGAACAGACCCTGGAAATCTCAAGTCACAGAATTCAGTTCCGGATTCTCTGCAGAACGCAAACCTAAAGCATCCTTCACCACCTGGGTCACATAGTAAATGTGCCTCAGAGCCACAGCCTGTGCCACTGCCCTAATATTTATGCTGCCATCAGTCACCATGTAGCCCACGGAGATATCCCTGCATACTCGTGGTACTAATTGCTTATCAGTGGCAGCAGAAATGTTGGCCCCTGTGTGAGCCTTGTTTAGTATCCTGGCATGGAGCAAAGTCTGGCTATAGACAGCCCAGTGGCTTTTCTCACCCTTCCCAGCATTATTTGCCCCACCTCCACCCACCATGTCTGATGGGAGGCAGAAGGAGATGTCCGAGAGAGAAGGGGTTGAAATGGCAGCACCTCCAGCCTCTCCTCCTCTTTCTCCTCGGAAGGCCTGCTGGACGTTGGAGGAACTAGAAGTGCTCAGTCTCTTCTCCAGTTTCTCCAACATCCCCTGGGTCTCTGGGGTGAATATGATAACTGACAAATTGTCATCACCCAAGTTCAACCCAAAAGACAGCTCAGTTGTTCCACTCTTATCTGTCTGATGATTCCTGAAGGTAGTGTTGGGAGCTGTTCCTTGATCCTATGAGGTCCCACAAGTATTCATCTTGTCCCGCGTGCTGCTTAACACCTTCATGAAAAGGGGATTGAGAGTGAGGCGCCCCCAATAAGCAGGTGATACCCTGCTCTGTTTCTCCATAACAGCTAGATTGGGTGGGTCTCATGGAAGTCCTGACCCAGTACCTGGAAAACTGAAGCACAGAGCCCCCTTCCAACCCAGTCACCTCTGTAGAAAGATATCTTAATTGATGCTATGGAAAGATACCAAGAGATTCAGGAGAATCAACAGGAACTCACTGCCCTGTCACTTTCTCCGAGAAGATCCAGTCATGACTCATGGATTGCTCCCTTAGGAATCCATCTTAAAGAATTCTGTGATGGTTTCACACAATCTTTTTAGGTCTTGACAATTAGGATGCTTGCAGTATACTGCTAGAGAATGAAGTTTTTAGTATGTTTCATTATTGCATTCTGATTCCAAACTATTGAAAATAACAAGATCTCTATAGACATTTGCCTCTATGGTTGTTCTCGAAAGTGCCAGCATTTCTGCTGTATAAAGTTAGCAATTTCTGTATAAAGTTAGCAATTTCTGTATAAAGTTAGCAATGATGTATGGGATATGGAATCTCCAGAGCTCTGGGGAATTTTTCTTTAAAAAAAATCCTTCTCACCATGTAATGCAAGTTAACGTTTGTTACAATCAACTCTTGTGCCAAGAACTCACTCTAGATATCATGGTGCTACTGGGAATGTGGTAAGAATCTTATTAATAATGTCTAAATGGAACTGAGAAGAATGATGTAGGCCACTTTGGGTCTACATTGGAGAGAAAAGCGGAGTATAAATAAATAAACCCCCCATCCTAGAAAGGTAACAGAGCAACAACATGAGGAGCATTTGTACTGCCTGTTAAGATGGTAACCACGAATCTTGTTTTTCTATTGATTGGTCCCCTATGTATGTGCTTAAAATATTTGTAGCCATGACTGCTGATGGAGAATAGTCATTTCTTTCAACCTTAGGAGTCAATAGCTGTTGTTATATAAACTTCTAAAAATCTGTATCAGCTCTAAGAGCCTGGTGCATATGAAATGGTAATAATAGGGTAAGTTGTTTTTAGGGATCCCCTGAAATTACAGCTCATCTCCAGACTACATGGATCAGTTCCCCTGGAGGAAATGAATGCTTTGGAGGGTGGACTCTGTGCCATTGCACCCCATTGAGGTCCCCGTCCTCCCAAGGCTCCATTTCCAAATCTCCAGGAGTTTCCCAACCTGCAGCTGGTGACCCTAGCTGTTTTAAACTTCTCCCTTCAGTATCTGTCTTCAAATGTACCTCAAATTATGTCACTGCAAAAGAAAAGAAAAAAGTTCAAAATATGAATTGGAATGAAGAATGAACTCCCTGATAGAAGCAATGAATGAGCCATCTAAAGGGGAAAAAAATCCCTATAGCATTTAGCATCTACAGTGCCAAGGAGAGGAAGGGTGGCTCCCAGCAAAAGCTTTCACAAGATTAAGAAGTATCCAGTGCAGGGAATGAAAGTTTGTAAAGAAAGTACTGAACACAGACTTCCTGTAGTATCAAAAGGAAAATTTATGCATCGCCTTTGAGTTCAACTTCTCCATTAAAGCTTTTTCCCTATAATCTAGGGAGTTCTTATCTTGGTGACTTATGATGTTATGGAGGGGCTCATGCATGGAAAATGTCAATAGAAATAGTAACTCTAGAAGGGAAGGGCCTCCTAATTAGTCCCCATTTAGATTTTATGATGGCTTTGAGATCTGCTCATCCTGACAGTGCGCACTCTGGTTACATATTGTTCTAGCCTGAGGGAACCATAGGAAAATCCAGATTTATTGTACCTATCATACCAGCATATTTCATTTGCCATTATGAGCAGCCATCTCGCAATGATGCAGGAGTATTTATTACAGATTAAATTGTAGGACCTGGATGGTTTAGTGAGGTTCTTGAGGTATCATTTATGTCATTAACTGGCTCATTATCAGATCTGCAAATCTCAGTTCCCCCCGTTTTTTGTGCCTTCTGTTTAAGATCAGAGACTTGGACTTCAGCACTTTGAGGCTGCAGTTTGTTGCAGTGTGTGTGTGTGTGTGTGTGTGTGTGTGTGTGTGTGTGTGAGAGAGAGAGAGAGAGAGAGAGAGAGAGAGAGAGAGAGAGAGAGAGAGAGAGAGAGAGAGAATATGTGCATCAGGTTTAAACACAGTCAATGCAAAGCACTGGCATTGTTATTTATATTGTGATGAAGGTTACAGAATGCAACACTATGATGATTTTCAGAAGGGTAGGCAAATTATGTCTTAATTGTCAGGGAGTCATAAATTACACCACCAAATAATTATCTAGGAGGGTTACATCCCTCCCTCCTTTAAAAAAGGATACAAATCTCCCTGATCTTGAAATAGAATTTAATCTGATCATCTCCCATATGTTTCTTTATTGATTCCTCTCAGTTAAAAGATGGGGGAGGGGAAAAATCAGCAAAAAAAGACGCTAATAGAAGGGGATAAATTGAACTGTTTGTATTTTAAAAGAAGTCACAGCATCAACACTGTTCCTGCAGGCCAACAACAGGCCCTTTCCTAGTTTTGTTAACTGTGTGTTGAAGAGACAAGGAAAAGAATAATACGAATGTGCCAACGTTTATTATAAATCATGAATTTATAAAAATAACAGTTAAGTCCTACATTTAGAAGGGTCCCCGCTGCCTCTGGCCAGGAAAAAAACAACAGGCCCATCTAGGGAAGCTTTAGTCACACACTGCCTCCTCTGGTCGATGTTGTGATATTATTTGAATTTATTGTTTGACTCAACTTGTGTGTCCTTCCTTGTTGGTATTTGCCCTATTTACTCTCCTATATTGCTTTTTCATAAAACCAGGAGAATGGCATTTAAGTTGTTGTGTTCTTTGGTATTAAAATGCACCTCATACAAGCCCAGAAGAACAAGCAGGACTGCTAGTCTCTGTTCACAAATTATAAGGGAAAGACCTGCCCCACCATTTGATTGCCAAAATTAATCAATTTGTTCAATGTGTGGCTGTTATGAGCTGCATCAGCTTTTTAAGAAAAAAACAGCCAATACATTACGATCACTGTAATCTTTTAAAAAAAAATTCCCATCTTCTGTAGGTTTAGTTTATCTGAACAGCTGAGTCTTTTTTCATGCTGTGTGATAAGTCTCTGCAATCATTGTGTGTGGGGAATATATGTGGAACTGGGAGACTGGAAAGTATCCTACATGCAATTACTTCTTCCAGCCTTTCATGGCATCACAGGCTCTTTCACACATTACATAGCTGCAGACCTGGACTTTCCACTAGAATATCTCCTAAAGGGACCTGCTGTTGGTCCTGTTTCCTCGGCACATTTAGCTGTGTTTGCAAATTTGCCACATTCACCCTTTTAAAATTTGTATGTGTATGCTTACAACATCTTGGGGCACACACTTAGAAATTCGGGTGGAATTGTAACACATGAAGTGTCACAGAACACTGAAACGCAACAAATGGAATGTCTACTCAATCTGTCCAAACGGCAGAAACTTAAAGCACTACATATTCCAGCCTACACAAAATATGGCTAGCTGAGAAGCCATGCCTTGGTGTGCCTCTTCCCATAGCATAAATCCATGTGACTCCACATGTCTATAGTTAGTGCAGAAATTCACTGTGCCATGAGGAAGGGAATATACGGACGTATTTAAGCTCTGCCTGAGCCCATAACAATTTGCTGGATGAGTTAAGTGACTTTTGGAATTTGCTGCACAATATTTTAAAGAAATACGAGAGCTGGTTATCCTTCCCTTTGGCATTATTTATTTATCTGAGATATTTCTACACCACCTCTTCAAAGTCCTACTCAAGGCAGCTTGCAATTAAAAACCACAGTATTAAAAAACCCAATGTTGTTACATTAGCAGAATATTCTGAAATAAGGGTCAGGTATCAAATAAATGATCTCCAGGAAGACTAATTGGTTTCAACAAGGTGATTCCTATTTGTAAAATCAGATTAGCTAATAAACCCTTAGCACAATTTCTAGTGATGTATATTTTAGAGGCAGGATCACTTAGAATCAGAAGGCAGTGAATTATCACAGTTTTGTCCATTAGCAAGACCTGATTTAGAGAAACAGAGGACGAGGGGGTGGTGAATAGGCTTGCCACAATGACTTCTCAGAGGTTACCTATAAGGCCAAGTTCAGACTGGCAATTTGCCCCGAGAGAGGCGCATTTCAGCAATGTTTCACAAGCGGATTAAAGGGGGCATTCACACAGGCACATCTGTTCGGTGTTCCCCAGCCATATTCAACCTGTCTTGTAAAGCTTCGTTCCTGAGTTAAAAAGATACCCGCTAAAAGTGGTATCAAACCTCAGAAAGCATGTCTATCCCATGTATATCCCACACCAACACAGTGTGAACGCTAAAATCTGCAATTTTGATTGTGTGCTCATGTGCATATGCGCTCATGCACATATCTCCAGATTAGCGAAACAGAAAGCCGCGGCTTACAGCCATGCCTTTGGGCCAACAGTGTGAATGTTCCCTCATGCCTCCTCCCCGGTATGCTCCTGCATCAGTCGGCGCAGTGTGACCGGGAAAACCCAGAACAGTTTGTTCCGGGGCTTTTTTGCCACGACTCGCTCCCGCTTCAAACTGCCAGTCTGAACTCGGCCTAAGAGACACTGTTGCCTCATAGACCAGAAAATATAAATAGAACAAAATAAATAACTATCATATGAGCTGAAGAAGTAAAACACCAGATACTTTTTAAAAAAAATTAATGACAGGCTAAAATAGCCTTCTAAAATATAGAAGAATCAAGTCCGGGGTCCTAATATTTAAATCTGAAGCTTGCAGAACACTCACAAAATGGAGTAGGTCAGACAGGCCTCTTTTCCTAGTAAATGAAATAAAGATTTTCCGATTACACAAACTGTGTTAGTAATGGAAACAGTACACTATATCCTTCTCCCACCATGTACACACAAAAACACACCTCTGCTTTAAAGAAGTGCAAACCAAAGCGTTCTGCATACTATGTTTTAAAGAAAAATATACAAAGATAGAAAATAAATGTCAGAAATGGAAACATGTCTTGTGGTCACATATACTGTGTGTGTGTATACATATACACTCAAATATATACACATGTATATATGCATGTATGTACACATGTATGTATATGCAGTATCTGTGACAACAAAATATGTTTCTATTTCTGACCTTATTTTCTATAGCTATAAGTCTCCAACTATCTACATCTATATATCTATCTATTGCTATATCTGTCTATATATATTTCTATCACTGCTAAGGTTTCGTAAACTAATGACTGGGATTCAGGATGGAATTCTTATTTGAATGAATTTATTAGGTAACATATAAAGCCTTGTTCATTTTATTTTGCAATGTATGCCTTTAAAAGAAAAGATGTTCAAATTAATCTGAGCAGACGAATATATAATCCTGGAAGATGAATGCGCATTTAATTATTTCTTATATTTGTAACTGTTATTTACTTCAGATGGCCCCTTAGAATGTACTCAGTACTTTACACTGACAGACAGAAACCCTAAAAGTGTTAATTAAAAAAATTGCCCATGGTTTTAAATCCACTGAGTAAATTTATCTACTCTTCTGGTTTTAAAGTACAGCTATGTCCGTAAGGGGAGCATCCAAATGCTCGGGGAAAAAATGCTTGGAACACTGTTCAGCTATTCCCCTGACAAATGTTTTAAACCAGGTTGGAAATGGTTTGCAATTATTCTTTCTTTCTCCCCCCCCCTCAGAAAGCCTCTACCTGAGCTGATGGCCAATTAAAGAGAACTTAGTACTAAATGAGCCTGTATTCACACTTCTGTGTACCATAGGCACACTTAAATAAATAAAGTCCATAATTGCTATAAATAGGCTTCTTGGAATAAGAGATTTCTAGCTTTAGAATCTTGATAATGCTTTCTCTCACCCATGTCGGTACTTGGTCTACGCAGTATAATCTTAATATCAGCCCTGCTCATTAATCTACATTCCTTTTCTCCCCCCCTCTCTTTTTAGATTAGTCTAGACTGTTCTTGTAGCAGGAGTTCTCACTGGGTTGCCGTAGGAACAAAGGACCCAAGTAAATATGCTTATGGAGAAGAAATGACTATTAATTAAATGCGAATAGCATTTATAAATTGTCCGGTTCTCGCAGAAAGCTGAACATAATATGTGTTGCTGTACTTCGTTAGGAAAAAGACAGCCTGATATACACTTTCACACATGCGCACTTTTTTAACCTGTGACAAGAGCAAAGACAAAATTTTAAGACAGAAATGCTATTTTATATGGTTTTCTTCCTTTCTTGGCTATAAATCCTAGAATGTTATGCATATATCCTTTTATTGCATTTACATGGCTGATAAAGACATTTGGCTCACTGGTAGAAGGGCTGACCGCCTTCAATATTTCTTCACCTAAATATCATTTCTTTTTCATTGAATAAATCTGGTTTTCTGGCTTCTTTTTTTTTTAAGCCATTAAAAAAAAGACTTCATGACAGTTTCTATGCCATGTGATATTTCCCCGTTCTGATAGATATAGAGAACTATCTTTCAGTTTCACATGGTTGATAGAACTGATATATCTGTGAAGTGATAGGAAACACGTTTACATTGGGGTGGGGAGAATCTCCAGATCCTCAGAGACCAGAGTATCATTTTGTTTGTTACTTTTGAATCAGCATTGATATAGTCATCAGACATTGGACAACACACTAGAGGAAAACCTGTCTTGGATACAGAGATGGAGATGGACTAAATGATAAGTATTTTGACATCAGTACATTGGGGGGGGGGTGAAGCATCCACACACAAACAGAATGCACTTCCACTTGCTCATGGTGGGGGAGGAGATGGCCAATTTGTGTACCATTCAGAGGATTCTGTGACCGTCTGGAATGGCTTCTGGAGGGTTGCCATAAGGGGTCTGTGTGGCACTCATGCACAAGTGGAAGTGTTGGTGTAGGAGGATCTTTGGATCCAAGCCCATATATTTAGTTTTTCATTTAACCTTAGAAACATTATATTTAGAAAAATAACATTTAAAAGAAGTCAATAAATATTGCACGCTATACTGTTGCAAATTAGTAATCAGCTTGTGTTCATGAAAACAACATCATCCTCTCCCCTCCTTATCATTCCGGGGGTGGGGGGAATATTAGTTATCATTGCTGTGACACTTTTCAAAATGAAGGGCTTAGTAGTTTGCACTGCATTAAACCTTGCCTGTACCAAGGGCAGGGTGCAGATGGGGGGAGCAAACTCTGGTATGGCGCTCCTTGGGACAACCATGGCTATGTCAACCACATACCTCTGTCCCAGGCCTGGCCACTGAAATGGTGGGAGTCTCTTTGCTTCTGGGCAGAGAATCTGGCTTTCTATTCCTCTGCCAACTCCTACATTCTGGGCCCAGTGCTTGCCAAGCTGGGCCAGTGGGGGAGGGGGGCACAAATGCTGACAAATTCAATGGGAAGTCCCATGTCAGATGCATCCCATAGTGGTTGCAGCCCCCATGAAACTCCTATATAGTTCTCATCTGGAATACAGTCTGGTAACTTCCAGACCCCTCATAACGGCAGCAGGAACTCCCCAGCACAGGACAAACCTTCATTGATTTAGGTATGGGGAGGAGAATCCATAATTGCATGTGTGTTTGAAAGCCAGTGAATAATGGGCTGGATTGTGCCTGTTCTCTCCTAAGTATGAAAAGCATAAGCTTTAAACTACTTTTGAATCATTGTTTTCTAAAGAAGACAACTAAACTTGCTTAACAAACTTTACACAACTTGAGATAATCCTTACTTCTTGTTGACAATTGAAAATTCATTGTCATCATCCAAGATCAAAAAGTAACAGGCAAAATTGCATTGCTCATTCTGTATCAACATTCTGCTTACAGGTCAA
Source organism: Gekko gecko (assembly GCA_029375565.1). NCBI lineage: Eukaryota > Metazoa > Chordata > Lepidosauria > Squamata > Gekkonidae > Gekko > Gekko gecko. The sequence continues at coordinate 43,712,628 of JAPDNY010000003.1, read as the reverse complement.
ACATTAATTTCTCTTTTCCTTTCACTAGACTATCCACCATTTAATTAACCCAAGGCAGCAAACAATCAAAAATATTAAAACAAGCTTAAACACACACAGTAATCAAAATAAAGCACATGAATATGAAAGTTCCAAAGCTGAAGTGTCAATGAGGATAAGAATCTTAATTTTATCTATGGCTGAGTTCAGACTGGCAGTTTGCTTTGGTAGCCAGTCGTGGCAAAAAAGCCCCAGAATAAACTGTTCCGGGTTTTCCTGTTCACACAGCCCGGGCCGCTGCCAGAAAATACGGGGCAGAGCCGGGTGGGAGCGTTTAGACTGCCGTGCTGGGGGGCACGCTGTATTCGGCGTTTCCCCATTAATTCAGCTGTGGGTGTATGGGTGTATGTGCGCATGAGTGCTCATGCGCTCAAGCGCATAAGCACATTTTGCCGATTGGGGGAGGACCCTGCAGCGCCAGCACCACATTGGGTAGTAGAGCGGAGCATGGCCAATCATATCGCTGCTGCCTTCTGCCCAACGCAGGTTGCTCCTGGCTTTTCGGCTGTGCGTTCAGACTTCCCAAAAGCAGACAAACGTGCGACACACGCAGGCTTTCAGATTTGCTACCAGTTTTATGAGGTATCTTTTTAATCTGGCGGTGAAGCGCAACAGCACGGGTTTGCTACAGGTGGGGGACGCCAGGCAGATGTGCCTGTGTGAACGCCCAATTTACTCCAGAATTGAATCGTCGCTGGCCCGGGTCCCTACCGGGGCAATTTGCCAGAATGAACTCAGCCCATATATTTGGAATGCAAAGTATTGAAAAGTATTCTTACCACTCTTTAGCCATTTAAAATAGAGTTTATCTAACTAGTGAATTTTTATCCTGCTGTGCCTCCAAACAGCTCAGGGTGGCTTACAGTGTTGCCAGCTCTGGGTTGGGAAATTCTTGGATATTTGGGGGTGACATCTGGGGAGGGTGTGGCTTAGGGAGAGGAGGTACTTCAGCAGAATACAGTGCCATGGAGTCCACCTTCCAAAGCAGCCATTTTCTCCATTGTCTGTCTCGTTATTCCGACTTGGGGGGGGCAATGACAAAACAGAAAACCATGTATGTAGTCTTCAAAGGGCAGACCTGCCTCTCTCAATCCAGTAGGACTCCACAGCAATCGGGCACAGTTCTGAAATGAGTATACAAACTTTCAGATATAGCTCACAATCTCAAACCAATAGCATAACACTCTTCAAATTTCTACATCCATCCAAGCAGTTCCGCCTTTTGAAGAAGGTTTATGGAAACAGGTTTAGCTAGCTTGCCCATCAAGTTGGGACTTTGTTTCGCAACTAAAAGAATCTTATTTACAAACTAAAGAATCTTATTTGGAGGTCTGAAGCAGTGTGGGTCTGCTATTGAGAACACCATTGTTTTGGATTCAAGAATTGTCTCTATTTTCATCTATCGCAAGGCCTTGGGATTTACTAATGAATTTACAAAATTCTGAGGAACATTTTCTATGGACTGCTTTTGAAAACATTGCTGATAGTTGAGCCAGTTTCTATGGACTGCTTTTGAAAATATTGCTGATGAATGGGGCCGTGAGAGTTATCTTATTCCATGTATTAATAAACACACATTGTACATTTGGTTATTGATTCATCTTTATTAGTTGTTGGCACGTGTAATAAGAGTACCTACATGGTTTTCTATTTTGTCAGTATCTGCATACCATGTTCTCACTTTGTCTTGTTACTACCTGGAGGTTGGCAACCTTAGTGGTATACATTGGTCTCCCTTCCTCCATTTTATCTTTACAATAACTCTGGGCCAAGCTAGACATGACAGGGTCCTTGCAGCCACCACAAGAACAGCACCGCCAATTTAAAGTCATTTTAAAATGTCATGGAGGCTGCAATGCTCTTGTTCCCCACCACGCTTCCATTTCTAGTGACAAAACAGCCTAGGGGACAGTGCAGCCATTTCAGCACTTGATAAGATGTGTGTGTGGGGGCAACAGGGCCTCAGCCTACCATGCCACCATGTCACATCTCATTTGGCTCTCGGCATGGTATCATGGGCTAAAAGATCTCACTGGCCTAAGTTCACCCAGAGAGCTTCATGGCTGTGTAGAGACTTGACTCTGGGTCTCCCAGATCCTATTCTGATACTCTAAACTTTATATCATACTGGGTAACTATCCTTCCTGAGTTATAGGAATTAGGAGTGCAGTAATATCTTTAGTGCATGACAAAGGGGACCATACTGTACACCATCAGTCATGGCTGACCATGTTACCAAATCATGCTACTTTTTTTAAAATGCCGAGAGAGTTCCAGCTGCTCCCAGCAGGCAGATCAGGCAAAGATCACTCGGTTTCTCAAATCTAACTGGAAAACAGGGAATACCTATTACTCTGCCTTTGTGCTTATTTTCACAATATAAAACCAAATTCTGTATTAAGGAAAAAAACTTATTTCACACATAATTTCAGAATGAGATGTTTTATCTTTGTTTTATTTAAGTATGCCATATTTTATAGTGAAAAACATGCTGATTATAAAGTGATAACAAAGCCAGGGGTCAGTGGCCTTAGTGACTGCTCCTAAAGGGAGGTTGAAAGGTCAATGAGAAGGGCTTTTAAGCTCAAAATAGTATTTCAGTTGGGTGGGAGACCTTGAGGGTGGTTGTAAACTTCAGAATTCAAGAGCCAACCAGAACAAGTCCTGACAAACGTCAGTAGTTGATTCACTAAAACCTTCCTCAGCAGGTATAGGAGCAGAGAGAGATGTGGCAGGTGGGCAGTTAGAAGACCGTTGGAAGGAAGAGAGATAAGTTTGTCATCCTCCAGGAGTGGCCTGGAGACCTCCCAGAACTACAACTAATCTCCAGCTGACAGAGATTAGTTCCCCTGGAGAAAATGGCTGCTTGCAAAGTGGACTCTTTGGCATTATACCCCACTGAGGGTCCCTCTTCTCCCCAAACTCAGCCTTTCCCAAGTTCCAACCCCCAAATCTCCAGGAATTTCTTCACCTGGAGCTGGCAGCCCTAGGAAAGCAAAATATATACAGAAAGAAATGAAGAGAACTGCCAACCAGGAGCTGGACGATAGAGAAATTGGAGGCAAGGAGGAAGATTCCCCATCAAAGAAAAAACAGGGGAGAAGAAGCACAAGAGAGCCTAAGAGGGGCTGGAAGATCTGTAGGTGATCCTGTGAGGGGATGGGTAGAACACCTTAGCAGGACTAGAGGGAAGAGTGCAAGGCAGTTGGAGTCAGTTGTCTACAGGCATTACAAGGAAGCTGTGAGGGCCATCTAAGCATCATAGTTGCTATCCATCAGTCAGCAGGTGAAGGACAGGCTGGGCTGGAGAAGCTGGAAGTCTGAACATTTGTTTAAGCAAAGTTCACTCAGTAAAATCCAGTTGTCAAGTGGGTTGAAAGTGGGTTGAAAGTGGATTATTTAGTGTGTGTGATCGCAGCCTTAGTAACCATCTTTTACCGAGAAGACATTTGGTTCAAATCAATATTGATTTTTTCCCCCCTATTCAAGACTGCGCTTATTTCCAGAGGACTTGACTAACAACCTAGGGAGGCACACAACCCTTGTGATCTTCCCGGATCGTCATACCTATGCTCGGCATCCAAAGCCTGCTCCAAGCCTCAAATCCATCTCTTACTTACAGCAGCTGTATTTAGTGTGCACAGACACTGGCACTTCCTTGTAAGCAACTACAACTCCCACTTTTTTGAAACCTCAGTTAATCAGAAGAAAACTGTACCACCAGTATCAGCAGACATGCTATACTCATGCATGACTCCTACAACTCCCAGCATATAATGAACCAGTTGTGAGCTCCTGCTATCATGATCTGAATTCAATATCATGTAATTACAAAGCAGCCTAAAAAGCAGATTCGTTAATAGCTGAAGTTAGCCCAGGTTGGCAGGTTTACATGCCAGCCTCAGCATAAATGGAATATGACCAGATTTTGGCATAGTCTAGGCTTTCCCCAAACCTAGCATGCACTGAATTGGTAACCAGAATAGGATCCAAACATCAGAATTAAAAAGTAGAAGGAGTACGCAAGGACCACAAAAGAATTTCATTCTACAGGACAGGTGGTAGCAATCTTTATTTATACTCCACTTTAATCCCTAATTGGGATCCAAAGCAGTTTACACATCATTCCCCCCTCCATCATTTTATCATCACAAAAATACCCCTGTACAGAAGTTTAGGCTAAGAGAAAGTGACTGTCCCGAGGTCACCCAGCAAGTGGGGATGTAGTGGGGATGTGAAGCTGGGTTCACCAACACTAAGTATCACACCATGCTGGCTTTCCCTGGCTCCTTTAAACAGATCTGGATGCATAGCCAATGAGGTTGAACACTAAACAATGATAAAACCTAGTATTATTACACACACAGTGTAAACTCCTAGTTGATTATAAGACCTGCTAGAGCCTGAGGAATATGTGGCCTGATGGCCAGAAAGCCTCTATGGCAGGGTTCCCTAATATTTTTGAGCTTGTGGGCACCTTCGGAATTCTAACACAGGGCAGTGGGTGCAACCACAAAATGGCCACCGCAGGAGGTGGAGCCTACTATGTACACACACACACACACACACAGAGGAAGTCCAAGTGCAGGGGACAAGCAAACTAATTTTTTTTTACGCTAGGAAAGAATGAGAGAATAAAACCCACACTGTGGTTATTTTAATCTGTAGAGCCAATCAGATCTCCAGTGGCCAGTCAGAAGCCCTGCTGGGGAGGAGCCCCATTTGGCTCCACCCATTTCTAAAAACACTTAGTGGGCACCAGGAAAGGCATCCATGGGCACCTTACTGGGGAACTCTGCTCTCTGGGTTTTCTCTCTCTTCTAATCTATTCGTGAAAAAAAAATCTGCCTATAGACCCCCCCCCAAAAAAACCCAGAATTCCAGTTAGTGCTTCCAACAGACCATAAGAAATGACACCTTGATTAGACCCTCCTTCCCTGTAGAATGGGGGAACTAATCCTCTAGTTATCCAGTGGAACACCAGCTTTTAATGCTCAGTGGGTTATGGACAAAATCTTCGTTACTCTGCTGAACTGGGGGGGGGGAATGTAAAGCTTCCGACCTGTCACATTTTTATCCTGACTCCCTCCCAGGAGCTCTACATGGTTCTCCCCTCACCATTTTATCATCACAGCTACAACCCTGTTGGGCCATTTAAACTGAAAGAGACTGATTCAGGGTCACCCAGTGAGCTTCAGAACTCAACCCAAGTCTCCCAAGTTCTGATCGGACACTCTAACCACTATGCCACACAAGTTCTCATTTCCCTCGAGTGAAACAGTCTGTTGCTTAGACCTTTATGATGTCTAAGGATTTTATGCTTTTTCATAGTGGGCGAACTTTAAGAATTCACTATCTCTACTGAATGTTTATACATTTTAAAATACTATTTTGTGCTTTCTGCTATACCCTAGTTGGCTTCCTCCCCTCCTAAAATATCCCATGTGGTTGACTGCCATGCTCTAAGATTTCTCTCTCATTAACCATGTGGGTGAGAAGTTCTTTCCAGTTCAGTGCTAGCAGGTCAGCTTGTGACCCACTGCAGTAAAATTAAAAAGGTTAATTGAGGGCATATCGCTCTCAGTGAAAGAGAGGAAGCCACTAACTTGAGAAAGACAAGTTGCAACAACAGCATCAACAAAACACCCTTGTGCTCTGCTAACTAGGTACCACAACCAAAGAACTAAACAGTGGCTAGAGGCTTTAATTCTTTAAGATCAGATGAGATGGTCATAGTTCAATCATTTTTTCAACGGTTTCAAGAAGCAACATTTTACTTTCAGCACTTGCTATCTTTGAAATTAGTTCGGCCTGGCTATGCCCTTATTCCTATGGTAAATAATAGTTTAACGCCTTGTGCAGTAGATATGGGGAGGGAGAATTGGGGGTAATTTATTCCTCCCACTGCAGATTACATTATTTTTGCATGCCCTCTGAACCCCAGAATTCCAGGGGGCTCAGAGAGTTGCAACAGGAGGGTGAATTATGAACGTCATATTGCATCAATTCTGCTCCATTTATGAAACTTTGAATCCAGCCCCAGGTTTTAAAGTTTTTGCCAGCCTTTTCCCATAAAATAGCTCTGAGCCATTTCACTCCCTGCTTTCTTCTTGCCCCTGTTTTTGGTGGGGAGCAGAAAGCAGTGGTTTAATGGCTCTGAGCCATTTTAACCAAACAGCTGAGCTTGGAGCAATTTAAACCCCTGCTTTCTGCTCTTCATGAACCGCCATGAACCACCACAAATTGCATCAAAATTCATGGAAGTTTGTGGTGGTTCTTTGGTTCCCAAACTTTGCTTTGTGAACCATGAACTAGCCAAAATTTGTGACGAACTTTCATTTGTGAGCTGGTTCATGCTCATCCCTAGTAAAATTATATATCTAATTTCTATCCTAACTTTCTTCCAACTAAGTTTAGGAAAGCAGACATACTCTGATTCCATTTTATTCTCACGTCAATTGAATAAGCATCTTAAGCTATGTACAAAAGCCACCTAGTAAACTATCTGACCTGAGTAGAGATTTGAACCCATCTAAACTACAAGTGCAAAACCAGGATTCCTACCCCTAGTCTACATTGGCTGTCAAAGAAATACATCCTCAGATATATTTAGGTAACTAAGCCCAAACATGTTTTGCTTCTAATATGAAATAAGATGGACATAGTTCACCACGAAAAAGGGGGGGCTATTACGTTCCACACTCCCGGCCTCCTGTTGGATAAACAGGTGGCAGCAGTGGCCAGGGGTGCCTTTCACCAGCTTCACCTGGTGAGTGGCCCTTCCTGCACAGAAAAGATTCTGCCACTGTGGTGGTAGTGGCAACATATAGATTAGATTACTGCAATGCACTCTATGTGGAGCTGCCCTTGAAGACTGTCCAGAAGCTACAGTTGGTACAGAATGCTGCAGCCAGAGTGTAAACAGGAATGGGTCATAGGGACCATATCACTCAAGTTTTGTTCCATTTGTACTGGCTTCCAACTTGCTCTGGGCTCAATTCAAAGTACTGGTGTTGACCTTTAAAGCCTTTTATGGTCTGGAACCAACATTCTTTAAGGACCGCCTCCTCCCATATGAACCTACTGATATACTCCAGTAACCTTTACAGGCCCTGCATCAGTTGCTCCTGAAGCTAGATGTCTGGCAACTCAAGAAAGGGCCTTCTTGGTCATGGCACCAAAACTTTGGAATTCCCTCCCTGGGGAAATTTGTCTGTCTCTATCTATTGGTGTCTTTCACCAGCAGGTGACTATTTCTTTGTTTTATTATCACGTCCCCAGTAACAGTTGCTAGCCCTCCTTCTAGTGTTGTTTGTTTATGTGTTTTAAATTGTTAAACGTTTTAATTTTTTTTTAATGTTCACTGCCTTGTGGACTCTGATTAGGTGGAAAGGCAGCATTACAACTTTTTAAATAAATAAATAAAATACTTGCCATCATATTATAGATGGTAATTTAGAGTAACCAGGCAAGAACCAGAAGGATAGTAATAGGGGCATCATATGGGAATTTGCACAACTATGTTTTCAGGTTGTTTTTTTTTTAAAATAAATATATATCTATATGTTCACTGTCATTATTCACTTCCATTTGTTTTCATGGGAAACATGCTTCTAGCTGTAATTGTTTTTGGACCATTCAATAGGTATGAAATTCTCAGGGATTGTACCTCACCCAGTTGGTCTTTTCTACTGAACGTCAGGTAAAAAACAATACCCATTTTGCAGGCAATTAAAATTCTCACTTGCATGGTGGGCAGAGGCAGACATTTGTAACCCCCAGGAAGCAGATAGTAAACATAAACAATATAATATATGAGCCCCCCCACTTACTGGGGCTCGTAGCTTTTAAAGGAAAATTAAAAACACTGTCAAGAGATCCCACATCTATCCTCATCACCGTCCTCTCATTTCTCAGCTGGTCTGGCCCTGATCTCTTTTCTGCCCATGTTATTGATTGTAGCACACAAACATTAAGAATGTAGTACACACTGACCGGGGTACACACACTGCCTATCAGTGGGGAGGGAGGTTGTGGTTTTTGTCTTCCTATTTGCCTTCATGACAGTACATTATGAGCAAAATACTTTTCCCATGCCTCACAGACAGCACAGCAAGCAGCCACTGTGTCTATACAGAATCAAATCAAAGCCCTCCCATCACTGGTGTAACAACATTTTGCATAGTCCAGTCCTCCTGGATGTCACGGTTACAGCTGATTGGTGAACATTCCTGTCATTTACATATCTGTTGCATCCTCACTTTGCTTCCTCTCTGTGACCTTCTGGAAGATTAAGCCAGATCACCGATATTAGCAGTTTTTTAATATTAATAATGTTAATTTTCCAGTGTTTGCAAGTAATGCAAACAATATTAAAGAACCAAGTGTATTCAGTCCATGTTTTTATTACTTAATGTCCAATTGCACATCTCTAGCATTAAATGTAAATATATGCAGAAATATATTGGGTTACTACAGGCAGATTTACTAGAGACCCCTGAAGAAAGTTATGCAAACTAGAAAGCTTCCATTGAGCCTAGAGTCTCCCATAACCAGTACTTTCCCCTTACTATTAAAAAACTGATTTGGATGTTTGTTATCCTTCAAGAACAAACACAGGCCGAGGACAGACTGGCAATTTGCCCCGGTAGCCAGTCGCAGCAAAAAAACCCCGGAGTAAACGATACCGGGTTTTCCCGTCCACACAGCGGGGGCCTCTGCCGGAAGATAAATGCGCATAAGCGCATTTTGTCGATTTTTTTTTGCCCTGCAACGCCGGCACCGCATTGGGCAGTGGAGCGGAGCACAGCCAATCACACCGCTGCTGCCTCATGCCCAACACGGGTTGCTCCCAACTTTTCGGCTGCGCGTTCAGACTCCCTGGAAGCGGAGAAATGCGCGACGAACGCAGGCTTTCAAGATTTGCGCCGGCTTTTATCAGGTGTTTTTTTAATCTGGCAGTGAAGCGCGAGAGCATCGGTAGGCTACGGGTGGGGGACGCCAGGCAGATGTGCCTGTGTGAACATTCCATTTAATCCGATATTGAGTTGTTGTCAGCCCGGGTCCCATCCCACGGCAAATTGCCAGTCTGTCCTCGGCCACAAACTGTTGCATTGGGATGATAAATCCATATGGATTTTACAAGGAAGAGCCATACATAGGTCACTTAGTTTCCAATGGTTCATGCATACAAAATCCTCATGAATTTCTCATTCCAATAAAGCATTTCTTGTATGCTAGTTTTCTCCTATGTATATTCTACCCATTTAATGAACCTTCCATTTCAATGTACCTAAGGAAGCATGTGTGCACACTAAAGCCTTGAATAAAACTGTTAGTCTTAAAGGTGCCACTGAACTCAAACTTTGTTATCCTACCCAGCATTAGACAGTGCTGGGATCCTTTTCTTCTTCACATCTTCCCTTTAACAAACCAATCCCTGTTTACAATACAGAACTTTAATTGTGGTGCCATGGGATTTTGACCCTTTTCACACATTACAGTGCACACATACTAGGAGGATGGCAGCCATCAAGACATACAGCCAACAAATTGTCCGAAGGGGGCAGCATGTGGATTTTCAGCTTTGGTACATGCAAACTAGAGTCCAAAAAAGTCAGGATTTCATGTAGGGTATACAGAGCAAAGCCACACATTGCCCCTTTTAATACACCACAGCGCCCTCATATATCAGGAGGGCTGGAGGCAGGGCATGCTTCCGACATGTGCTGACAGAAGGATCCTGGTAAGCACGATCTTAATATCTGAAAAGGGCTCTTGAGAAAGATGTTCTAAATCAAGTCTACCTTGTTCAGTGTTGTCCACCTCTGTTTTTATGGATTGCTGTGTTGTTTTGTTGAATCCTAAATCAGAGGAATGAAAAACTTGATTCTCACATGCCCACCGACGGAAAAGAAAAGCAGTGCAATCAAGTGCCTGGGTCCATCTTTCCTCATGACATGATGAGTTACTTATATGTAAAGATCTTTAAAATGTCTAGGTTACAGCATATCAAAATGTATGCATTTCGCACTTTTATTTTTCACTGGCTGCTAAGGGGGGAAAATTAGGTAGTAGCAGATTAAGTATTTTAACTCCTGCAACCACAGTGGAAGTAAGTTGTGGCAAAGGCAAGCGGCAAAGCTTCAAATTATGCAGACTGACCTTTCGGCTGAAAGTCTCATACATACCATTTTCTTCTACTTTGTCTTTGTCAGGTGTGTTATGTTCTGGATAAAGGTAAGAATTAGAATACTCTACAGCCTGGGAGAGATTTCCCACATAAGAACTATATGATAAATGGAACAGGGCATTATGCTCCTAGTCAGAAGGCACTAGATACTGTCTCAAGCATCTGCACGGCACAGATTTGGGGGTCGTTATGTTACCCTTCTGCAAAACTCAGAGGAGTAGGAAGAATAAATAATAAGCATTTTTCCAAAGCTCATCACCATTTTCCGCAGAGCACACAGTCATGACAATGCAGATGAATTTATTAGAGGAGGAAACATCCATGGATTAGTCACTGAGAAACAAGCTGGGATGCTGCTGGTCTTTGGAAGGAAAGGGGGAAAGGAACATCCAGAGCGTTCACAACCTAAGCGGTCTTGTTGTGGGCACTGTTGTGGCTGAGAATAATACCATTCATATCCTCCTATCCTTCATGTCTTTTTGGTACCAAGATAGTCAGTTCTCAAGTCATCCTGTTGAGATTGCCTGATGGCAAAGTGAGACAGTGATTGTTCCAGCTTCTAGAAGTTCACATTCTGGAGCACAGTCATGTCCTGGGATGTGGCACTGTGTTCCTGGGGCAATGTTTGGAATTGCTCAGTTAACTGTCTATTTTAACTTATACCACCATGGAGATCCCAAGGCTTAAAATGGACAGTATTCTAACCTAGACCAGAGGAAGTTCGTCCAGTTTAAGCAATGTCCCTCCAACCTAAGGCTCTTCCCACCTACTTCAGTTGCTTTTCTGTTGGAGGAAGACCCATTTAAGTTGGAAGCAGTCTCCTTAGGCTGGAGGAAGCCTCCAGACTTTGTTTAGTGCAGTGGAATAATACAGACGAGTATACATTTATGCCGGAGTAAAGGGAAGTATTTCTGGGAGTGGCTGACTTGTGGTGGATGTCATTGCTGTTTTCTAGTCTCTGCATCTAATTCCTTCAGTATTAATAGGCATTTTGCCTATTGTGCAGCAATAGTTCACTATCCTCCTGGGATTGGTCGTTATTAAGTTTGCCATCAATATTCATGAAGCCAACTTACAAACAATAAAAAGATGTGACAAATGATGTTGCCTGTTCCATGTGTATAGCCCCTGTTACTGCATTGCACAAAAGATAGTAGAACCAGTCTCAGTATGTTTTTTACAGTTATTCTGGTTTGATATGTTGTCACTTTGGCACTCAGGGGACTCCGAATGATCACATATATCATTACTTAGTTTATTACTCGTTATATTCAAGAAATTATATAATCCAGATTTTTTTTTATTTTTGATTTTTTTAAAAACTTGGATTTTCCATTCAAAATAATGGGGGCATGTTTGGAAGAACCATACTCTAAAAATAGCAGCTTGGATAAAACGATGTTATAATTTAAAAGCAACCTGCAATGGTTTGCCGTCGTATTTGATTCAGATTCATGTGCCGCTGCAATTCGGGAACGAAGGCACAGTGACGAAACTCGGCGAATATATCCCCCCCACCCCCGACTATTGCTATAAAAGTATGTTATCTTTTTATACATATCACAGCATTACTTATTATCAGCTTCTCATGCAGCACTTTGTCTTTGATTTACGCAAACAACTGTGAATGTTTTATATATTTGTGAGGAAGTGAATGATATTAGACTATCAATCCATGGGGACCGCAAATCAGGGGAGGGGAGGGGAGGTGGAAGGCTATTACATTTCAAAAGCTGTTAAATCAGTTGTGCCCCCTGGCTGATTTTGTCAGCTATATTTGCTGTTGGTAAAACCAATGATGCCGAGAATGCTGGAGCAGCCCTGGGAGTGTCGGAGAGTAAATAGCAGCGGAGTGGCAGGCTCCGGCAAGCATCCCACATTCCCTGCATCAACCTGGCTCCTCTATGCTCCTTCTGATTAAAGCTGGTAGCTTGATTTTTTTTTTCTAAAGGCAAAAACTAGGCCCATGCCTTCTGTCACCGCCTCTAGCTTTGGCCCCACAGCAGTCTGCCAACAGGGCACTGTTCTGCCAGTTGTAAATTTTAATTGGCCATCTGGGGAAAGCACAAACCACTGACTAGAGATTAATCAGTAAATTAACCCAGGCATAATACACATTTCCCAGTGGACCCTCAGCAGCTCCAGGCTGGGGAGGACCAGCTTGGGATTTTAGAGAACTTGTGTAGGGATGCTGTTATTGCTTACCACCGTGCAGCTGAACATCTTCTCGGTGTCCTGAAATTCCCTTCAGTGTGACCTTCAGCATGCCCCTGATTTGTATGGCAGTTGCAAAGAGGTTTCTTTGTAAGTGCTAAACACAGATGGCAAAGGTAGTGAGGCTGCAGTGGGAAAGTGTTGATGAATCAGGAGATGTGACAACTTTTCTCTAGTGAGTTTGTTTGCTGGGTTTGCGAAAGTGCCTGCAGAAAGACACAACAGTGTACCTGGAATCTTACCAGGTCAGTAAATCACAAGAGAATCCAAGTTTGTTTAGGTAGGACAGAACAACTGGTCTGTTAAAATAGCCTTCTCTGCATGTGGGAAATTTATAAATGTTATGACAGCAAGAAATGGCTTTAATTTTTGCATAAGCATTTTGCCCTCACTTTAAAGTGAGAAATTGGTTCCAGGGACTCAAGTTAGGAGTGGTATGGGAGGAGAGTTGGAGGAGCTAGAGCACATAGTCCCATATTTGGTCTGCATAGTAAGCCCTTCTTGGTGTCAGTTGGCTTAGAGGGGTGTAATTCTGCTTAGGATGGAACTGTACAATTTTTCATTTGGAGATACAGGGCAAAGTGTACTTCTTCCCTGCCCAATGAAGGTTTGCAAAGATCTTTGGCACCTCAAGGACTCTGTGAGTGATGATATGGAGCTGCCTTTCACTGAGTCAGTCTACTGAGCTCCCTATGGACTACTTTGTTGATCCCCACCCCAACAGAGTGCCCATAAGCACAAGGGTGCCCTGATGTGTTTCCTGGTGCCCTCTCCAAAAGATCTGTTAGCCACAGCTCAGCAAAGAGTCCATCCTGGCTTATTGGAACACGAGGTGCTTCAGAGTAGCCCATAAAACATCACCTTTGTATCTAGAGGAAGCACCAGAAGAAGCAGTCTCCCAAAAAGGAAGACATTTAGCTTGGAACCTCCCATGACAGCTTGATGGGCAACCCAGCCTCACCAGGCAAGTGGAAATCAGAGTTTTCCATTTAAAGTGATTATTGATGCCAGCCACAAGAGAAAAGCAACAGGACAGAGGCTCCCCAGAGTAACCCCACAACAGCTTGGTGGGTGGGGAAACCCAGCCCCACCAGACCAGCAGGAATCAGAGTTTTCCATTGAAAATGATCATGAGGTAGGTATTGTGTTCTGAGGTAAATCTTGTTGTTTCATGAGGTAGGTGTTGGGTGAGGGAGCCCACCCCCTCCCAGCAGAGGTGGCCATCCTCCCACCCAGGTGCCAAGAATGCAACCCACAGGCTGTATGCCAGATCACCCAGAGAGGAGGAGAAATGGGGGGACGTGCAGGGGGACAACTGGAGGCCTGGATTTACCCTGTGAGGTCCCGAGAGGGGTAGCCCAGCACGGGAAGGTTGTTCAACAGGAAAGTCAACATCCACACTGGCCAGGTCCAGGTGGGGGCTGAGAATATCTTCCAGGTGGGAAAACACCTGGTAACTCGGGGCACTGGGGGAGGGCAGGAGTGGAGGCTCATGACCACAGAAGAGAGGTCTGTCAAATGGCTTTGCATGACCAGTATTCCAGGGGATCAGCAGACTCAGTGAGGTACTTCACCATCACCTCTGCTGAATCCTTCACCATCACACATCTGGCAGTCCCACTGCTGCCAATCTCCCACTTCATCACTGACAACCAGTAGTAGGGCTTCTCCCTGGTTGGGCTCTTTGAGGCAGAGGTGCCAGCCTGTGGCTCCTCCTCCATCCCAGCCTCTTCCATGTCTGCTGGCCTGTAGCCTCAGCACTTCTTTGCAGAGCTCACACTTCCATTGCACAAGCTGTCTTTTATCCGGGGGTCACAGATACAAGCAAGCTTCTTTGCAGAGAGGATGCAACCTGGTAGTGATGTCCATATGCAGCCCCTCTGTCAAAAGCCAGTTTGGTGAAGAGGTTAAGTGCGTGGACTCTAATCTGGGAGAACTGGGCTTGATTCTCCACTCCTCCACTTGCAGCTGATGGATGACCTTGGGCAAGCCATAGTTCTGTCAGAGTTGCTCTCTCAAGAGCAGTTCTCAAAAGAGCTCTCTGAGCCCCACCTACCTCACAGGGCATCTGTTGTGGGAAGGGGAAGGGAAAGGGATTGTAAGCCACTCTGAGACTCTGGGTGAAGGGCGGAGCATAAATCCAATCTCCTCCTCCTCCTCTTCCTTCCCCCCCCCCATGGGAGAACAGTTGTCCTTCGAGGCCCAGTTGCAGTGCGGAGGCCAGCACCTGGTCTAGCCCTTGACTCAGGGAGATGACTTGCCCCAGGCTGGCTATACGGGCACAGAGCACATTGGTGGTGTCTTAGAAAGGCTTGAGGACACACACTGTTTGGGAGAGGATCAGCCAGTCATTGGAGCTGATGCTGAGTTCCTCTTCCCCGTGCAGGATGGTCATGGAGGCAATGACATCCTGCACCGCACTCTTCTGCTCCACCAAATGTGCAATCATGGCATAGGTGGAATTCCAGTGGGTGGGTAAGTCCAGGATGAGTTGGTGTTTAGGCTCCTCCCCCTCACCCAGCCTCTTGTGCAACGTACAGGCAGACTTGATGCTACACAAGATGTGGGTGACCTGGTGCCAGCTGGTCTCCAGCAAGGCCTGCCTCTCAAGGGTGGTAGCATCCCAGGCAGCTCTGACAGTGCTCCCCAGCCCCAGAGTATCATTTACCACCAGTTGAAGTGTCTGCACCGGGCAGATGGTGCCCTTGAGGCATGCAGCCTTCACTGCTGCCAGCATGTTGGCGCCAGCACCCTTGGCAGGCAAGATTTATTGGCTCATGGTCCTCCGCCAGGGGACAGACTACCAGGGAGCCAGGTATTACAACAGCAGGCAAAAGTCTACGTCCTCTGTAAGGGAGAAGGGCTGGCCATCCACAGCAATCATCTTGCTGAAGAGGCATGTGACTGCTTCCTGGGCATTCCATGTAGGCCTTCTGGATGGCACTGTCAGCGTCCCCATGGGAATGACCTCTTGGAGGGTGACTTGCCTTGATGTTCCACCACCCATGACACCCTGGTGCAGGAATCCTTTCTTGGAGGGGCCTCCTGCTCCCCTCTGCTTCTCCCTGCTGAAAGGGAGTGGGCCTCTTCTTCATTCTACTGGCTGCCACTGTTTCTCCCCAGTGGCACTATACTGTGGTGCACCCTTTTCAGGTGCCTGCAGAGGACATAGGAGGTCAAGTGCTGGGGGTCTACATCCCTCTGGTGTGACACATGTGACACTCTACCACACAGGGGTCACTGGGGACGGTGTGGAAATGTTTCCAAAGTGTGGGCTGGAAATGATGCCCCAGGACTGGAGGAGGTGGGAAGAGGGACAGCTGATTTCTGGCACTGTATTGGGAAGGGCCACAGAGGGATGTAGTAAAGGCAGGAGCAGTAACACAAATTGTGTGGAAGGGGAGGATGCTTCCCCCTCCATCTGAATCACTGCTATCAGAGACTTCCCCAAAGAGTGTTAGCAACTACTGGTCTTTGGGCAATGCTAACAATTCTTTGTCCTTTGTGGAGAACCCCAGGGATGGAGGTTCCAAGACCTCTAGTTATGCCCTGCTAAGGGTGGACTCCTATGGGCTGGCAGGATGGGTTTGGTGTCCAGGGACAAGGGACTGTGGTATGTGGAGGGAGCACCCTTTGCACTCACTTTCACTCTCATTGCACAGAGGGACTGGTTCACAAGCAGGAGGGGCGAGAGGGTATAAAATGTGGGTCCTCGGTTGAGGAACCCACTAACAAAGCCTCTCTGTTTGGCCTGAGCAGAGAGATGGGTGGCTGAGATCCCTGCATCCACCCAGAACCCCCAAACCCCAGCAGGGGAGAGGAGTCACAATCAAAATGTGTGTCCTCAGCCAAGGAACCCACTAGCTAAGTCCCTCTGTTTGGTGTAGTCAGAGAGACGGGTGGCTCAAAGCCCTGGGTCCACCAAAGACCTCCAAACCCCAGCAGGAGAGAGTTCACAATCATGAGAGAATGTCTGAAAAATGTAATCATCCATGAACCACTCTGAACTGTCACAAACAGCACCAAAGTTTATGCAATGTTCATGCTGGGCGCCCTTCCATGAACAGCATTTCACAAACCATGAACCCCCCAAAATTCATAATGAACCACTTTGTGCCCATCCCTAAAACTGACAAAGCTTAGCAGATTATGTGGACAGCCAGATCAGAACTCCAGAAACTCCCAAATAGTACTACTGCCACCTCTCCTCAATATTATAAAGAGAAGGAAAAGAATCCTTTTTTACTTCCTGGCCACATTCTGGTGCATTACTCTTTCAGTGCTATACTAATTTTAAATCCATCTAACAA
Organism: Gekko gecko; assembly: GCA_029375565.1. Classification (NCBI taxonomy): domain Eukaryota; kingdom Metazoa; phylum Chordata; class Lepidosauria; order Squamata; family Gekkonidae; genus Gekko; species Gekko gecko. The sequence goes on along the minus strand of JAPDNY010000003.1, from coordinate 43,695,873 downwards.
AAAATCTTGAATAATTCTGCACTCCTCCTCAAGTAGTTCTGTATGGCCTTATAGGGGATGTAGACGCACAGATACATCTCACAACACAGCCAGCTTTTCCTTGACTTCCCACCATATCTTATGGAACGCAGATGGTGGACTTGACGACAGTCACATTTGCATCCCAGCTAAAGCTGTCCTTAGATCTGGGATGCAAATCTGATTGTCATCAAGTCCACTATCTGAGTTCCATAAGATATGGTTGGAAGTCAAAGCAAAGCCTGCTGTGTTGTGAGATGTATGAGAGCATCTATATCCCTTATGAGGCCTTCAGTGCCAACCCAGAAAGTGAGGAGCCTGGGAGTAACACTGGATGCCTCTCTTTCTATGGAGGCCCAGGTTACGGCAGTTGTCAGATCTGCATTTTTCCATCTTAGGCAGATAAGGCTGCTGAGACCATACCTCTCCCCCCAGGACTTAGCTACAGTGATCCACACAATGGTCACTTCCAGGCTTGATTACTGCAACTCACTCTATGTACGCTTACCCTTGAGGCTGACCCAGAAATTACAGCTGGTGCAAAATGCGGTGGCGCGCCTGCTGACATTGATGCCTATGCAGGCTTACATCCAGCAGATGCTCTGCTAACTGCATTGGTTACCAGTTGACTTCCGGATTTGCTTCAAGGTGCTGGTAATCACCTTTAAAGCCTTATACAGCCTGGGACCCACATACCTGAGGGACCGCCTCTCCCCATATACGTCCCAAAGAGCGTTACGCTCTATGGACCAACATCTCCTGGTTGTCCCCGGCCCAAAGGACGTCTGCCTTGCTTCAACCAGGGCCAGGGCTTTTTCTGCCCTGGCCCCTGCCTGGTGGAACATGCTCCCAGTCAAGTTTAGGGCTCTGCAGGATCTTCTTCAATTCCGCAGGGCCTGTAAGATGGAGCTGTTCCACCAGGCCTTCAGCTGAGGCAGCGGACGTGTCTATATGGCTTCGCTGAGGTGGTTGTCACTCACCCACCTATTAACCCAAATAATATGCCATTGAACCCCCACAGCCAGCTGATTTGTTAGAAGTGTGACTGCATTTTAATGTTTATTATTTTTGAATTGTTTAAATTGTTTAACTTTAATTGTATTTATTGTATGTTTTATGATGCTACCCGCCCTGAGCCTGCTCACAGGATGGGTGGGCTATAAATGCAAATAATAAATAAATAAATAGTCATTTGAAATTCACTAGTCCTTGTATCTCCTCTCCCCCAGCTAGAAGCCTCATTGGGTATAACTACTAGGCCCTTTCACCTATATGTCCCATTCCTTCCTCTGCTGTTCAATTTCTAGAAATCCAGCATTGTTTCACACACACACTACATACCACCTCCAGCTCAGCACTGCACTTTTCTGCCAAATTTCTTTGACCTCCTTCCCCTGACATAACTTCTTCTCCTGCCTGAGGTAAAGCATTCAGGTTCTTGTCATTCCACTTTTCTCTTTGAACAATCCCATTAGTACTGCAAATCTAGGTAATCCCTGCACCTTTGCCATACATATCAAACATTAAACCCCTCTCTTCAACCACTCCCATTAGCTTCAGAGTGAAACATCTGAGGGGAAGAAAGACTGGAGTGGTTTTGCTTCAGTTGATCATGCTTGATTACATTGAGGGAGTATGATTAGGGATGGGCAAAAATGGGGAAATGCATGGTTTGTGGCATGTGTGGTTCATGAACCATGGACTGTTACAAACTTTTTGATGCTAAATGAACCAGTTCACTTTGTGAAGTTCATGATGTGTTAGAATCCCCCTGGAATGCTAGAGACACCAAACTCACAAGGGATCTCTGGTGGATTCTTCTCTACCTGCCGTTCATGTTTGGTGAGGATTGGATTATGGGGTTTGAGTTAGCCCCCCCCCCCAGTAGTCCCCAGGAAAGTGCTTTGTGGGGAAATGAGAGGCACAGGTTCAGGAGTGTATACAATGGATCCTGTACAAGCTAGGGATGCCATACTCACAGCAGATCTCCAATCCTCTACCTGACCTCCAAGCTTGGTGGAGATTGGATTTACAGGGCCCAAGTTACAGCCCACCCCCAAAGGTGCCCCCAAAAAACAGCAAAAAAAGCAAGAGCGATAGAAGCCCAAGAGAATAGAATCAAAGTCCCCAAGAATCTCTGCAGTAGAAATTGAAGATGGGGGCATTTTTGCAAGCCCAGCAGAACCAGTGCAATGTGCCCAGCAGAACCAGTGCCACTGTGGCAATGTAAACCCACAAGGACTAAATTCAACCCAAGAAAGTGCTTTTGGAGGAAATGTCAGGCACAGGTTCAGAAGTGTATAGAATGGACCCCCTGCAAGCTACACGAACCAAATGCACAGGGAACCTTACCCTGCCACCCACTCCTCTACACTCTCCAAGCTGGAGACTGATTACATTTCTGGGGTCCCAGTTATGGATCCTTCCAAAAGGTCTCCCAGATTTATACCCTCCCACCCCTCCAGAGTGTGAACACCTCTGTGTGCTGCGAGGGTGAAAGTGAAGAAGACGAAGGAGAAGAAGAAAAGAAGAGATTGGATTTATACCCCGCCCTTCACTACACAAAGTTATCTCAGAGCGGATTACAAACTCCTTTCCCTTCCCCTCCCCACAACAGACACCCTGAGAGAGCTCTTGACAGAAACTGCTCTTTTTCGAGAACAGCTCTTATCAGAACTACGGCTTATCCAAGGTCATCCAGCCAGGTGCAAGTGGAGGAGTGGGGAATCAAACCTGGTTCTCCCAGATTAGAGTCCGCACACTCTAATGTGAAGGGCGCCCATCATAGGAAGAAAAAGTCCTCCACCCCCTGTGTACCACAGGCCTCCATTCCTGGGCATGAAACCCATCCTGACACCCCACTGGAGCCTGGCCCTAGCAGGGCATCACCAAGGGTCTCAGAGTCTCCTTCCCTTGATCTGTTCCTGGGGCTCTCCACAGAGGCAAAGGAGTTGTTAGCAACACCCAGAGACACCAGCAGTTGCTGCTAACATCCTTTGGAGAAAACTCTGACAGCAGTGATTCAGAGGGTGCGGGGGAAAGCCCACGATTTGGAAATATTCCACACCCTCCCCAGTAACCCCTGTGTGGCAGAGTGCAGGTGTGCCACACCCATGTCTGGAGGGGCACAACCCCCCAACATTTGTCCTTCTCCTTCCTCTGCAGGCACCTGCAAAGGGTGCTCCCAGTTCTGTCACCATTGGAGGAAAGAGTGGTGGCCAGCAGGAGGAAGAAGTGGTCCACCCTTCTCAGTAAGGAGAAGAGAAGGGGGAGCAGGAGGCCCCTCCAAGAAAGGCTCCCCACACTTGGGGTGCCATGGATGGAACCCCAAGGTGGGCCACCCTCCAAGAAGTCAGAGCTACATGCAGGGCCCAGGAAATAGTTACTCTCTTTGTTGGTGAGATGATTGCTGTGGATGGCCAGCCTTTCTCCCTCATGGAGGATGTAGCCTTTTGCTGGCTGCTGTAGTGGCAATGGTCAAGGCTCAGCTCTCCAGAGCACAAGGCACCTTGCACTTCAAGGCAGTCCTCTGGAGCAGCCAGCAAGACTGTCAGGACACAGCCCAGGACCCAGGAGGGAACAGTCTTGCCACTGAGCTACAGAATGGTTCTGCTGCATGCACAGGGGATACAGAATAGCCTGAGGGAGTGGATGGGTGGTGGCAACATCATCCATGGCTACATGGACATGGACGTTAGCACCCACATGCTGGCAGAGTTGAAGCATGTGTGCCTCAAGGTCATTGCTGGTGTACATACTTCACTTTGTTGTGAAGGATGCTCTGAGGCTGGGGAGCACTGTCAAGGTTACCTGTGCCACTGCCCCCCTCGAGATGCAGTCCTTGCTTGAGACCTGCCGGTGCCTGGCTGCCCACTTCTGGTGCAGCCCATCTGCTGTGTGAGAGGCAAGAGGAGGTGGATGAGGAACTCCACCGTGATGGAATTATAAGGTTTGTGGACAGCAGCAAGATAAACAAAGGAGCTGCTGAGTCACATGACTAAGAGAGGTGGGGCTAGAGGGCTTGGAATTCTCAGTGAGTGACAGATAACTGTGAACAGCTGACAATTGAGAGCTGACAGTTGGGGAGAGTTAGTTGACAGAGAGTTAACAGGAGAGCTCTGAAGATGACAGAAGCCTCTGGGCTCAATGGAATCAGCCAGATAACAGTTTAAGTGGAAAACTGTGACTGAATAGCACTCTGCACTAGTACCCTCTAATATAAAGAGGAGAGTGACGAGAGAGTGGAAAGTATAAGACCTCAGTGGTCACAAACACCAGATAAACTGCTCCAAAGGAACTTATAAGGTGGCTAAGGAAGGGCAAAGGGTCTGGAGGAGTCGGGAGAGCTGGGGTTGGCACACTAGTAGACTCAAAAGACCAGGCAAATAAAGCCCAAAGGTTAACCACAAAACAGTTACTGGCGAGTGGGATCATAAATTGGTTTTGTGTACTGAGGAACAACTGTGTCATACTGAGAGAGATAAGCCTACAGCCTATGTCAAGGCAAAGTAAAGTGCCTATTCATTAAAGAAACAAAATATCCTGTGTAAATATATCACATTCCCCCTGTTGAGTTTTCTGTGTAATAAAGAACTGTGCTGTTTGGCTTTTACAAGCAGGTGCCTGACTTTCTGGTAAAGAATTATACTGGACAGTTGTCCTCAATACATCCACAATCCCTGAAGAGACTATTTTTAAGGGTAAACTGGTCAGCCATCAGAGAAAGCAGAACTGACCAGTCACTTCATAGAAAAACAAACCGAATCCAGTACAAATATAAGCATATACAGGTGGTGATGCCAAAGCTTGGTCACAGCAACAGCCAGGGAGGGGTCATTATATTATATCCACCTATGCCATGATTGTGCTGCACGACCATGACCATCCTGCACAGGGGAGAGGAGCTTAGCATCAGCTCCAGCGACTGGCTGACCCTCTCCCAAATGGTGTATATCCTTAAGTCCTTCTAGGGGCAAGTCATCCCCCTGATTCAAGGGCTGGACCAGGGACTGGCCTCCACACTGAAGCTGAGTCTTGAGGGGACTGCTGTTCTCCCACAGGGCAGGGCATTGGTAGAGAGGTTGCAGGTTACATCCTCTCTGCAAGAAAGGGGAGTACAAGCTGGCTTGTATTTGTGACCCCTGGATAAAAGGCAGCATTGCTCTCTAGAATGCAGAGCTCTAGGAAGAGAAGTGTGAGCTCTGTAAAGAAGTGTGGAGGCTACAGATCAGCAGACAGGGCCAGAGGGTGGAAGAGGCTGGGGAGGAAGAGAAGCTGCAACCCAGCACCTCTGTCTCAAAGAGCCCAACTAGGGAGAAGCCCCACTACTGGTTGTCAATGGTGAACTGAGGAGTCAGCAGTGGCAGGGATGCCAGGACTGCAATGGCGGCAGATTCAGCAAAGGTGATGGTGAGGGAGTACCTTGCCAAGTCCCCTGAGCCTGCTGATGCCAATCCCCTGGAGTACTGATCATGCAAGGCTGTCATCTGCCCCAACCTCTCTTGCATGGCCATGAACCCTGAGTCCACCTAACACCCAAACCCCAGCAGGGAAAAAGAGAGGGGTTCACAATCAGGAGGGTATAAAATATGGGTTTTCAGCCAAGGCACCCAGTAACTAAGCCCTACCACTTGGTGTGAACAGAGAGACAGGGTGGCTCAGAGCCCTAACACCCCCAAACCCCAGCAGGGGAGAGCAGTTCAGAATCAAAATGTGGGCCATCATCCAAGAAACCCATTAGCTAAAGCCCCACCACTGAGCGTGAGCAGAGAGATGGGATGGCTCGGAGCCCTGAGTCCACCTAAGAACCCCAAGGTCTGTGCTGATATATTCCCATGGCTGTTATCTGTCTATGATATTTTTTATCCTCTTTCTTCAGAGGGGTATACATGGTTCTCCCCTCTTGCTTTAACCATACAACAACAAATAATGTGAACTTGAGAGAAATTATCTGATCTAAAGTCACTCAGTGAACTTCATGAGTGAAGGCCTACCTGGATGAAATGGCATACCTGAGTTTATGTCAGGAATGTGCTGGCATATTGTATAATGAATTCCTACCAGGGAACTTCTTTTAATAGCATTGCAAGGTCCCAATTATGGCCAGGTGGGTTTATTTGCTGACATGCCCCCATAGCACTGTTTCAGGTCAGAAAATGGTGTGTGGGGGGAAGTAGGATCCCCTTCTTCCCCCATGCTACAGTGGTCCCAAATAGATTAAGGATGCTGTTTGAAATTAGTTCCCTGGTGGGAACTCACTCTACAAAATGGCAGTACACCCCCAGGGGAAACTTGGAGACACCATCTCCTCTAGTTTGGCTTGAGAAGATAACTTATTAACCTGTGCCTCGCCATGCTTAGTTTAACACTAAGAACTACATCACACCGGTTCTTACGTAGTTATGTATCTCTTTACTGTTGTATGTTTCTTGGGAAGTTTGTTTAGTATTTAGACTACAGTGCTCACAGCCACTTCCAGTGATATGACAAATTAATGGGAAATTACCATTACACCCTCAAAATTTCCCCAGATGAACACTTCATGGGATAACTGTTATAGATGAACTTTTTTTTGTTATTATTTGGGTGGTAAAATTTAATCAGTTAATCATCTAAAAAGATGCTCCCAATGAACTAGGCAGGTGGTAGCTGGAGATTTCCTGAGATTACAACTGATCTCCAGGCAACAGAGATCACTTCAGCTGGAGAAAATGGCCACTTTGGAAGTTAGACTCCATGGCATTATACCCCACTGAAGTCTCTCCTCTCCCCAAACCCTGCCTTCCTCAGGCTCCACCCCCAAAATCTCCAGGTATTTCCCAACCCAGATCTGGCAACCCATTAACTCATCATATATTAGCCACTAAGAATTTTTTCTGTTAAAAAATCAGGTGATACTCCTCCTTTCTATGGTTAAAACCTGTGGCTTTCTTAATTTACCTATGGTATTGACAAGAGACCAGAGAAAATCTTGATGATTTGCATAAACCACTGTCCTTTCTAATGTTTATGTAGAAGAGTCTTTGAGAAAACAAACTTTATACCACCGTGAAACTGTCTACATGACATTCTAACAGGGGCTAGCCACTATTGTCTCAAGTAATTTTTGCTTACTAGAGATTTATGTCTAGTTGCTGCTACAGCAATGTTGTTTTTATCTCTGTTGTATGATTGCCACTACTCCATGCTTATATATTTTACATTTGCAATATCTGAAATTCCACACTACCTAGGCTGCTTGGGCCATGTGAATACTACCCTGATACTGCTACATTACTCTGTTCTAATTCATGATTGAGGAGGAGGAGGAGGAGATTGGATTTATACTCTGCCCTTCACTTGGAGTCTCTGAGCGGTTTACAAACTCCTTTCCTTTTCCCTCCCCACAACAGACACCCTGTGAGGTAAGTGGGGCTGAAAGAGCTCTTTCCAGAACTGCCCTTTCAAGGACAGCTCTTTTCAGAACTATGGCTTGCCCAAGGTCATCCGACAGCTGCAAGTGGAGGAGTGGGGAATCAAACCTGGTTCTCCCAGATTAGAGTCCGCACACTTAACCACTACACCAAACTGATCATCAGGCACAGTGAAGAGGGTCTCTATATTGGGCCATCTGGAGGGCTGAGGTCATCTGTATAAAACTGTTCATAGTCTCATTTTATTTCTGCTTGCACTCAGATCCTAAAGAAATGAACTATGTAAACTCTTACATGTTGGCGGCATTGTAGCTTACAGGGTGCATCTCTTAAACATAGGGTTTGGATATACCCAGTTATTCAATATTTTGGGGAGGAAGCAATTACTCATATCTATTTTGTATTAGAATATTCATCGATGTTTGGGGATACCTATGAACTTTTCAGCTATTTGCCTGTCTCTTGGAGACTCATTGACAGTCAGTGGTAATGAATGCTGTAAATCTGGCTTTCTGATCTATGGGACCATGAGGTTAGACTGGGGCATGTGTGTGATTTTAGGGGTTATCAGGCTTCTGCAGAACCATGGGGGCCTGTTTTGCTCTTTCCCCACAATCACATCTGACTGGTAACTCATGTCAGCTTTGGCAGTCAGGAATTCATTGGTTAGGGCTAAAAAGCATTTATTTGGGGGTCTTTTTTGGTATTTTTTATATGTGCAAGTGTGCATGCATGTGAGTGTGTGTGCACCTGGAAGTCATGGCAACCTCTGGTGACTGACCCCCTACTGGGGACCTGGAGAATATTCAGAGAGGTGACTGAATAAAGCCTGTCCCCACCTCCCACCTCTGGTATTTCAAGGAGGTCTCCCATCCAAGTACTTGCCAGAGTCAACCTCACTTAGCTTCCAAGATATGACGAGATCAGGCTTGCCTGGGCTATCCAGGTCAGGGCTTAAAAAGTATTTCCGACCACAAGATCCCATTGTAAAAAGAGAGTGCTTTCTTTCCCAGCACTCCAACTCCACCAGTTTTAATAATGGACTTTGCCACTCCTGAACATGCAGAGTCCAGACCAGTGTTCCCTCTAAGCTGAGTTAGTGTGAGCCAGTTCACAGTTTTTTAGCCTCTGGCTCACACATGTTTGTCTCTGCTCAGGAAGGAGGGCTCCAGAGCAAACTAATTTATGCAGTGGCCAAATTGCTCGCTCACAACTTTAATGCCAGTCGCTCACAAAGTAGAATTTTTGCTCACAAGACTCCACAGCTTAGAAGGAACATTGGTCCAGACTGTACTGTTGGCTGGCTACCTGGATGGATGCTTGGTGGCCCACTATGCTTCGCTCCTATTGCTAAAGGGAAGGGCTTCTTGCTCAGTGCACACTGCTGGCTGAGCCCGCCAGAAGAGGCAGCCTTTGCAGAAAGGGAGAAGGTGGCCCCAGATCTGCAGGAACATAGTGTGATACAATCCTAGATTTCAGGTAATGTGATATAATGTCTTCCTCTCCTTGATACAATCCTAGATTTCAGGTAATGTGATATAATGTCTTCCTCTCCTTGACTGGGAGGTTCCACAGTCAACTGTGTGTTTTTAAACTCTGATTCAGGATTATTAGATTTAAAAGACAAGTTTCTAGTGGAAGTTATGAATTTGTTTGAAGATAGATTGTTAGTTATAAAGAGCAGGGGTTAATTAATATTAAAGTGATTGAGTTTATGTAATTACAGTACCAATTGCAAAGAAGAAGTTCATGCACAGAGGAGTGTGCTAGCTGGCTGAGCTCAGCAAGAGAGGCGCAGAGTGGACTGGGCAGCCCCTTGGTTAAGGAAAGCCCCAGACCAGTGGGAATAGAACAGCATACACCTCCTGTAATTAGATTTCAGGATTTATATGTGCCTTTCATTGTTGTGTGGGAGAAAGAACAATAAAAGCAGATTGTCAAAATGTGTTTATTAGAATTTTTCAGATAAGAAAATAATAATCACAAACCCAAAAACAATGCATTGTACAAAGAAAATCATGCATGTAACCAGATAAAAAACATGGAGTATTTTGTACAAAATATGATGCTAAGCATATAATTTATATTTAAACCAAGACTTTGTAAAGCAAAATTTTAAAGCAATTCCAGTTAACTAGTAATAATTTATAACCCCAAAAGAATTCATCTTTCAAAGTAGATCTAACAATATTAAGGCTTTTGTTAATGTATTTGATTGTGAATAACCTTTAATGCATCATAAATGTGAGAGCTAGTGTGGTACAGTGGTTAGAGCATTCGGCTCTGAGAGAACCAGGTTGGAATCCCCAGTTTGCCATGAAAGCCTGCTGAGCGATTGAGGGCCAGTGGCACATGCTCAGCCTAACCCACCTCACAGGGTTATTGTGAAGATAAAATGGATGAGAGAAGAACACTGTTACTTTGGGTCCCCTTTTGGGGGGAAGGTGGGGGTATAAATGGAGTAAATAAATAAAGAAATGAAAAGTTAACTTCATTGATATCTTGTCCCATTCAGTCCTCTACTACAATTCAACAAAAAAGGTTTTGGTTGTTTTCCATTTCCTAGCCATGTCTAATCTCTCTCTCAAAAAAAGGAAAGCTATAAGACTTTAGGCAACAAAATTTTTGAAGAAGACAATTCTTTTAAGCACTGTTGTGCAGTAAACAGTTTTTTTCTTTAAGAGGTGCTCTTGTTGGACATCTCAGCCTTACACAGTTATATTTCTGTAGATTCTATATTTTGCAATTGTAACTGTGTTGGTTGATAGTTATAAAGGTACAAGAAGGGGACTCGCAAGGGACTCGCTGGGAGGTGATATCCCATTTCCCCTTCCCCTGCTGGCCCCTGGGCTTCCCACTGTGATAAGTCTGGGGGAAAGCACAAATGACCAATGTGCTTTCTACTCCAAGCTGCTACAGGTAGTTGCCTGGCAATGAAGAGGAGGAAGCTGTCCTGGAAATGTCTTCTTTCTTGCTTGGTGAACGTACACTCCCCACTTTAGCCAAGGTCCATGCCAAAAAAGCCCTGTATTCTGCAAGTTTTCTGGTCTGAGCGTCCCTGAGACGGAAATTGTAGGAGAAAATTCACCAAGAAAATGTGGTTTCTGCTCCAAGTTCCCCCTCTCATTAGCTGCTTGGTTCTGGGCATACATTAGCTTAAATTCTGGAAGTTCTTCAGAGTTGTTTCATTAACTCAGTTTAATAAAAATTAATTCTTAGTGGTGTTGGAAAGTGCCATCAAGTTGCAGCCTTGTGACAACCCCAAAAATGGCAAGAGACATTCAGAGGTAGTTTGCAATTGCCTGTCTCTGTGTGGTGACTCTGGACTAACCGGAGCTGACCCTGCTTAACTTCAAGATCTCATGAGATCAGACTAACCTAGGCTATTCAGGTCAGGGCAATTCTTAGTATGCTAATACAGTTCTTATTGAATTCATCAGAATGGGTTGGTTTTAACATGACTGAATTGTGTGTAGGAGTGGCAGGAGGAGTGCCCTGTATTCTTGAGTTCCAGCCATGGCAACTCCACTTCTTGGAATGTAATGGATGGAATGTAAAGTATGCATCTCCTTCAATAGATGGGGCAAGGTGGAGGAAATTTATAGACATTTTAAAATATCCTGAGCCAGTAGCTAGACGATTTGGCTATTTATATGTTCAGCTAAATCTATAAACAAATTCATTTCTATTAGTCAGGTGCTGAAGCAATTCAGACATGAAACATCCCCCATTTTTGTGTATCTAATCAGTAGGGCTGCAGTCAGATGAGCAGTTTGATATGATGTTGTTGCTGTTCCCTTCCGGATTTAAAGTGCACGATTGGATAGCAGCATCTGCCTTCCATTCCCCAGTCATTGGTACATAATTCGGACGTGTCTTCAAATCACAATTATTTGAGACCAGGTAAGGTCTGGTCTTTACATATGTCAGCACTTTCACCGCGCATTTCTGGATGTCTGAACTCTGTCTTGCAAGCTCAAGCCGTTTGAGAAGTTTGATTGTACATTTCCATCTCCACCCCTTAAAAAAAATGCAGCTGGTGGTATGCGCATAAACGGATCTTTGCTCCAGGGTTGTGAAACACTTGTGTGTTTCTGCACTCAAATGTTCTGTCAGGATTGGAAGCCCCCAGGGAGTTGTTTTTGAGCAACAAATCCCCCCAAACCCCTCTCTCCTGTTTCCTGGGGTGGGAAAGCCATTTAAATATTCCCTAGTTAGGCTCTCATATTGGCAGGGAGCCTGGGGAGGCTGGCATCCCTAATACAGGGAGACTTATGGAAAGCTGGAAAAATTTAAAAATCCAGGCAGCCTTGCTTCTGAGCAAACTTGGGCTGAATATCTACCTGAATAGTATGTGCATGGTTTTCTGGGCATGGCTGAAGTGGGGGGTGTACGTTCACCAGACTACTGAGCTCAGTTCCCTTGGAGAAACTGAATGCTTTGGAAGGTGGACTCTATGGCATTGTGTCCCACTGAAGTCCTTGTCCTCCACAGGCTGTATTTCCAAATCTTCAGGAGTTTCCCTGCCTAGAGCTGGCAGCCTTATCCTCCAACCCACTCCCCCCATGCAAACTATGTTAGCAGAAAAAGAGTTGCTGTTTGAGAACATCCCATGATTGACCCAAGAGTAAATTCACTGAAGTCAGTGGGGCTCCTCCCACATAAATCTGTATTCCAAGTAAGAGAAGCAAAGCACATGAGGCTGAGAGGGGCTGCAATACTTGGCAGAAGGATCGTGGAGCTGTCAGAATGGAGTAGTGCTTCAGTTAAGCAGTTCTGCGCATGCCTGAAAGATATTTTTTAGAGGATGCCACCCGACAGTGTGCTCTGTGGTTGACTTGCAGCAATAATCTGAAGGATCAACCACTGAGTGAGTGCGCGGTGAAGCTGGCTCATGGTGGATTGTCTGATCAAAACTTCTCATTACAACAAAATATGGCATAATTAGAGGCATGCCCAGACCGCACCAAGCCTGTCATCTGACCACAGCCTATGTTTGCATCAGCTGGAATCTGAGAGTCTTAAAGGTGGTGATATCTGAAGAAGTGTGTGTGCACATGAAAGCTTATACCCTGAATAAAACTTTGTTGGTCTTACAGGTGCCGCTGGACTCAAACTTTGTTCTAAAGGCTAAGAGTGGGAGAGAGAAAGGGAAGGAATGTGAGTCAACTGTTTTGTCACCTACTTCTCCCTTTAGCATCAGGGAGATAAATCAATGCTACCGTATTTATTCCAGATGTCTTTGACGTCATGGATATGCCTACAAGGAGGGTTTCCCTTTCTCTCGTATCTTTTTAAAAAGATTCTTCTCAGTTACTGTGTACATGATATCATCTGCCAGAGCCTTTGAAATTTCTGCTTTGCATTAAAGACAAAAAAATTCCTCTCAATTAACACTCTTGGAGAGTTTCCTGCCACGGGAACATAATTAACTCTTTACTGGCCTGGCTAATTTCTGCATTTTAAAAAAGTAGTCCGATAATAACAAAATTGGAGCACTCAATCCACAGGGTAGCCATTAAGCACACTCGGTTATTGTGCGGCCTGCATTCAGACCACAATTACTGTCAGAGAATTGCACTGGAAGCGGCTTCATGTACGCAAACAAGAATACCATTCATTAAAGACCTCCTCTTCAATAAAATACAGTCTATACTTTTTTAATGAATATTTGAGAAAGAAAAATATAATTTTGGCTTCAGAAACCTGCAATATGATTATTATTCTTTTAATAACAGAGTTTCTCCTGTACATTTACTGACAATTGTTACAGAAGGCAGCAGAAATGAGATGGATAGCTTGAGAGGCAGGGTTTGGGGAGGGGGAAAAAAATGAAAAGCAGAGTTTGTAGCCAGCTAAGTGAATGTCAAATAAGATTTCCCAAGATTTGCCATCTAAAAGGCACAGAGTTTCTGTCCTGCCGGTTTTGGAAGTATTGCTAGACCAGAAGATTCTATTAAAGTAATTCAGGACTAGTTAAACACAGATCATGAAATGTTGTAGAAATGTATCTCAGTCCTAAATACACAAGTTTCAAATTAGTGGATTTCACATTGCATTCGATATTGGAGCAGAAGGAAAATCATGAACTGTTCTAGAGGTGACACTCCTACTTCAAAATATATTTTCCCCCAAAGAGTTGCTACTTTAAAGACAGTGTATAAATTTGTTGTATGGTGGGTGATACAAGAACCTTTTAGTCGCCTTTTGCAGAAAGTAGGAAGGGGGGGGACTCCAAGCCCACCTGGTATATCAATTTTTAAAAAAAATCAATGCTATTTTCTGTGGATTCTGAACATAGCCTCAAGGCTCAGAGGTCAAAGTTAAAAATGTGATAGTGTATATCATTTTCTGCACAGATCTGTAACAGATATGTTTGTTCAATATGACATGGGCTTATATTTATGTCCCTGTGGGTAATATTGGAAATCACAGTTCTGGTAAACATGCTGTGGATATTTTTTCCCCTTAGCCCACTTGAGTTGCTTTGCAGTACAGAAGTCAGTAAAGAAGACTCAGGTAACAGATTTTTAGGTATGACACAGAACCTTGTGGCCAAAGGGGGCATTTTTTAGGAAAATACTGCATACTCCCCAGGAGCATTACCTCCAAATTCCTGTTTAAGAACTCCCGTTTTTCTAAGGGAACTGATGGTTCCATTGCTAGACATTAAGCTCGACCTCCCAGCTTCCTTATTGGCAATCCTCGCTGACAGTGAGAGGCAGGGTCTCATTAAGCAAGCTGACAGGGAGGAAGAGGGGCCAGCACCAACATACCTCTGTATGCAGTCGTCCGCCAATGCCCGTGTAGTGAATTATAAGAAAGAGCCAACCAACTAACTGATGGGGCCAGTTTGCATGTCACTGCCTCTTCGCTGAGCATCAGTGTAGTCTGGAAATGGCATAAAAGCCACCTGTTACATCTATGGATAAATGTCGCAGCTGTACCAAGAACCTTTGGTACTCTAGACCACCCGATAAGGCTCTTGCTGTTTGTTAAAGAATAGAATAGGCCGACAAGGCAAACACATATAGTGAGACAGCAGTCTTTACTATTTTTGCACGTACAATCAAATCAGCCGTGCTGAGCCCATTTCTCAGCCGACAAACAAGTTATCAGTGTTTTTAAGAATGCAGGGAAGTAGTTTCATGCTATGTTTAGGGAAATCATAACACTTTGTAAATGAAGGGGGAAAGGATGAAAATATTAGTGTTATCCTTTGTTATTTTTACTACAGTTTATTTGCTTCTTATGTGTCGTCATTAGTATTTATCCTTTCCCGAAACACCCTTTTTTCTTTTCTTTCTGGCACTAGGAGGAAAGTGTCCAGCATAGAACTGTGGCACCCAACAGTCTTCATCTTGTGGTATGGAAAACAGCAGGCTGAACAGTACAATCTGACGGTTCTGCAATCGGACTTCTGTTGCTCAAACAGTACAGGTTTGTTTGTTTGTTTTTTAAAAAAGATCTGGCTACGAGTTATCAGGATCTGAACGGGGTTTCTTCATAAAATTTACATGGAACATTTGTGTACTGTAATTTAAAAAGAAATTTATTTCCAAAGTCTTCTTGAACAATGGTGTCATTGAATGTGGAGAGATGCGGATGTTGTCTGAGGACTCTGCAACCATTTTGTGGATGAGAGCCTCCCCCCCCCCGCCCTTGCTAGCCTCTGGCTGTTAAGAAAGAACAATCTTCTCGGGCAAAGCATTCCCTGCTTATGTGTGCCACTCATGCATGGAGTGAAATGTGTTAACCTTTAAACAATTTAGAAGTTGGTGCAGTTAATAGGCAGGACAGATAGTTACAAAGTCCTGATTAACTACAGAATACGGAGACAAGTGAAAACTTGTACATAGCGAGAGAAAGAGACAGCAGCTATTACTTACCAGCTTGGAAGGAAACACAGGTATGGCTTGTGGTGGAATCGGATTTGAAACAGCAACATTGCCCTCTTTTGGCTAAACAGTGTACGATGTGTTTACTCCTTACAAGAATTTGAAGGATTTCTCTCCCCCCACCACCCCCAGCTTGCAATTTGACTGGTACAACAGAAAGGAAACTGAACAGTATACAAACTGAGACAGATTATTGTAATTTAAAAAATACATGGAATATTCTGTGTTCTGCAGAAGGACTCACAAATGTGAAGAATAAGGAAAGTGATGTTCCACTGATATGCAGCCTGCTCTCTTTGCTTTGCTATAGTGAATCAAGTGGAGAGTAAGTCTGTGGGGTTGATTTAATTTATTAAAAAAACAAGTACACGGAAGAAAACTCAGTGGTGCTCACATAGAATATCTCATCAATTGCAAATTGCCATGTGAAAATGCAAGAGAATGATTTTTCAGCCAAGTTCTTGAATCGCTCTAAAAGTGCAAAGTTTGGTAGAAACACATACAGAGGGAAAAGAAAGAAAGAAAAGAGATATTCATGTGCCACTCTGTTCTCTTCATGTTGCCAGCAGAGAGAGTGTCCTTTCCTTATAATGTCTTATTTTCACTTCGGAGATTAGATCTTTTTCATAGGCTCTTGTGCTAGGCCACTGGATTCTTTTGATGACCTTTCAGTGAAGATGAAGTTCGCAGTCAGCCTGTATTTTGGCACAGTCTGTAACGAGTGTTTGGTTTCGATGAGGGACAGCATGGGACTTTTCATTCTCCAAGGCAGGAATAACTAGGAGACATTTTACTTCTAGACATCACTATCCCAAATGGTGTGCCGAGGTTTTATTAGGATAAATTGCAGTTGTTTGTCATGCTCTTTTAAGAGAGGGAGAGTATTTCCTCCATTCCACTTAGCAGATGCTGTATGAAGCAAATATATGGATTTTCCTTCTTCAGCAACCCCCCTCCCATCCTTGCCAAAAATTCTGATAACATGTTTCAACTTCCCTGAAAGAAAAGCTATGAGAAACATCAAGCAGTTGCAATAAATCTAAGGGGACGGGATTTATGTATTTAGAATATTTCTATGCTGGCTCTTCAGAGTCCTGCTTGAGATGGCTTACAATTAAAATCACCACAATATTAAAAACAAACATTTGGACATATGCAGTATAAAAACAACTATCCATTAGACAAAAACAGACCAATAGAAAGGTTATAAGACAACCTCCTGATTAAAGGCTGGGTAAAAGGATGTGTTTTGGCCTGGCACCAAAAAGAACGTCAAGTAGGTGCTAGGCAAGCATTAAAGGGGACAGTATTCCAAGGAGGAGGTGCCACAACAGAAAATCCTCTCTTTTTGCCACCTCCCGCTTGTATGGAGGCGGGGGAAAGATGTAGAGAACAGGGTTTAAGAGGCAGATCTATGGGTGTGTTCAGACGGATCTTTTGATCTGCCATAGGAACGACTCCCTTGCGGATCAAAAATGCACGACCAGACAGAAACATCTGGGAAATATTCCGGTCCCATAGGCATCCCGTTCTGCTGCGCCTCCAATCCTGATTTAAAAAGTAGCAGTTTCAATGTAGGGTTTTCGCTTACCCGTGCAACAACTGCAGACTTTCTTCCGTCTGGTCACTCCATTAGTGCGCGATGCTCCCGTCGGCTCGGTCTGACGTCAGACCAAGCCGACGGGGGCGCGATTTTTAAAAAATTGAAACCCCATGTGCGCTTTAACGAGGAAACGCATTCAGCGATAAGCGCTACGAGGAATGTAATATTCATGCTTATTTCTTTTAGGGACAAGATGTTACTGCGATGGGAGATGGAGGGGGGGAAGGACTGTTCTAACTTGCAAAATAGTCCCTCCATTGATCATGATGGCAATGGCAAGGGGGAGGACTGGGACTTTGCTGAAAACCCTCCGCGATCGCCTCAGTTCTCCAAGGAGGCGCAGCCTTGCCTATGCGAATGTACAAAACTTTTTTTAAAAAAATCCTCGGTGGATGCCGTGTAGACAAATCACGGTGGGAACAACGCGCGGTGAGGCTATTTCATGGGGGGGCGTCTGGTCGTGCTAGGCTGGATTAAAAAAATCGGGATAAAATTTTAGGAGGGCTCATGGCGCGATTGACTGGCCGTCTGAACGCAGCCCTAGGCTGTTAGACTGGATCTTAGGCTGTTAGGCTGGATAGTTTGGGAGGAGACAGTCCTTCAGGTGACCTGGCTCTATTTAGGGCCTTAAATGTAAGAACTAGCACTTTGAATTGTGCGCAGATACTGATGGATAAGCTGGGCAGATCTTTCAGCACTGGGGTGATATGATCCTTGTACACTGCTCCTTCCGGGAGAGTGCAACGTGCTTCAGGACAGGCTGACTCCACAGTCTACAAGCAACTTCTCTGTTGACCAGTAGCACCTCAGTCTTGTCAGGACTGATCTTTAGTTTATTGGCCCTCATCCATCCCATGACCTTCTACAGGCATCTGTTCAGGACTTCCACAGACCCACTTGGCTTAGCTGGTAAG
Source organism: Gekko gecko (assembly GCA_029375565.1). NCBI lineage: Eukaryota > Metazoa > Chordata > Lepidosauria > Squamata > Gekkonidae > Gekko > Gekko gecko. The sequence goes on along the minus strand of JAPDNY010000003.1, from coordinate 43,678,028 downwards.
GAGAAATAAAACTGGGTGTCATCCACATATTGGTGACACCACACTCTTAAGAGGTAACTTGTAGGATCTCATTCCAAACCATTCTAAGTCATTTCTATGCCATCACAAAGTCGATTCATAATCTAAATGTTTTGTGTCTAGCTCATGTGCATCACTTGATGTCTCGGGGATGGCCCCACCCCATTTAAAAGCACTGCATTTCAGGTGATCTGAAGTAATATGAAAGTTCTGTTTGTGGTTCTTTCGATGTTCAATGTGGAAACTTCTAAAGATTGCCTGACTCTATGGTATATTGCTACATAAGTACAAAGAGTTAGCACAAATTAATCTCAACCATTTTATTATATCTTATTCTGGTTAAACCATACTGTTTCCAGTGATGCCTAGAGAGGACTGATGTCCCTTCTGGATTTTCCCTGGAAGTGAAATTATGCTCATCAGCCTGACAGCATTTTAAAACAACAAGACACAGGGGTAGTAGATTCTCTGCAGGTGGGCTGACAACCATAGTGGTGAACTTTATTTATTTATTTAAAATATTGATTTGCCCAGCTTTCTCCTGAGCACCTCAGGACCTTGAATCTGTGGTGACATTTACCCTCAAATTATTTTGTCAGGAGATCAGAAAGCACCACCACATAATCCTTCTATTAGGCTTGAGGTTTTCTTCAGGGCCAGTATAGCCCCTTTTCTGCTGGGAATAGTATTTAGCTGCCCAATCTGTGGGACAGTCATCAGAGAATTCCAAATTTAGCTCCCTGTCATAGATGATTTGAAAATAAAGCATATTGAGAGTTGGGTCAATGTTAGGATCTTCTGACAACCACTTCCCCCATCTTATTAGTGAATCCAGATTGGATTTAAAATAAGCATGCAGTGTGGTTGTGAGGACTGGGTGTCAGCAGGCCTCTGTGCTGAAACGGTCGTGTGGTAATCAGCAGCTGGCAGTCATCTTCTATTTACTATTATTCCCAAACTAGCAGAAGCAACAGCAACAAAATTATTGGCAAGATATTTGCTTCCTTGTCAATGCAATGAAGGAACTTCAGTACGGAAACGTCGTTAAAGAGTTCATGTTTGAATCACATTACATTTTAATGCCTTAGCACATTCTCCGCTTTAGTTTTTTAAATGGTGTACATAGGAATGAGGCCTTTGTCTTCTGATGCTTTTTATTTTGTAACGTGTTTCATAAGCAACCTAGCTCTCTTGTAAAGATTTTTCTTTGCTGAAGGTACTGCACATTTTCATCAGTCACCATACATCAGCTGGAATATTATCTACCTTCTCTTCAGTGGCAGTTCTGAAAAGCCACCGAGTCCCACCCCTCTCACACACACACAATTGATGCTGATGTTAAGACACAGGGTGAAGCTTTTAAAGTGAGCAGATAGAGGGGTAACTCACTTTGTTTTCACTTCTCTAGGGTAAAAAAGGAAAGGAGATTTTTCTTTTCTTCTTTCATGCATCTGAATCTAAAAAAACCCACACCATTTTACATGACAGCAAGACAAATGAATGTAAAATGATGCAGTGTGTATCAGCAGAAGAAAATCTACATACGATCAAAATATTACTTGGTGCAGTGGAAGTTCCCTGTCTTTTAATTTGGTGCATAGTACGGTACAGCAGTCTTGAAATCAGGTTTCCCCTGCTCATTGCAATCTTGCTATCAACTAATGGTACAAATTGCTTTAGAACAAAATGTGATTAATGTGCAAAATTAGCTCTCAATCGTTCTTCCAACAGAATGGTGTGTGTTTTCCCCTCTGCTTCTTATATCAATAACTATCCATAGAAATAGCATATATTTTGAAGAAAACAGGATTATCATAGATGATAGTCATGTTTCCTTCAAAATATGTTACTTCTGTGGATGCATAACAGTACACAGAACTTGCACAGCCTCTTCCATTAGAAACAGAAATGTGCAGGGAATATAACAGAATGGCAAACAAGGATTATTTCTGTGTCAACAGAAGAAAACAGTTGCTGTGCATGTAACATTTGGGATGACCCCTCCCCCTATGCTACGGTGGGCTAAACCCTGCAGTCCCCCCTCTTTGGTCTTAAGCAGGACTGCTTATTTTATTCTTTATTTATAACCCACTTTTCTCCCTAATCAGAACCCAAAGTGGCTTGTTTTATTTACTTCATTTACACTCTGCATTTCTAGTTGATGGGGACCCAAAGTGGCTTACATAGTTCTCCACTCCTCCATTTTATCCTCACAACAACCCTGTGAAGTAGAGTGTGTGACTGGCCCAAGGTCGCCCAGCAAGCTTCCATGGCAGAGTGGTGATTTGAACCTGGGTCTCCCAGATCCTAGTTTGGCACTCTAACCACTGCACACACTGGCTTTCAGATAGGGCTGCCAAGTGCCCTTTCTGATAACAGGACTACCCCTTGCTATAAAAGACCTTTGTCTTTTCCATAGCACCACATCTCTATCAGCTTGTCTATAAAATCCAGACCCTGTGTCCTGTCTTCGAGTCATGCTCTTGATCCCAAGAGATAGAATCCAGGACCAGACTATAGTTCAGATGAACAGGTAGACTGAGCAGTTCTGTTAATTAGGTTCTCAGTGGCTTCCATCATATAATTCTGAACTTTTCTCCCTCTCCCATTAAGCCAGAACTTGGTGTCACTCTGTGAAACTGCTTGGCTGTAGATTCAAGATAGACGAATGGGTAAATGGACTTGTGGAAGTTAACAGCCATCATGTGTAGTGAAGGCTTTTGTTGGATTTAAAAGGAGGATGAACAGATTTATGCAGGACAGATCTATCATTGGCTATTAGCAGTGACAGCTGGACGTGAACTCTAGATTCAAGGCACAAGGCCTGAATGGACAGACTTTGGAGAATAGTCAGGCAAGGGCTGTTGTTTGTGGATCCTGCTTGTAGGCTTCCCTGTGGCATTTCACTCACTACTGTTAGAAACAAGGTGCTGGCCTAGATGGACAATTGGCCTGAGCTGATGGTTACTCTTTTGTATTGGACTGAAACCCATTGTGCTCAACCTAGTGGCCTTCAGCATGGATCATCCCTGTACTGGGATGCTTCTTATAAAAACGGCCATTTTGTGACATATGTACTGCTTAAAGGCTCCAGATGTTCCCTGTCTTGTTCCCCCTTTTTTTGCCCTCATTCTCCACTTCTTTGGCTTCAATCCGAACCTCCCACCGGGTACCACACTCCCCGACTTCTCTCATCAATGCTGTGCATTCCCACTCCCCTGTACAGAAGGGAGATTAGAAGGGCATCGCCACCTCCCTTCCATCACCAAACTGGCTTCCCAGAATTCTAGCTCTTTGATACTGTGACCAAGCAACTGTTGGAAACTTGGCATAATGTATCTGTGTAGACAGATGCTCCTTCCAGGGTCAGAGAAATGAGAGAAATCCCTCTTTCTGCATCCCATCATGTGGATCACGTTTTGATGTAAGTAGGGGCTGTGTCCTGTTCAGCAGTCCTCCTCCTTCCAGGAACAGTAAATGACTTGGTTGATGGAGTGTTGGATAAGGAAAGGGTCTGCCTGCCCAGCTCACTGTCAGGATAAGCATTTCGCCACTTGATCATATTGAAGGAATCTTCTGTTTTAATATTCGGTAACTCTGCGTAGCTACAGTGAGAGACTACATAGCTCAACAGTGTGTGGCTCTAGCAATCCTGGCTTCAAGAGAAGGAATCCAATTAATCAGCAGGACATCAGATTGCTTAACAGGTTCCATAGTCCATGGTGCTAAGTCTATCATTGGCACAAACACAGCTGCCCTCTCTACTACTTCCCTAGCTGCTTTATTCACCTAAACATTATTTTCATTTGATTCCCCTTTTGATCCTAAGGAATTTGCTTACTATTACCTGCCAGAGAATATGTCCTTGTGCAAATTCCTCCTGACAGCAATATGCAAACTCTTATTATGCTAAAGAAGAGGTAGTTCCCTATAGCCATATATGTCTGTTGTGCAAATGTGCTTATTGACCTTCAGGAGCACAAGTTATTTGGGCTATAGTTTTCTTTGGAATCAGGAGTTTAGGATTTTCTAATATATAAAACTCTTACTAATGCTTTAGGGGTGGAATTTTCTCTCCCTTCTTATTACAGTTAGGTGGGACAAGAGACCTCATATAACTAAGATAAATAGAATATTATTGTGAGACATGTGGTTAAGAATGGATTTGCATTATGAAATAGCTATACAACACTGCAAATGCTGCTTTTGAATTGTCCAGATCAGGAATAATCCACTATCTATATATTGTGAGGTCCACATCTGAGTTGGATTAGTTTCACTCATTTAAAAATCTGGGTTAGCACAAGAACAGTTCTCTCCTGTACTGCAACTCAATCAGAGCTGAGCTGCGAGTTTAGAAATATCGGATGATATCATTCTTCCTGTCTTGTACCACTTTAGGCTGTCAGGTAGACACTTCTATGTTTGAAGGTTACCTCAGGTTAGAAAGATGTCCCATCAGGTTGGAAATTAGAATAAGAGCAGGGCAAGCTAGAATTCTTGACTAAACAGCTATCCCTTTGCATGATCAGTACCTGAATTATCGTTGCACCATTCATAGCCTGAAACATTTATGCCTAGTAAGCTGGTATCTTATGCCTGGTAGACTTCTATAGCATCTTTATTAGTAACTGATGAGAAGGGGAATGACATCAACAATATTACAGAGATTTGCCCCATTCTGGGGTATTTCACATTAGTTCTCTGTGTTTGTAGCTTTCAATCACTGCAATGCCCAACCTGAAGCACTAGCCCATCTCAAAGGCCAAATTGGTTAGTTAAGGAGTTTCACTTGATAGACAACAACAAAAATGGCGCATCTGATGAAGTGAGCCCTGCCTCGCAAACACGCTGGAATAAATTTGGTTAGTCTCTAAGGTGTCACTAGACTCCTGTTTTATTTTGTTTCTGCATACTCACATGGCTGCCCATCCCAAAGCAATGAAAAAAGAAGCCCAGAACAAATCTTGAAACTACTACATGAGTTTTTCTTACAGACTTTGAAAAAAAAATAGAATGTCAGTGTGGGAGGGTGGGCGATTCCATGATGTGTGACAAATCTGAGGGATGACAGAAAACATGTAAATCACGGGTATTATCGGGCCTCATCTGAATGTCTGTACAACATATACAAGTTGAAGGATTAAGTACTGGAAGAGCTTTCAGCGTAGAGAAGGTACTGCGGGGCTGGTGTGACACTCTGATTAAGACACTGACAGAGTGCACAAAACACCATTTGTTGGCATGACATGTCAGATGGATGAAGCATCAGTCTTTGTCCGGGTGAGTTCAGCTTTCTTTCAAAAGGCCGCATGGATCAGCGACAGGGGGAAAAACGGGGGAGACAAGCTGCATATTTGCTTAATACAAGCAACATGCAAAGCATACAACAATGAAAATCAAAGTGATTTCTATAGCATTGGTAAGCCGGCGAACAATACGATTTAATGCAAGCAGCGCTCCCCTTTCGTCTCTTGCTTCCCCAAAGAGGCTCGTATTATGCAGCTAATTCTGCTTCTACCTGTGACTAAATTGTGTGGCTGGCTTTACTTTTGTTTGATATTGAAAAATGAAATGACGGAAAATTGGAACCAACAATGTGTTCTGATTATTCCTATGCTCTAGCATATTCTCTCAATGTGACAAACCATGTTTATCTCACTAGGGATAAAGAGGGAGGGATTCCTTCTGATTTAGATTCATTCATGTGTGCCACTGTTAAATAGCCACCTTATGACTGGACTAGAGACAATGCTATATTTTTATTTCACTTTCCCATAATTAAGATTTCCATTTTTGGAATTTTTGCTAACCGCAGTATTGATGTTGGGAAACAAAATTGATTGGGAGACTAGTTAAAACCATTCTGCCCATCATGACTCCCTAATCTTGCTTTGTCCTAAGGAAATTTCCTAATCACCCAATTACAGATGTTTAGGTATAAAAACTTCAGACCTGCGTTGTGCTGAAATTGCTATCACCTTCCCTTTTAAACCTAATTTTTCATGATGGAAAATAAGAACTATCCCTAAGCTGCTATTCAAATCGTTTTCCTGGCTCCCCCCTTCCCTGAATTTCACATAATTGAGATGAAACAAGAATGGAGGAAAAAGTAAACCATGGTGTAACCAGTCCTAATGCTTACTATACCAACCAATGACATGCTTAGGAATGGATCACATAGACTGCTACATCAGTGCAGCATCACAAACCATGGCTCTGATCTAGCTCTGGCCATAATAAATAGGTAGCTCCGGATGGGAATGCATTAAAAAGAAATGACACCCGGACACTGCCAGTTTGGTGTGGCAAGAGGAACACTGAAATGGGCATGTATATACAGATGCACATCTGCATGTTCTATGCATGTGAAAGACCACTTTCTGTACTCAGATATCGTTTGCTAGATTGGAGAATGTGGTCTTATGCTTATATGTTGGGGATTCCAAAGTAGTTAGCTTATTTTATTTTATTTACTTCATTTATATCCTGCCTTTCTCCCCACTGGGGACCCAAAGTGGCTTTCGTCATTCTCCTCTCCTCCATTTTTATCCTCACAACAACCCTGTGAGGTAGAACAAAGTTAGAGTCCAGTGGCACCTTTAAGACCAACAAAGTTTTACTCAAGGTTATGAGTCTTTGTTCTGTTGCTTCAGACCAACACAGCTGCCCACCAGGACCTGTGAGGTAGGTTAGGCTGAGAGCCTGCCAGTGGGCCAAGGTCACCCTGCGAGCTTCTAGGTTCATTCAAGGAACTCCTTGCTGAATGCAGTGTGAAGCCGGGGAGATATGGTTTCACCCATGCTAAACTAGGCAGCAAATCTTCGTCACTAGTGCATTTGACAAAACTTCATCTCCTATGTTGTCAAGATCTTTCCCCTGTTGCTCTTTACTTCCAGGTATCCTGGCCATCCCTTTAACACAGTGCTCATTTTGTCCAGCATGCAAGAGGTGCTCTGTTGGATCAGATCAGGGATTCAGCGTTTATTTTTCTGTGGAATGTGTGAACTAAAGGATTTCCCACATTATGTTTTGTTTTGCCATCTTTCCTCTGTACCTAGATATACATTTCTCAAAGCTGTTTTAATGGGTTTAAACTGAGTTCAGTGGTGGAGAAAGTCATTTACATATTATCTGATACAGACCCCTGTGTAACTCCCATGGGGTCTCTCTCTCTCTCTCTCTCTCTCTCTCTCTCTCTCTCTCTCTCTCTCTCTCTCTCTCTCTCGCATTGGAGGCTAAGAAAATTTGAGCTACAGCTGTCTGACCAGGTAGTACATTGCTCAAACTCCTTGTGGTTTAACTTGTTTTATGAAAAAGAAATTCAGGTTTTATTGTTCTTTTAATTCTAAATTTTGAGGATTGCTCAGTTTTTCTTCTTTCAAGTTCTGTATGGTCTTCCTAACTTTTTTTTTAAAAAAATCTGTGTCTTCTGTGTTAAGATGGCAATGGTATTTTGCTATCCACAGCAAATAAATTTGACTTGACTTTCAAGGCTCAGACTAGTGGCCCAGTCAGTTCAGCATCCTGTTTCACATAGTGGCCAACCAGCTGCCCCTGGAGACTCAACAAATGGAGCATAGAGACAAACGTGTTCTCCTGAGGTTGCTGAAATCCACCTGGAACCAGTAAAGAAATGGCTGCCTAGCTCTTTAACTCCATAGATATAAGTTTAGATTAGTGAAAGAGGATTGTGGCTTTATACTTGATTTTTCTTTGCTCAGGTGTTGTAGTCTTTTGCAGTCATATCTCTATTGTTTGCTTATTCTTTAAGATAAAAAATCCTTTTTCTGAAATTTTATGTATTTATTTAAGTTATTTATAGTCCGCCTTTCCCATTTGGATTTAAGGTGGATTACAGAATGTGTCAATAATGACAGGATAGGATATTCAGTGAATAATGCAATAGGAATTAGGATCATAGAAACAACCAGAAGTCTAAAAAACAGAATGGAAGCAAAGCATAAGTAAACGATGCAAAAATTACATAGTGGGATCCTTATTTCAGCAAGCTATGCACAGTAGAACAGACCACAGTCCCTAATAATTTATCCAGTAACTTTGTGAAACATTCAGTACAGTGTGACTCTTATTGCCAGTGTAGAAAAGCCCTCTTCAATAGGAGAGTGAGAGCCTTTTTCTTGTATAGTTTGCAGAAAGCCAGGAGAGTGAGAGCCTCCCTGACCTCCTCAGGCAGGCCATTCCACAAGGGAGGGAGGCACAGCAGAGGAGGCACCTGTATGGGCAGTTGCTGATTTTGGCCATTTGCAGGTTGGTACCTGCAAAAGGAGCTGCGGTGGCTCAAGTGGTTAAGACGCTGAACTGCAGGCTGTGGAAGGTCAGTAGTTCAGCAGTTCGAGACCCGGGTGCCGCATGACAGGGTGAGCTCCTGTCTCTAGTTCCAGCTCCTGCCAACCTAGCAGTTCGAAAGCTAGAAATTGCAAGTAGATAAATAGGTACCACTTCGGTGGGAAGGTAACAGCGTTCCGTGCACCTTGGTGTTTAGTCATGCCGGCCACATGACCACGGAAACGTCTTCGGACAGCGCTGGCTCTTCGGCTTTGAAACGGAGATGAGCACCGCAACCCTAGAGTCGGATTCGACTGGCTTTCGAGCAAGGGAACCTTTACCTTTACCTTTACCTGCAAAAGTCCTTGCTCTGAAGAGTGAAGCTGTCATGGCAAAGAGGCCCCATGCCTTGGCTCATGCTTACAAAAGTATGAGACAGAAGCAGGGAGTCCCTGCTTGGTTGAGAACATCTCTCAATGAGTGAGGTTTTAAGAAATTTCTCCCTACTTTCACATTCGCTGAAAACAAAGGGAGGAGGATTTTATTTCTCGCAGAGAGCTTGACAGCCAGTTGTCATATTGCTTGTTCTGCTAAAAGGCTGGCTGATGGCAGCAAAGTGAAATGGAATCAGTGGATAACCTAGAAAAGGTCAGCTCCTCATTGGAGTCTAGCAGCTTAACTCCAGAACTGGCTACGCAAATTCCTCATTCTTTGTAGTAAAAACGAAGTCCAGAGATGTCATTTTAACCATAGACCTATCCTACACGTCAGCCAGTTTTCCTTCTTTACTATGAGTCACCTCATCTTAAGCATTAAATGCAAATTTTGAAGAGTGGTAACTATGGCTTAGCAGTCATTAAACCCCCAAGCCCCAATGTCAGTTTTCAGAGTGAAATAACAACAACAACAACACTACTCTTCTACAGAATTTAGAAAGCTGGCACCTGAAAGTGAAGAATTAAGAGTAATTTACAAAGCTGGCGGTCTATCTGTGCAATCCTAAAAAGTCCTACACCCTTCTAAGCCCGTTGTCTTCAATTAATTTAGAAGGGTGTAAACTTGCTGAGGTCACTGGAATTAACTCGTCTCTGAAAAGCCATGATTTTCAGACCATGTCTGCACTTTGGGTTACATCGATTCTTTCAGATGCCATTTTGATTCCCACTGCCTATGAATACTTTTTTTTTTTAACCGTTTGCTGTTTTCCAGTGTTTTCCAACAAGTGAAACGGTGTCCGAACATGTTGGCCTCTGTTGGGACCACTGAGTCGTTGATTCCATAAGAACTAAGGGCACCTTCCTTTTCTTTCGGGTATCAGTGATTCTCCATGCCTCCACACTGCTTCTGTTTAAATTTCTGGCAATGACTGCATGGTAGCACGATCTGGGTAGCAAGTGCAAAAAAGAAAAACGTGCTCACTACATTTATTTGCATTTCATATGGAGGTTATGTATATATTTGTGTGTGTTCTGCAGGAATCTAAAAGAGTATTTTCCAATAGAATACAGCACTCTAGTTAATAAGCTGGGAAGGGCAGTGAGGGAAAGCACAGCCATTGATCTAAGTGTGTCTTTTCTTCCCTCTCTGTCTTTGCCATCAAAAAACATCACTTACGACTTCTCTTTGCTGCTTCTTGTTGTACATGAAGTGGCCTGACCAGCTTTCCAGCATACATTATACTATTGTCTTCTGAAATGCTTAACGGCAGCCAGCTCGGCACATTACACAGAATGCTTAAACCAAGCTGGTCTTTGTTTGACATCCAGTTTGTCTGGCATCTGACATTAGCATTGCTAAGTATCAAACTGCCAAGTGCTTACCAATTTGGATATTGTGCCTCCACATCATTCATTTATTCAGCACTGAACAGGGGTGGGGGGAGAGGAAGGGAGAGGGAGAAAAGAAAGAAAAGCAACTTTCTGGAAAAGAAGACCCATTCTGGAAGAAGAGCCATATTGCTCTGCAGCTACAAAAAGACACAAGACAGAGTACTGTGGCACCTTACAGAAGGGTCACTGCTCACAGCCAGTGCACCTTCTTTCCAGTCCCAGGCATCGTCTCACAAAGCAGACATAGTGACCTATATGCCACACCGACCTGGATTGCCTAGGCCAATCCAATCCAAATACCTTTACTGGCATAAAAAGAAGAAAAAGGTACAACATGGCCAATTTACAGAGAATTTCAGTTATAAAAACCATCAAGCATCACACAGAAAAGCTAACTTTTGCTCCCTGATTGTTATGGCAGCCTTGAGATACCTTGCAACTGAACTTGTAATGTGGGAACATCGGTCAGATAGTAAAAGAGATACTAACTTTGCCTCAGATAGACCATGAAAGTTAGACACAATAGGTTTAATTATACAGTTCCGCACTTCCCCATAAAAATCACAATGAAGTAGAACATGGGCTACCATTTCTAGGTGGGATGGCCTAGGCTAGCCCGATCTTGTCAGACTGCAGAAGCTAATCAGAGTCAGCCCTGGTTAGTATTTGGGTGGTAGACCACAAAGGAAGTTCAGGGTTGTGATGCAGAGGCAGGCACTGGCAAACCACCTCTGTTATTCTCTTGCCTTGGAAATGCTTTGAGGGGTCACCGTGAGTCAGCTTTTACACACACACACACAAAACCATGCTGTTTGAAGCAATGCATGTTTTATTAAGAGAGGGCTATGATATTCACTGATTCCCCTTCTCATTGCAGCCCACTGAACCCCCACATTTTACTTCAGGGGGCTAGGGGACCTCCTGGAACAGCATAGGAGGTAAAGCAGGGTCTGCGGTGGTAGGGGGAATTGGCAGAAATCATCTCTGTCTCTTAAAACTTAAGTGTGTTTAAGTCTTCAGAATGATGTTCTTGGATGCAGGCTGGGTTTCAGTGCGATCTATTTATTTACTGCTTTGTTTACAAAATTTATATCCCACCTTTCTGTCCTCACAAGGGCCACCAAGGTGGCTAATAATTTAAAACATATGTGATTAAAACCACATTTTAAAACCATTAAAATCAATTTCCCCAACACACATCTTTACAACAAATGAAAAACAGTTAAATACATCTAAAAATCATAAAAGCAGCCATTAAACCATTGGTCATGAAGGATGGACTCACTAAACGGAACGGAAAAAAAAGTCTCCCCTCACTGGTGGAAGATAGCAACAGTAGGGGACTGATGAGTCTCCCTGAGGAGAAAGTTCCAGAGTTTTGGTACCATAACTAAGAAGGCCCTTTCCCAGGTTGCCACCCACCCAACCTAGAATTTTATGCTTACTGCCCTACGCCTGTAATTTAAGGATGGTTTAGGGATGCTTCTTATGTGAAGTTTCTCAGACATTTGATATATTCTAGGGATTGGAAATGGTATAATATAGCCTGATCTTGTCAGATCTTGGAAGCTAAGCAGGGTCGGTACTTGGAAGGGAGACCACCAAGGAAGACTTTACAGAGAAAGGCAATGGCAAACCCACCTCTGCTTAAATCATTTGCCTTGAAAACCTGATGGGGCCACCATAAGTTGGCTGCAACTTGACAGCACTTTACACACAGAAAATGTATTCTGTTTAACTGAGATTGGATCGTTATCTGAAACCTTTTACAAAGGTGTAGGTATGCGGGTGGAAGTCTGGCAGTTATAGCCGTAGAGGACATGAGTATTATCCAATGCATGCCTTTGGCTTTTATCCAGCTGGTCAGACTTGGGTGCCACAACTGGCTGGGAGTGCAGGATATAGATATTTAACTGGATGAACGTACCAATGCACTTGTTAGAGAAAATTTGTTCTCTTTTTTCTTCACAGAAAAAAATTGTCATATTAATTGCTTGGAAAATGTGATCTACCAACCACAAAAGTGCCACTTTGAGGAAATCTTTAGGGAATTGGGTCCTATAGAAAAGCTAGCCAAAATGCAATTATTGCATGATGAAAAAGTTTAGTAAGGCTCATTGTGGATAGCATCTGTTGAATTCAGAATTGTGCAAATTGATCTACATACTGTTATTCTTCCCAGAAAAGTGGGTGAAGCAGAGGAGGAAGGGAAGGGAAGGGAAAGTTTTGGTGATGCAGATAACCATGGGCATATTTTTACAATAATGTATTGTTTTGTACCCAAAGAACTGGGTAGGGCCAATATGCCATGTCCTCAGATGGAGCAGAAGTCCATCAGTGGCTATTAGCCACAGGGTGTAGATGGGAACTCTCAGTCTGGGGCAGGTGATGCACTCTATTCTTGGTGCTGGAGGGGGCAGCAGTGGGAGGGCTTCTGGTGCCCTGGCCCCACTGCTGGACCTCCTGATGGCACCTGGTATATTTTGGCCGCTGTGTGACAGAGTGTTGGACTAGATGGGCCATTGGCCTGATTCAACATTGGCTTCTCTTATGTTCTTATGTTCAGATCCCCAAATCCTTGCTTTGCCTCTGTGGTAATTTTACTCATGATCCACCTTTAATTATTTGACATTCAACATTACCTCTGGTGAGAATCTTGATGGTAGTGGTGTCCTCTCTAGGAATCCACAATTGGTTATTTTAACCCTTTGCTTTACTTGAAACTGTTACAGGTACTCTCCTGTACCATGACTTCACTTGCTATTTTTGTCACTTAAGCAAATGGTAAAGTGAACAATTATGGATTCCTAGGGAATCTTTCCCTCCTTAGTGAATTTCCTTGCATCTGTCTGTCTGCCTGTCTTTTAAATATTTCTGTGTGGTGAGGGAATATTTTTCCAGGGACCTGTGGTGGCTCTCAACCGTTCTGCATGCAAAATATGAACAACAGCAGTAAAACCCCAGTGGCCTCTGTAGTTGAATCAAGGTTTAGGGAAATATGTTTTAGGATTAATTTTGCTTTATTTTAACCTGACTGAAATGCCAGAGTTCCAGGAATATCGATTTTATACTGTATACCATAAAAAGCTATCATTCATGGCAGAATAAAGAGTAAAATCTATTCTGTGGAAAACTAATGCACACATAGAATCACTTCAACACATATTTTAAAGTACATTATGCAATACATTAAAAATAATGATTTTGAGACAAATTAAGCCATAACAGCCTCAAATCAGTTTGCCTACACAGTTAATATGTTGATTAATGTCCTGTTAGAACCAAGACACTCATTTTTATCTCATTATTCAACTCAGTGTTTTCCCAAAGCTATTGAATAAAAATGTAATTATTGCTCTAAATTATGTTATTATTAACTTTCACATGGTGTTTCTTGATAAACAGCATCCCAAATAGTGGTGTCTGGTAGCAGAGAAACAAGAATAAAAACCACATAAATAAATAGAACCATTTAAAAATATGTATTGGAGGAATATTCGGGCAAATAAAAATGGGTAGGGTTTTTTTTTTAAGCCACTATACAAACACAATATGGGACTGAGTGGTTTAAACACTGCCATGATGGATCTTACATTATTCAATTAAAGTGCATTTGCTGTGAAAAATAGGAATGTTGTTCTATTTAGGCTGGAACTAGACGGTAAGAGTGACGCATGGTTGCTGCTGAAAGAGGCAGCCCTGTGCCTCCTCCTACTTCTCCTCAGTGAACATTTTGTGATGTTAAAATGTGTGAAGGGATTTTAGGATGCTCTCTAGGCTGGGGATAATGTTGGGGAAACTTACAATGTGATGATGACACAACTTGTAATTTTTAATACTAAACATTAGGGGAGAAGAAAAAGGAGGCAAAGTGGGGCTGCTGCTTGGAACTGCAGCCACACTGGCAGCCTTAACATATAGCTCTGGCCTTAATATATGGGGAAATCCCTTCCTAATCCCATATTTATGGATTCTTATCAAAGTGATGCTCCCAAAGGTCCTCACGCTAGTGCTCCTTTATGTTTTTTCTAATATCAGACGTCTCTAAGGGCCATTTGTTGGTGACCTTTACCTAAAACAAACATGAGTCCCGAGAAGCAGCTTATGGGATCTGGCATGCATGCCTGAGTATTTAATGGAACACTTCCTTTTTTTCTATCTTGTCCGAGATATTATACAAGGCACAATAGCCAAAGCCTCTATGAAGTCTTCAAAGATAGCTGCATCAATACTCCACTTCAGTTTTATTCTTAACGAAGCAGGCTCTTTTCAGAGTTATGATTTTGACATTGTTATGCAAAACTGTATTTTCACGCATTCATTCCCACAAGAACGATGCCCGCTTCTAGTAATGTTATCTAATTCAATCCAAAAGAGTGCTGCTGAATTTTTGGCACTTGTGGTTTCTTTGGTTTAGTGATTAAGAATGATACATTTTAAAAGGGGCTTCAAAGAAAACTCCATTTCGAGCTGATTATTCCAGTGTGTTCTTTTCTCTCTGTGTGTCCCTGTCTTGCATTCTGGTTGAAATCTACAAATCAGCCAAGACAGAAAATTTGGATTACGCTGTGTGGATCTCTCTAATTATCCTGGCTCTAAGCTTGCTGCTTATGAGGATGACTTTGTCTTTGTACCTGTCCCAACCCTTTAGACATCAGGAGAACGCAACATTCACATTCAAAATGTGAGTTATCTCATCAGAAACCAAAAACATAAGCCTATGTGACTCCAGTTGATTGCAATGGGAGCAGTAATAGAACAGTCACTGAAGGCAATGGGACTTTGCTGGATGAGGCCCAGTATGAATTAGTTAAGAAAATACCCCTCAGAGACGTGATATATGAACCAATTTGACAATAAAAGAAGACATCATAGTGATGTATCCTTTGCTCTTAATAACTGAAAGAGAGACAGATGGGTGATACACTTGGGGGTGGGAGGATAATCTTCCTGATATTTGCCACTTAAGAAAAAACATTCCGCCAGATGTGTATTTTCTAGATGAGGTGGGCAGCAGGGTCAACACCTCCATCTCAGAACCTTTGTTAGAAAGCAACCGAAGGGAGCAGTAAAACCAGAGGCAGGATCCTGCCCAAGTGACACATTGACAGCAGGAGAGTTAAGGCCACACTAGATTATATGTGTGATGGGATTTGGCTGGGGGGGCCAGTCTCCTGACCTAACTGGCAGTCACACATAACATTGGAGAATTTAAATTCCCACGGCCTCTGGGGCCCAAATTGGCTCCAGAGCATGGGGGGGGGGGCACTGTGAGGCTTCAGGTGTGCTGGCAACAACAGAATGTTGTGTCCCACAGTATGGAAAACAGAGCCCCCCACAGCCATTTTGACTCAGGAATATGGTGCAGGCATCCTGCACCATGCTCCAGAGTTGAATCAGGCCCTGGTGCTCCAGTGTTGTGTGTGACCGCACACCAGGTCAGAGGGCCCCTGACCTACTTTATGTCATACATATTGTCTAGCATGGCCCTTAAATCTTCCTCCACAGGAATTAAAAATACTTCACCTTGGCTAGAGGATGCATATCATTTACCAAACAGTGTGATATTTGTGAGTTGGAATTTTAGTGAGGAAGGTGTTGTCACTTATCCGAAATTTGTTTTTATTTGTTATTCTGTGAATTTCTAGGCCACTTTTCAAGCGCTCCAGAGCAGCATGGGGGGAATATATGGCTAAAACTATGTAAAACTGTTAAAGAATGGGTTCCATGGATGAGCAGGCTCGAGTCTAGTGATCAACTCAACTCTATTTGTGACTTCAGCAAGATCAAGACTCCAGGGCCTCCACTCTGTTAAATAGCCTGCATTTGCCACACCCAAACATACCCCACTCCCAGTGATAGCCTATTTACATAACATTACTACTTGATTGGTTCCTTCCAGAGTCCTGGTAGGCTATTGTTCTTGTGCTCCAAGCTCAGCCAGTCTCTGGTGCAACAGACCTGGAATGATTCAGTCCCAATACATAACAAATACAAAAAAGCATTTTGCATTTTTATCTCCCTTTCCTCCAAGGAGCTCAGGGTGGTGTATATTGTTCTTGCCTCTTCCATTTTATCCTCACAACAACCCTGTGGAGAAGGTTAGGCCCCAGATGAACTTCATAGCTGGATGGGGACTTGAACCTGGGTCTCTCTGATCTCAGCCTGGCATCATATACTAGGCTAGTTCTCAGAAAACTTTTTTTTATGATTTCTTTGCATGTGGTGGTGACTGAAGTTGCTATTAAGAATTGCTGGAAGGGTTAATGATTTAACTGTGCTATGTACAAGGCTAAAAGGGGCTTCCTGTCATCAATGTGAAGACCTAGTATCCAGCAGCTGAAGCATCACAGAATGTTTGAACTGGCAAGGGAGAAAGGTTACCCTGAGGTGGGGAAATGCACATAAAGGCTCCATACTTCACCAGTTTGGTGTAGTGGTTAGGAGCTCAGATTCTAATCTGGGAGAACTAGATTTGATTCCCCACTCCTCCATGTACAGCTGCTGGTGTGACCTTGGGTCAGGCACAAGTTCTCTCAGAGCTGTTCCCTCAAGGACAGTCCTTGAAAGAGCTCTCTCAGACCCACCTACCTCACAGGGTGTCTGTTGTGGGGAGTGGAAGGGAAAAGGAGATTGTAAACTGCTCTGAGATTCTGCGTGAAGGGCAGGATATAAATCCAATCTCTTCTTCTCTTCATAAGTGGCTAGAGAGATGGGAAGGCCTGGGAGAAAGTACACTATGGGGTGGCTTCAATTTAGTTCATACTTTGTAAATATACATAAACTGAGGTAGACTGCCAGGTGTACACTGGACTGCATCCTTTCGGAATGCAGATACAAACATAAATTAAGCTTTTAAAAGTCTCCTGGATGTTTTCATGCAGATTCCAAAAGGTATTCTGATTGGAAATGGTGAGTATTGTGAACCTGATGCAAGCTTGAGTTGCAAATCCTTGAAACAAGGGTCTTGACAATACAGTGCAAAGATAAGTAGTACTTGCTTAAGATATAGATACCGTACTTGAGGTACCTTAGTAAGAGATCTTAAGAAAGCAAGTACTACTTGTCTTTGCACCTTATTGTCAAGACCTTGGTTTTAGGGATATACGTTTAATCTGCAAGATATACATTTAATCTTATTAAACTGCCAGTTTTCTCTGGGCATAACAAGACAAATCTATTAAAATAGTTAGGCAATGAATGTCACTACTTAAACATATGAACAATGCAGTGGGAGAAAAATTGCTGTTTCATTTCCGAACCAAGATTCCTTTGGCACCCTCCATTGATACTTCCCCAAATTGTCATGTACTTCGGTACTGCTACCTCTTTATTACGGTCCATCCTAGTTAGCTTCTCATCTTTTTCATGTTCCAGAAGGCTCAGCTCTTGTTTGTGTCAGTCCTCAGGCCACAACTGCCTTGACAAGGACATATTCTCTCTTCTTTGCAAGATTAGAAACCCTCATCCTGAACATTTTCTAGAGTAGAAAATGGCTTTAGTATAAAATACTGCAAGGAAGGGCTTAGGGGGAAAAAAGATTCTCCTGTTCTGTTAGGGTTTATATTTCTAATCCTTTAATAAGCCCCATTACTTACTAGTGATTGACAGAGCAATCCTAAGTGGAAATCAATTGGACTTAGATTGGCATAACTCTGCTTAGGATTCCACTGTAAGTGGTCACCTTCTTGAAACAACCTTTCAATGCTGAAAGAGGCAATGTTCACGATGCTTCATTCCCCCATAGCTCCTTGCTTCTGCATCAAAGACTTCCAGCAGAATCTTCTTCACACTTGGCTATGACAGCCCATCACCAGGCAAGGCCTGGGGTATTCTACTCTTGTCAAACAATTTTGCTAGAGAGGTGAGTGAGAGAAAGAGACACATCCAGTTAATATATAGAAGGGGCCCTTGGTGAGATAGCCTCTGGGAATTCTCCCCAGCTCCCTACTTTCTTACAGGATCCAAGTATGAATTCTTTAGAAGACTGAGCTGCTTGTTTATTGCATCAAGTCATCATCCTTCTAGGAGGTAATCCAGCAGCCAAAATGTGATATATGGTTGTTGATTGAATTCAGGCTGTGGTCATATGGCAAGCCTACCAAGATTTGTTCCCGCTGTAGATTTGATCGGGGATATTTTTAAGGGGGTTCAGATGATCACACATCCCTTGCCCGACTGCTTGTTTTGTGTGACAATGCTCCAGGCACTGTCCAGACAGCTGCACCGCCCAAGTAGCAACACGGAACAATTTTTTGTGCATGCACACAATGGTGAAAGTCACCAAAAAAACCCTACCAGAAGGACATTCAGACAACCTAATCGCATTGTGAGAGATGGCTGTCCAGATAAGCAAATAGCAGATTCAAAGTGCAAGTACCCGGAAAGTGGTTGATTTTCCCGGTGTTGGAAAACTTGCTAGGGAACTGGGAGGATCGCGTGAGTGAGCCCGCTTTGGTGTGGGAGACGGATGTGGGTGTCTGGTCAGCAATTTTAAATGCGAGAGGGAACAGCGGTGAAACCTGATCAAAATGACTGTGTGACCACAGCCTCAGTTCCTTTTCCAGCTCCTGCTGCTGCTTAAAATATTGCCTAGAATATGTTAGCTCCATCTTTACAAGCAAATATTGGATATAATGACTCAGCCCTACCCCATCTTCCAGGGTAGATATAAATTACCTGCCTACCATTTTTCTGCTCACCTTGACACAGAGAGTACTCCATCTTTCTGTGTTATACCTCTGAGGATGCCAGTCGCAGCTACTGGTGAAACGTCAGGTCCTACAATGCCAAGACCACGGCCACACAACCCGTGAAAGCCTTCGACAAAATATTGGATATGTCTATCACAATAGTAACAATAAGCAGTGCAACTCCTCCCTATACACATACTTCACTGTATGCCTTAACTATCAGTTTGTAAACAGAAACTCACATGGGCCCTGAAGCCACTTAGTCTCAAAGCAATGTGTGGAGAATTTCCTGAGAGTTTCCAGCAAAAATATCCCTGACAGTCAGCCTTCAGATTTACAGTTGAGATGGACAGCTCTTGAGGCATTTCTCCCAACAGAGAAAATAGTGACTCCTCAGGGCTGTTTCACGTTGGGAGAACCGTCTGGGAGATTCCCTTCCACTATGGGCCTGATTAGAATCAAGCCCTCACGTTCTTGATAATAACACCAAAGAAAGAGTTGGGAGCTGACCTCCCATTTCAAAGCTTTCAGAGTCTCAACTGGTTGGCCTTTCCAAATGCTGGATGGCATATAATCCAGGCTTTTTAGAAAAGGGGTTTGAGAGCAGTAGTAGGTATCCAATTCTGTTGCAGAGCTACCCCTCCATCTACTTCTTGTGAGCTAAATATGGCACCGGTGTTTTTGAACTAGGACTTGCAAAGCTATTCTGGGAAGCAGAAAAGTAAACCAAATCTAGCCATTTCACAGTCCCAGAACCAAGCTTTGCTAGTCTCTAGGGGACACACTGACACATTATATCTAACTTACGGGAGTGTGTAAGTGTATGCATGCAAGTCAGCATTATTTTTTTTTGGGGGGGAGAGAATAATTTAAAAAAAACCTCAACAGCCTGTAATAATGAGAGCATATGATATATGTACTGCTTGGATATCTGTACTGAGAAATTGGGGAGAGGAATTGAATGAAGTTAGAAAAAGTGTGCTTGTAGGGCTACCAACTTTTAGGTGAGGCCTGGAACACTCTGGGAATTACAACTAATCTCCAGACTACAGAGTACAGAGATCAGTTCCTCTGGAGGAAATGGCAGTTTCAGAGGGCCACCTCCATGGTATACCATAGAGTCCAGGAGAAACCAAAGTCTCAGAGGCACATTACACTCCCGCTGATTTCCTTCCCCTCCCCAAATGCCCCTATTCCCAGGAACAGCCCCCAGAATCTTCAGGAATTTCCCAAGCTGGAGTTAGGCCTAAGTGCTTGTCTAGAGACAGACTGACAACACAAGATTTCAAGCCCCTTTTAGTCATTATATTTCTCATGTTTCTATCTCAGGTACCAAGAGAACATATTATGCAGAATCCTTTCAGTACATGCAGTTGCCATTTTGTGTGAAAAGGGCAATGTGTGTATTTTGCAGTTTGGGTATGTGTAGACACAGACTCTAAAAAATCTGGAATTTGGGGACTGCATATTGTGGCTGGAAAAATAAGCGTGTTACCCATTTTACACATGAGGACCATGTGTACCTAGAGGATCACATGTAGCATGCTCTGCCAGAAGACAAGATAAGGAAATGCAAAGCTTCAGCAGAGTTATAGAACTACTCTTGTTAATGGAGGCTTGTCTTTTATGTATATATGAGCAAGAATGTAGGTACAGGGCTGTTGAGGAGGAGGAGGAGGAGGAGGAGGAGGAGGTATGAGGGATGCTTAGCTTGATTGAGAAAGGTTAATTACATGTGAAATGAGACTGGGATTCAGACTGTGTTTGCTCTAGATTTTGTGCAATGTTATATCAACACTGGGATTCTCTGTTCATCTATTAGCAAAATCAACCGGTTTTGTTTGGTTTCATTTCAGTGTTGTTTTAATCCCACTGAACATTTATACTGTTATTTTAATTTTGCTAAACATGTGTGGATAGTAAAATACCTACAGAATTAAACTACCCGAGGATACGCAAAGTGATCTGGTTCTCATAAAGATTTGATCTGCTAATTAGCCATACCAATTTTATGGATCATTGCCACCCACTTAAAACATACTGTTATATGTTCATAATCTTTTCATAATGAGCTTTTATGGAGAGCAGAGGCCAACTTCAGTGCAATGTTCTTCCTCTGCTCATTCTCCCCCTATTTTTTTTTTTGCATGCATATGCCTAGTTAATCACAACTATAGTCCAGAAGGAAAATAAGCAATGAAGGATGATTAAAATACTTATTTTCCCTGCCTGATATACAGAAGTATTAGAACCCTGGCTAGAAAAAAGGGATCCTCATTCAAGCCTGAGGAAAATTACTCCTAGAAAAGGGGGTGATCCCTATCCAGTCTGAGAAGATCAAGAAGGATCCTAAGTTAGGGAAGTGGGAAACTTAACCCATCCCTAACAAGTCTGAGGAAAATAGCTCCTAAGAAATGGGGTGATCCCTAGCCCATGGATAAGGAAGGAAACTGAAACTTGTTTGAATGTTTCTGCCACAACCAATTTAAGTGTCTGTGAGACAAAGAAGCTGCCAAGAAATCTCTCTCCTCAAGTTTTAAAGACCTGTCTGAATAATAGAAACAGTTACTTATTTGGGACAAATTATCTGGCATTTATTTGTATACAAAGTTACCTCATTCCTGTTGTCTGTTCACCTCATAAATCCTGTACCTGATTCCACTCTGACCATTTCCCTGTAAGTTAAATAAAACATTTTGTTATTTTTGAACTACCATCAGCCTCTCATGTGCTACTTTCAAACCAGAACAAAAAGAAGGATTTTAGCCTCTCCCCTTAATTCCCAAGGCTGGTCAGCATCTAACAATATACATTCAAATGGCTGGGAGGAACAGCCAGTGAAAAACAAAGAAGAGAAAGGAAAAAGGGAATGCTCAGCTAAAAAGAAGATATAGGGAAATCCTGTGAGGGAAGGTGAAATTGTCATAGCATTGGAAGAGAGAAGAAAGCACAAATCATTTAAGACTGTGATGAAGTTCACAGGCTGGGTCCAAAGCCACCCTATAATTTCCATCTTGTAGAAATCAACTTTGAAGGAGATCAAAAGAACTGGCTAAGTATCACACTGATCCACACCGGCTCTAAGAATATACAATGCCTTTTCTCTACTATTTCCTCCTGCACCATCTTCTCTCCTTGCCCTCCACCTAAGATTTATCCTCCTTCAGTGATTGAATTAAAAAGTCTGTTCCTATGTCTCTTTCCCCAACTGAAATTTCCTTCTCCTTCCTGACCATCCTCTTCCTAACCTAACATTTGCATTTTTCCTCTGTTTCATTTGATGAATTCTCTATACCAGGGGTCCTCAAACTACGGCCCGCGGGCCACATGCGGCCCGCCAAGGACATTTATACGGCCCGCCGGGTGTTTGCCGCCGCTGCCTGTCTGTCATTTTTTTTACATGAGAAGGAAGGTCATTGGTGGAAGAGGGAGAGGGCGGTGGCTGCTGCCAATTGGCTGGTCGGCTGAAGCGCTGGATCATGGGAATTGTTGTCTGGCCGCAATCTAGCTTCAGGCGGTAAGAAAAAGAGAAAGAGAAATACTGGTAAGTTTGTTGATTTAACTGTACTTCATTTTAAATATTGTATTTGTTCCTGTTTTGTTTCTTCACTTCAAAATAAAATATATGCAGTGTGCATAGGAATTTGTTCATAGTTTTTGTTTTTACTATAGTCCGGCCCTCCAATGGTCTGAGGGACAGTGAACTGGCCCCCTGTTTAAAAGTTTGAGGACCCCTGCTCTATACCATTGTCCTTTGCCAGCCATTGCACACATACACCTGTGATTCTATCCTCAAACAACTTCTGGTTACTTTTCCTATGCTCTCTGTTGGTTCTCCCCCACCATCTCTTCTCCAGACTCCCCCATCAACCTTGTGGATTCCTTGAAGATCTATCTACATGCTGTCCCTGGGAAATTTCATTATACTCCACTGGTTTCATACAAATAACTCTCAGGTCTATCTCTCTGCCTGAGAATTTTCCCTTTCCACCCAGTTCATTATTTCCTGTGGTCTAGCTGATACTTCTTTTTTAATGTTTCTTTACCACCTCAGACTCAACATGTCTAAAAATGAACTTCTCAGCATTCATCCCAAGGCTTCATATTCTCTCCATGTCTATTGTTAATGGCTTGGATCCTATGAACACATTCTGACTACACCAGATAATCTCTGCTGTGGAACTACTTCCTCTAAATCTTCTATTTGCTCAAGGACCCACTGAAAATCACTGATCTTGCACAAATGAAAGTTTCAGAGGAAGAGGAAACGTGTGGCGCATACAGAACTCATTCATAGGACCAAGCCATTGGCAGCATCCACCCTACTTGTCTCTGATTTGGATTCAACTCTCTGCTTGGATCCTCATATTCATTTTGCTGCCAAGTCATCTTTTCTTTCTATATAACACTGCAAAAAGAGAGGCTGTCTCTGCCCACTTTGGTGATAACTCTGGTTCAGGCTCTAATCTTCTCCCACCTTGACTGATTCTCTCTAGTATTCCACTGGCACATTCTCAGTCCTCATACATCTATACAGAACCCTGACACCAAAAGGAATTCACCGTCATTCAGACCATGCAATGCTCCTCCTCAAATGTCTACACTGGCCTCCTGTCCTCACCCAGATACAGCACAAGCTCCTTGTCCTATCCTTTGAGACTTTCATGGTCTTGTTTATGCTTAGGGTTGCCAGGTCCCTCAAAGTCCCCAGTGGTGGACTTTGGGCGGCATTACTGGAGGGGGTGGGGACATCCCTGATGTGATGACATCACACAGAAGTGATATCATCACATTGGGGAGTGGTGCTCCTGCCTCTCCTCAGCAGCATTTAAAGGGTGGCTTTAAACACTGCGGGGGAGGGGAGGGAGGCTGTGCAGGCCTGCTGTGCTCCAAGCCCTGAATTCAGGGCTTGGAGCTTAGCCACGCGGCCCCCGCCTCTCCCCAGCAGTATTTAAAGGGTCTCTTTAATGCTGCTGGGAAGAGGTGGGGGGAGGCCGGGTGGTTCCTCTTGGGGGCGGAACCGGGGGGTCTGGCAACCCTACTTGTGCTTAAGGGAGACCCTTATCGATCATCCCTTATAGCTAGATATATTCCTGCTCATGACCTTCATTCCTCCAGCTCCACCCCTTTCTGCCAGTGCAATCCCATGTAGTCAAAGCCCAGCAATAATTCTAAGTAGGGTTGTGCAGTAACAGTGCAATCCTAAACAGAGTTACATTCTTTCAAGGCTACTGATTTCAGTGGACTTAGAAGGGTGTAATTTTGTTTTAGGACTGCAGTCTTTAAGAGACAGAGACAACTTTAAAAGACAGAGAGTGACCCTACCCTTTCCCCTTCATTGCCCCCTGGAATTCTGTCCCAGAACAACTATGTTATACAACATTTTCCTTTATTTAAATCCCCTTTCAAAATACACAGTTGCCATAAAACTATTGGCTTTGATCTTCATCCAGTTCCCAAACTAAGCCTAAATTGGTGCTGCTGACCTGAAAACAAATTCATCCCCTTGGTCCCCTCGCCTTTGTCTTTCGCCACTCCCTTTGTAGCTTTTTGCTTGAGGAATTTTAGATTATAAGATCCTTGGGATAAGGACCTATCCTTCTTTCCTGTTTTGTAAAGTGCCATGTCCAGAGATGGCACTATATTATTGTTGTTATATCTTCAAAGTGAAACAGGAAGAGAAAAACTGTAGAGCTCTTCTTGGTAAAATCCAAGGGAGCAAATTTGGGATTTTTGACTCTGCTCTGACTTTTCATTGAAGGGGGGAAATCTATGTTTCTGAAAACTGAAGCAGAGAATTAAAACCTAGAGCTATACACTTCCAGAGTACCAGCCTGAAGAAATGGAAATGCCACCTCAGTTCAGTTTTGAGATTTGGTAATCATTTGAGCTGCAAAACATAAAAGGAATCAATCCTGTAGTGTACTAAGCAATACATTTTGCTTCAAGCCCATATTTATTTCAATTGATTTCTGCCCGACTCCTGCAGCACCTGAGCGCTTTAAAGGATTAGAACTAGTGCTTGGTTTACTTTCTAAGATTATGCCCATATTTAATATTTATAGTAAAAAGAGCAACATGATATAAGTCTCTTCATGGGGCATGAGGGCATTCGGCGACATTTCTTCAACATCTGGTGCCAGATAATATTGACGGTGGGTTTGCATAGCTTCATTTGCCAAAGACGTCCACAACTTGCAGGCTTGCATGTGTGATGTTAGGACTTATCTATGCATTGCAGAAGAGAACCCTGAAGTCCCTTCTCTCCCCCTTGCAGCTCTCAGAGCCACACCTAGCAGTGGAGCACTTTGTGAAGATATCCCTCTCTACATGTGTAGTTGTGAGTCATGCTAGGGAATCCCCAAGACAACTCTCCACTGGGGGAAGTCTTCCTCCTTTGAAGGAAGCCTTGACAAAAGACAGGAATAGGAGCCAACTTAGTTGAAGCAAGTCATAAGAGCCAATCCTATACAAAGAATATATACACCTTATCCTGAGCAAGACCAATGGTCTATTGACTACTGAACCAGTCTTCTCTGCCCTGACTAGCAGTGATATTCAGCCAAAGGTCTTAGCCCTGCTATCTAAAGATACTTTAATTGGGTATTTGAAGGATGAGACCCAGGGCCTTTTACCAGTGCTCTATTAGCCTGGAGACAGATAATAATGTCTTTCCAGAGAGTCTGAGACTGTTTAGAAGTCATCTAGTTCATGACATACATGCTGATATTACTTTTTGATAAATAGGTTTGGAATAAAATTAATGAGAAGTGAAATTTCTCTTTTGTCTGTCTTGAAGCTATTTTTTGTCTCTTTTCTTACTAAATTTTGAAGGAGAATGATCAATTCACCATTATAGATAAACAGTACAGTCCTAAGCAGTGTTATACCCTTCTAAATTCATGGTACCTCTGCTTAGGTTTGAATTGCTAGCGACATGAAAATGGGCTAATTTGTTCATGAAATACCTTGATCATAGCAAATAGTGAATTATTCACACAGATTTAGATGGGGTAGTGGTGGTAGCAGCGGCTGTAATCGGCTTCCAATTTCTAATATTTGGCAGGTGTACCAGAACATAAATGGCTTAGGGTATACAGTGCTATTAAGATTCAATGAAATCCCTGCAAAGTCCTCATTATTAAACTTTGGCATAAACAAAAGCTTCTTATTCACAACTTAAATTAATTTCCTGAGGTAAAGATATTTGCCCAAAAGAAAAAGAAAAATGCAAATCTTTTTCTGACGCATCTAAATTTAATAGAATATAAGTAGGACAATGATTAAGTTAAGGCAAATGATTCTTCTGCATACAGGCATCCTAAGGGTTGTGGATGGTATAATGATGTCCGACATAGGGAATTTTTGTGCTTCCTTCCCACAGTGGTCCTCATCCTCTTTGAGAATCTGCCCTTCAAGGCTGAGAGATCTTCTGGAATGACATTCCATTACATTTGAGGAGCTATCCCACAAGGAAAATCAGTACACACTGACACACTTACACCATGTATATGCATTGGTAGCATTCCGGGCCTATCCACGTATCTTTGAGACTTATTAAGACTAGTCTGAAAGTACACAAGCCATTTTTGTAAACAAGTTCAAAGATCTGGTGTTTCCTAGCAAGAGGGGTAGAAAACCTGTCATTAAAAAAAATTGGCACAGGATCACACTTTGGTTTGTCCTGCTACAGCATGTAAAGGGTGCTACGCTAACATCCTGAGACACCAATGAGTATCCTTACCTGTCCGGTATTTAAATTGTGAAATAGGTGGCACAAGATTAAAAATAATACTGAACTGAAAGATTTACATTTGAAAGTACTCTTGACCTCTGTGGATTATTACAGCCCCAAGTTTGACACAAAATCAAAGGAAATGATGGAATGATGCTTCTAAATACATCCACTTCTACACTACTACTACTACTCCTACTGCTACTACTGGTCATCATCATCATGGGGGTCCACAAATGTACTTACCAGGTTGCGCAAGGAAACCATATCTACGAGTTTCATCATTGTTAACCCTACCGATAACTGACAGATGGACAAGGGGTCATCTCTGACCTAGCTCTGTTTTTTTAGTGTCCCCAGAGCTGAGCACAATAGAGACAGAAGTCTTTTATACTGCTGGGGAGGGTGATCTGGAGGTGGGGGGAGTTAAAGCTTACTGCCTTTTCATGGACAAGTCATTATGTGATCGTTTGGATTTAATGCTTCTTCTTTCCTCCACAGGGATGCTGGATCCATTCTGATGGATCCTGGGAGCTCATCCCTGACCTAACTGACGTGGTTGCCAAGTTTTTGCATTCCAGAGAAAGGGATAAGAAACAAATGCTGTAGGTCAGAAATGCTGAACATTTTCAAACCAATCCAAACTTGCTTTGATTTTCAGCTTTGCTCAAGTGCCATCCCAAGTTGTCCCAATTCCTCTTTTCCCCAAATTTATCTTCTATAATAATAAGACCATAAGAAGAGCCCTGCTGGATAGGATCAGTGGTCCATCTAGTCCAGCATCCTGTCTCACACTGTGGCCAGCTAGTTCCTCTGGAGGTCTAACAAGAGGGCATAGAGGCCAAGGCCTTCCCCTGATATTGTCTGTTTGGTGTAGTGGTTAAGTGCGCAGTTTCTAATCTGGGAGAACCGGGTTTGACTCCCCACTCCTCCACTTGCACCTGACTGGATGACCTTGAGCAAGCCATAGTTCTGTCAGAGGTGTTCTTGAAAACAGCAGTTTCTGTTAGAGCTGTCTCAGCCCCACCTACCTCACAGGATGTCTGTTGTGAGGAGGGGAAGGGAAAGGCGTTTGTAAGCCACTCTGAGACTGTGAGTGAAGGGTGGGGTATAAATCCAATCTCTTCTCCTTCTTCTCCCTAGCACTCAGATTCAGAGGCTTAGTGCCTCTGAACATGGAGGTTCCCTTTAGTCTCCATGGCTAGTAGCCAGTGATAGACCTATCTTCTATGAATAAAGGAGGAGGCTGTTCCTTTGGCCTTTATTAAGTTCTAAAATCCTTACCAATGGGAACATCCCAGTGCAAAGATCACTAGGAAATATGGTTTGCCAGTGCTTTCCAGTAGAGCCAATTTACCAGAGTTATTTGTGAAGGTAAGGATTTTAGGACTGAATAAAGGCTTGAGGTGAAACCTACTTTGTCATATTCTCAGTTAACTGCTGCTAGAAGGTATATTGGAGGTGGATTGAAGAAGCTTCATCAGGGATGAGAAGGGAGGTAATCAGCCCTCAGACAGGCGCCTGATACACCTGACCATGGCTGAGAATGACAGGCAAGTATGAGACAGCTGATTTGGCATATGAAGGCTATGCATGGCTGTTCCATTATCAGATCATCACCAGACATGTTGGTCTAAAGAGCATCACTGAACCTACATTTATTTCTGCTCAGTGCTCCTAATTCATTAGCTGCAGTTGGTGCTAGCATCATAGAATCAAAGCTGGACAGAATGCAAAAAAGACATTGTATTGGGGTTCATGGGTCCTGCATGAACAAAAGTCATGTGGGATGGAGCCATAATAAAGAAAGGAACTGAGTGAGTTTGAGTGAAAAAGTTGGCAGGAGCCGACTCATTTTTCAGTTCCCATGATTACGTGTTTTCTACCCACACAATTCAGACCATCATACGCAATATACAGCAAACAGATAATTGTACAGGAATCTCTGTGTTAGCAGAGCACCAAATGAGTTAGGACAGTGGACCAAACCTTATATTAAATGAGAAACCCAAAGGCCAATATGACCTGAAGGGGAAATGTGATCTCTTACCTCAAAGATGGCAGCCTGTCAGACCTCAAGTATGGAAAGAATAGAGACTTGTCAAATAAAATATTCTTGGAGCATAAAGCAATGCCATCTATTATCTCCTCTTCCTATGCTATTTTCTTGATACTGATGGATACACAGAGGGACAGAAGTGGAAAGATGGCTTGTCCAAGTCAAATATCAGGGACTGGATGGATGAATCGTTCTCATTGCTCAGATGGTAGGCTATAGTGTATCCAGTAAAGTCTAGAATAGAACTCTTTGGGGAATACGGCACCATTCTATTACATACATATCAACCAATCAGGGTCCCGGAGCTTCAGTTCTATAGCTCCATGCCATGATATCATATTAATAGCTACACTAATTAGTGAAAGGTTCATGGCCTCTTTCAGCGAAAGGATTATCGGACCCTTATTAGAACGATCCAATCCTCTTGGGTCTGCAAAACTGAGCGAGCAATCTCACAAGCATTGATTTCCTTTCTTGAGGTACAGTACTTCCTGCTTCCAGTCAAGCCGGAAATGCCAAAGGAACACCCTTGCATTTTAGCACGGCTGCTTCTGGGCAATTTCAAGAAGCAAAAAGGCAAGGACGAGGGGGAAAGGGAAGTCAAGAAAATGAAGAGGCAGGATATATACATTGTACAAAACTCAGTCTTCGTTACACCCTGTCCATTTGATCAGCACTATTAGATGCTCAGATTCTAAACAAGCATTGCCACTAAATTCAACCAGAAAACAGTTTGCCTGTATCTACGGGGAAAAATTGCCTTTTGACCATCAATTTGCTTAATCAATGCTGATTTTAAAAACCCAAAATTTAAACCCACAAATTTATCTAACTTCCACTTAAATCCAGTTAGTGGGACTTATTCAAGAGTACCTTAGGATGTGGGTGAACAAAGAGCACTGTATAACTTGTTACGGCTGGTGGTAGAATTGCATTTTTCATTGAATGGAACCTGAAGGAAGCATCGCTCCTCAAACAAAAGGTAATTTGTCAGTTTCCATATTTCCCTATGGGCGCCTGTTGTTTTGTGCTCCACTCAGATACTGGCAGGCTGGTTTATAACTAAAGTGTATGAAGACAAGAATGAAAGGAAGATGGTCCCAGGCAGGCGATACAAAATCTGTTTCCAATAAAGTTTTTTTTAAAGCCATCCTTTAGAGTGCTCTTATAGAATCCAGCTAAGTAGTGCCAGGTAAACTGAAGCACATGCATGTTTCCAACCGCATTATCACAACACCACTTTCTTTAAAAAAAAGTCTACTTGGGTATTTCAGTTCTGCTATATCTCTCCCCCCCCGCCGTTATTACTTAATTAGACATGAGAAGAATAAAAAATTAAAGCATGAATCACCCAAGTCTGGTGTTATGCTAAGTGAACAATTCAAGGGTCACTATCATCAAAAGTAAGAACAACACTTACAAGCATTTGGATCCAGCTAGCAACAATGTGCGCCTTGGGATAATGGACTTAAAACAATTGCAATTAACAGACTAAGACAAAGGATTAAAATTAAAAATGAATAGTGTGGTGCTTGCAGCTTGCTTGTAAAACAGCATTAAGCCAACTTAATCCATTTTAATTCAGAGGAGAGGGGGGGGAACCTACCGGTGCAAATGAAAGAGATTTGGGGAGGGGGTCGAGTTCAGCTCCTGAGAAAGTGCGATACATTCACCTGTGACAATTCTTTCCGGAATGATAAAGTAAGGGAAGTCTCTTAAGAACTCTGAGTGACTCCATGAGGTCCCCGGAGATCAGGTGTCAAAGTTGTCTATCAGATGCCTGAAAAGAAAAAAGGGAAGCATTACGCACTGCTATTGTGAGACAGTTGTCATTGACTGATCAGGCCTTTTAAGCAAGCTTTCACAGTCAATGAAACCACCTGAATAGATGAAAGCCAGACAGCTTCTGACAAACAAGAGACTGTGGAATATTCATTGTGCATCTGTGAGGGAAAGATTAATGTATTAGAAATTAAAATGGGACCAGAACGTATGATCTTGCTCTAACACTTGGCCAGACCTGTGTCACCCATTGCTAGTGCCTGAAGTCGACAGACAATTCTGCCAGGGTAACTGAGAATCATTAAGCATCCTGCTATTGTGCGTGGTGAATAATAAAACTTTCCCCCCTATTCTTTGCCCGGAGCTGACAATGAATAATTCTGGCGCTATTTGCAATGTTAACAGCACCTATCTTGCCCATCCATTCCTTTACGATAAGGATGGAAATATGCATTTCAACAGTCTGTACAGATACAGATTCACAGGCATTTCAAAGGACACCTGTCACTCAACTGAAGGACCTGTCAGTCTCCAGTGTATGATGGTACCAGGAATATGGCCAAAAAGATTATCTGTACTTTATTTCTTTTCTCCCCCAACTCAGATTATAACACTGTTACATTTGCCATAGACTGACAAGTGATTTACACTCACGACTGTAATGTGTTTAAAAGCTAAGGTGAGGGGGGAAAGGCTATTCTCTTAGTCTTATTCTTCCAGGTTTTACAACTGTATCAAATATACTATCACAAATGTGATCAAGACCATAGAGAATGTCATTATGACAGATATTAGGAGCATTTGATCTGTTGGTTAACACAGAAAAGACTCTGGCAAAGACATTGCTTTCCTTTGACGTCAGGGGGTTCGAACTTCCAATTTAAAGAAATAATGTCAGAAGGAGGATGTGAGGGGGAAATACTTGAAACACCTCTAAAAATCATTGGCACGGATGGATGACATGCTTGTTGGTGGGGGACATTTGAACAGAAGGGACAAATTCCTACCATCAGATTACAAGGAAGTAAATCTATCATATTACCACAAGAAATGAAAGTAAAAAACGGGGTGGTGTTCTTTACAGGTCAAGCACACAGTATTTTTAGTCATTTTACAAATCTGTGAGATCTCAAGGGTAGATCGATTCATTTTGTCTTACATGGCCTGAGATAATTATGATAGAGGATCATGTGACCTGGACAAAATATAATATTGACAATAACTAATGGGTTTTTTTTTAAGTGCTAGTACTAATATGTAACATTGTGCCCATTTCCACCAGCCCCCCCCCCACCTCTGCAGATCTCCACTAGGCTGTCCCTGAGGATCCACTCTCTCTTTCTCTGGCTGAGTGGAGCAGGCCTGCGCACAAGGATCAGGACTTGGGAGAGCCCTGGAAAAAGGTGCTGATACTCAGTTCTTTCAAGTCCAGTGGTGTACCCAGCCTATTTGGCATCCAGGGAGGGTAATTTTTAACACCCCCTCCTACTTTTTTTGCTACTTATGGTGAGCCTGTAGGATTTTTCAAGGCAAAAGATGTTTGGAGGTGAGTTGCCATTGTCTGCCACCATGTCGGCCCTGCTTAACTTCTGAGATCTGGTGAGATCAGGCTAAGCTGGGGCTATCCAGGTCAGGGCCCCTCCTCTATATGACAAAAAAAATTTCATTAACAATCATGAACTAAAATGAATCATAATAATGGCCAGAAAATAGATTCAGATACATAGCCTTGTTGGTCTGAAGTAGCAAAATGAATTTTGGTTTTAAAGGTACCAGTGGACCCCAACTTTCCATTAAGTGGCCAGAAAAGAAAAGCAGACAGTAAAAAATTTCTTGTATTTAACTTTGTAAATATAATCATGCAAGTTAAAAAAAAATTCCAATATGCTATTCCATCCCGAGAGCCAGAGTGGTGTAGTGCTTAAAGTGCTGGACTAGCATCTGGGAAATCCAGGTTCAAATCCCCACTCATGCTTGCTGGCTGACCTTGGGCCAGTAACATTAGTCTCTGCCTAGCCTGACCTGGATGACTCCAGGGTTGGTCTGGTCTCATCAGTTCTCAGAAGCTAAGCAGGGCCAACAATGCAGAGGCAGGCAATGGGAAACCACCTGCCAATGTCTCTTGCCTTGAAAACCCTACTGGGTCACCATAAATCAGCAGTGACTTGACAGCAAAAAAAAAAATTCCATTGAGAGCTAGGAGTTTGTCTTTGTACTAACTTTTAACTTCGTTGGTCTTAAAGGTGCCACTGGATTCAAACTTTGTTCCAGAGCACCACAAAATAGTGATCGCAAGCTTCACTGGACTGGATGTTAAGAAACACACTACCCCCCAAAAAAAGAAGGTGCCCCCATCCTCCATTGTTTCCAAAGGACTAAAGTCAAACCAGAGAATCTCTGCAGTAGAAACTAAAAGGGGGCATTTTTGCACCCTAGCAAAACCAGTGTAATGTACAGACTACCCAGCATAACATTAACAAATATATGCTACTATACTACTCTTAAATACATTCTGTCACCAAGCAGGATAGGAATGAGAAGGTCTTGAGGTGAAGAAGTGAAAATAAAGGAGGGGAGACAGAAAAATTGGGTGAAGGGACACAGGAATGAATGAGAAATGTGTGGAAAAGAGGGAGCAAAATTAAGAGAAGGAAAGGTTGTTTTATCTTGATGTAATACCCTAACTACTGCTTTGGCAGAACTGGTTGAGCTGGGTGCAAGGAAAGGGAGAGAAAAAGTCTAGGCTACTGGAGAAAATAACCTACAGACTGGCAATTACTGTAGCAGTGATCAGCATGATCTGTTAAGGAAGTTTGCTTGAGTCTTGGAGAAAAGGGAAGCTTAGCCAATCCTAGAGCTTTTTGCTGTGCTCAGACTTCCCTGCGCTCCTAGTGGCTGCAGCCAGAACTGGATTTTAAAAATGAAAGGGAAGACATTCAGCTGGAGGCAGCAAGATGATGCTGGCTTTGAGGGCCCCCTTCAAAAGCCTTCCTCAAGGTGTGCCTATGGTGAACTGCCCCCACCCCCCTTGGTACACTGCTGTGCAAGTCCAATCACCAAAAAACCCTGACAATAAAGTGTGTTTTGCCAGTCAAACCTTGTATTATGGCACATTTCATAGACATTGTTCAGATATCTTACATATTACTGCAGTAACTTACCTTTGTATAATGTGTTAATTCTATTAGTATTTCAATTCCTCCATCTTTTTTATTTCTGTTATTTTTCAATAGTTTGTATATATTTTCTCCAGATTCTTGTGGACCATGCTGATAAGGCTAGGCAAAATTCACAGAGCAACAGTACTTGTACCTTAGAAAACGTTGAGTAGCCATGAGAATGCCTTTATTTGGGCTACACCAAATGGTAGAAGACTGGCGGTCCCCATAGTTACCAATGTTGCTGTTACTACTTTACTGCTGCTGTTGCTCTCAAAACACGAATGCTTTATTATGTAACAGGGAAATGTGATACAAAACATGGCAGCAATGAAGGTCCTGCTTCAGAGAGCTTGCTAACCACCTCACTTAACTACAAAACAAAAGCAAGTTGTGAGAAAATGCCAACAGGGCCAGAAAAGCTGCGAAAATTCTCTGAGTGACCACCACAGAGCACAATGTCTTGAGAAATAGTAATATAAATTCTGCATCTCAAATTTAATAAAATGTGGGTTAATGAGATGAATCAGAGTGTGATTGCTTAGCAGTAGTTTATATTCAGGGTGAGAGCTTTGGGAAGGGAAGAAGCAATACAGCGATACATAGAAAATTAGTAAGATTCAAATCCCAGCTTAGCTCAAAGTGAAAATGAATTTGTTCTTCTGATACCTGCCCCACTTACGCACGTAAGACAACAAGACACAGAATTTGATGCATTCTGACCCAATCGAAGATTCTGTGTGGGGTTGCCAAAATGAAAATTCTAAGCACCTTCAGTTACATTTAAGATAAAGACATTGCCATGTTCAAACCCCTGTTTTGATTCCCCCCCCCCATATACTCCACAAGTATGTATATTTTAAAGCAGCAGAATTCTACATACTCAGTTCTGGAGCGAGGGTGTCCTTGCAGTGTGGCTGGTTTTATTATCTGCCATGTCTTTCTAAATCTCATTAAACTGCTGTGATGTCCAGATTTTTCCTTTGCTGTTTAACGTAGGTTGTGCATTTCCATAGGTGAAGCAGGATATACAGGTGCAAGGGTACTTTAAAGTTATCCAGAAATCTCAACACTCAGCCCAAGAGTGACTCTGAGTCTCAATATTGGTACAGAGGAATTTTATTGGCACTTTGAACACGTAACAGTTTTAAAAGGCTGGAAATAAATATTCTAATTAATAATTAACTAAAAATACCCAGATCATGGTCTGGACTCCCAGTCTTACAGTACAATCCTAAGCAGAGATATGCCTTTCAAAGTACAAAGGACGTAGAGAAGGGTGTAACTGTATTTAGGATTGCTCTGTTATTCAGTCTTCCCCTTCTTTGGCTCATAACTCCATTTTACCAACAAATATAATATTTCTTTCTCTGTAACTTCTCTGTCTAGCATTTGCTATTACCCCTGTATACATCCCTCAGACATAAATCCAAAATAGGATCCTTTCTACTTTTCACCACCCCCAAATTCTTCTCCCCCCACTCTTCTCCAGCCCTGTAGCCGGGATTTTTTTTCATGGGGGGGCACTAATTAAATATAATTAATTAATGCACCTGGGGCATTTGTGTCCCCATCTCAGTGCCACTTACGCAGCAGCTCCAGCATCTGTCTGTCTGCTCGCTGCCCTTCCCTGCCTGGCCCCAGAGACATGCTGCCTGGCCCCAATCAGGTGGTGCCCACTTCCCCTGCTCCATCCATGTCCACAGGGTTCTCAAAGGATGCTCAAAACCTTTTGGTGCTGGATTGCAGGGCATGGCATTGGCCAACCCTTTCCTGGGCATTGGGTGGTACATAGGCAGGGCTTTGAGCCACTTCAGTTCTAGTCTACTCTTTCCTATTGGATGAGTGAACTCTAGGCCTTGATGGCTGCCTTCGTTGGGTGGGGTTGGGCTGGCCCTCATGGAACCCAATCAACATTTCATTGACTTATCAGGCCTTTTAAGCAAGCTTAAACATTCAGGAATTATTTGGTTATTGACTACCTTGGCTCAGGGCATCCCAAATGCTAGAGAATTGGCAATTGGCTGTGAGGCATTTGCAAGCTATTTTGTAGACAAAGTCTTGTCACTCTGCCATGACCTTCTGACCACACTTGATACAATAAAAGAACTGCAAGCCCATTGGCCATCTTTGGGTCCAATTTTGGACCACTTCAGTCTGCTCTCCCAGGACAAATTTGACAAGACCCTGGCAGCTGTGAAGCCTACCACATGCCTCCTAGATCCCTGCCCATCGTGGCTGGTTAAAGCCTGTGGCAATGAGGTGCAGATTCCCCTGAGGGAGATTGCCAACTTGTCCTTTTCAACAGGGACCTTCCCAAGGGAATTGAAGGAGGCAGTGGTTTGCTCTCTCCTTAAAAGATCTTCTCTGGACCCCAGGGTCTTTAATAATTACCACCCAGTGTCTAACTTACCATTCCTGGGTAAGGTAATAGAGAGGGCAGTGGCAACACAGCTTCAGGCTTTCTTGGAGATGCTAAGATCCTGAACCCCTTTCAGTCCAGTTTTTGCCCCACCCATGGGTTGGAGACAGTGTTGGTTGGTGCTGCTGATACTTCCTGATCTGTCAGCAGCATTCAATATGGTTGACCATGATGTGTTACTCCACCATCTCGCTGATGCTGGGATATGGGGGCTTGCCTTGCAGTAGCTGACCTCCTTTCTCCAAGGTTGGGGACAGAGGGTGGCTCTTGGGGGGGAGTTATCCCAGTGACACCCACAGGAATGTGGTGTGCCACAGGGAGCAGGGAGCAATTCTTTCCCCTATGCTATTCAATATCTGTATGCACCCCCTTGCAGGTATGGGCTTGGGTTATCACCAGTATGCAGACGACACCCAACTCTATCTGTGAGAGCCAGTTTGGTGTAGTGGTTAAATGTGCAGGCCCTAATCTGGGAGAACCGGGTTTGATTCCCCACTCCTCCACTTGCACCTGCTGATGTGACCTTGGGTCAGTCACAAGCTCTGGCACAGCTGTTCCTGAAAGAGCAGTTTGTGTTAGAGTTCTCTCAGCCCACCTACCTCACAGGGTGTCTGTTGTGGGGAGGGGAAGGGAAAGGATATTGTAAGCCACTCTGAGACTCCAAGTGAAGGGTGGGGTATAAATCCAATCAACCACAAATAGACCAGCACCTATGATAACTCACT
Source organism: Gekko gecko (assembly GCA_029375565.1). Taxonomy (NCBI): domain Eukaryota; kingdom Metazoa; phylum Chordata; class Lepidosauria; order Squamata; family Gekkonidae; genus Gekko; species Gekko gecko. The sequence goes on along the minus strand of JAPDNY010000003.1, from coordinate 43,641,318 downwards.
AAAAAGGACCCAATCCAAGTGCTCTTTGAGATTGTGTCTTTTTGTAATATTTTTGTATGAAGAAAACTTTGGAGAAAGATATTTTTTTAACGCAAGATTTGTACAGCACTTGGATTGGGTCCTTTTTAGTGAGTAATTGAAATGGTGGCAACTTTTTTGCAATACGCTATAAAACTGCACCATGACAAGCTTGAGAAACAATTTGCTGCTACAGCTTTTTAACTGTAATTCTATATTCATTCACTTTTTTATATTATTGTATTTGTTTTAACCTATTTATTCTATATGCCAACAAAGGCAGCCTGACTGAGATAAAAAAGAATATTGTATGATGCAAATGCAAAAATGCCAGTTGATACAGAAAAAAGCATTACCAGATATCATCTGGGGGAGGAAAAGTGCAATATACTTGATTCAGGAGCTTAGGTTAGTTGTTGTGGTATTTCAAAGCAGCTTGAGTTTGGTCATTTTATTTGGGCCATCCACTCATCAAACATTTCAAATACAGCCTCAGTGGGACTAAAAAAACCAGGGACTGGAAAATTTAAATATACTTTACATAGAACTTAAGCACGCAGACTTAACTGGTACCCATGGTGTCATCAGAAACTTCATCTGTTAGGCAAGGTATGGATGGATTCTCTTTAGCAGTTGTAATGCAAGGAGTTAACCACTTTGCTTTTTTCTAAGGTTGCTTCTACCCCTCTTTTTAGCAATGCAAAGAACAAGAGTCCAGTAGCACCTTAAAGACTAACAAAATATGGGTATGTTTTGTAAGTCACTGCTCACTTCTTCAAATACCAGTGCAATGCAAAGTCAAGCAAGAAAGAGCATCTGACTTGGCCACTCCAGGAGCAATCATGGCTGCTGTGTTGTTATGGACCATGCTGTCCTTCTGTCAAGGCCTTGTTTTCAGCCACTGCTAATGATGAATGCACAGTGAGAGCCAGGTTAGGAAGTCACACCCTTATGCTGGGAATGTCACTGTGATGCTGGCTTAGGCCTTCCCGCTGCTGCTGGTAAGTCCCACCCCACACCCCACCAGTTGTCAGGAGGGATCTGGCAACTCTAGGGCTGCTGTTGCTTGGTGGACTACAGGCCAGTTTTCTTTCCACCTGTAAATCAGACATATTAAAAGAAGAACTACAAATCTCCAGTGCTCAGAAACTAAGTGATTGTGTAAACTGAGAGCCAGTTTGGTGTAGTGGTTAAGTGTGCAGACTCTAATCTGGGAGAACTGGGTTTGATTCCCCATTCCTCCACATGCAGCTGCTGGATGACCTTGAGCAAGCCATAGTTCTGTCAGAGCTGTTCTCTCTCAGACAGTTCTGGAAAGAGCTTTCTCAGCCTCACCTACCTCACAGGGTTGTTGTGGGGAGGGGAAGGGAAAAGAGTTTGTAAGCTGCTCTGAGACTCCGAGTGACTTGGGGAGCAGGGACAGGGGAGGGCAGTAATCAATGACCACACCATTTCTGGCAATTCCGACAGAGGCATAACATCACTTATGAGATCTCCATGAAAGTGATATCACACCACAGCACCGTATGCCAATTTATCTTTTATGGGAGTGGTGGCAGGAAATGGGAGAATCCCCACTGGAGGACTGGCAATCCTATGTAACATTGTCCTGGAACTTTTTACTGCTAGATTAAGAGCATAAGAACATAAGAGAAGCCAATGTTGGATCAGGCCAATGGCCCATCTAGTCCAACACTCTGTCATGCAGTGGCCAAAAATACCAGGTGCCATCAGGAGGTCCAGCAGTGGGGCCAGGACACTAGAAGCCCACCCACTGTTGCCCCCACAAGCACTAAGAATACAGAGCATCACTTGCCCCAGCCTGAGAGTTCCTATCTATACCTTGTGGCTAATGGCCACTGATGGACTTCTGCTCCATATGCTTATCTAATTCCCTCATGAAGCTGTCCATGCTTGTAGCCGCCACCACCTCCTGTGGCAGTGAATTCCATGTGTTAATCACTCTTTGGGTGAAGAAGTACTTCCTTTTATCTGTTCTAACCCGACTGCTCAGCAATTTCATTGAGTACCCACGAGTTCTTGTATTGTGAGAAAGGGAGAAAAGTACTTCTTTCTCAACCTGCTCTATCCTACTTATAAATCTCTATCATGTCACTCCTCAGCTGTCATTTCTCCAAGCTAAAGAGCCCCAAGCGTTTGAACCTTTCTTCACAGGGAAAGTGTTCCAACCCTTTTATCATTCTAGTTGCCCTTTTCTGCACTTTCCCCAATGCTATAATATCCTTTTTAAGGTGTGGTGACCAGAACTGTACACAGTACTCCAAATGAGGTCGCACCATTGATTTATACAGGGGCATTATGATACTGGCTGACTTGTTTTCAATTCCCTTCCTAATAATCCCCAGCATAGCACTGGCCTTTTTTATTGCAGTTGCACATTGTCTCAACATTTTCATTGAGTTATCTAGTATGACTTAAAGATCTCTCTCTTGGTCAGTCTCTGCCAGTTCGGACCCCATCAATGTATATTTATATTTGGGATTTTTGGCTCCAATGTGCATCACTTTGCACTTGGCCACATTGAACCCCATTTGCCACATTGATGCCCACTCACCCATCCTCAACAGATCCCTTTGGAGGGCCTCACAGTCCTCCCTGGTTCTCACCACCCTGAACAAATTCGTGTCATCTGCAAATTTAGCCACTTCATTGCTTAGTCCCAACTCCAAATCATTAATAAACAAGTTAAAAAGCATTGGACCGAGTACTGATCTCTGTGGTACCCCACTGCTTACCATCCTTCACTGAGAAAATTTCCCATTTATACTCACTCTCTGTTTCCTATTAATCAGCCAGTTTTTGATCCACAAGAGAACTTGTCCTTTTATCCCATGACTATTGAGCTTACTTAGGAGCCTTGATGAGGAACTTTACAAATCAGCTGCAGTAGATCTTGGATGTGATCCTCTGCTGATGCCATTTCAAAAAATCTTAAAGCTTGGAATAACATATTTTCACTAAATTAAAAACTGTGGATATCATTTTTTCCTGTTGACTCTTTAAAATGAGAAATTATGAATCAAGCATGGAGAGACACCCCATAATATGGTGACCAGATTTTGTGAGTAAAAAAAGAGGATACTGTTCACCAGCAAGTTTTTTTTTTCCTTGGGTGCCCAGGCAAGTACGAGTTTTCCATTGTGGATGGGATGGGCTTACACACACACACACACATATGGAAAACTATTTATTATAAATTTATATACCTAACTAGGGATGGGCATGGACTGGGCCATGGACCTTATTTCATCATGGACTGGGGGCCAGTTTGTAGACCGTTTGCCCAGTCCATGCATTCACGTTTTCTGTTCTTATCTATATATGAAGAAATCTTCATTATGATGCATTCTATGTCTACAGACAATGTATCTTCTCCATGCTGTATACAATTGAGAAGAATGTGTGCTTGACAACCAACATTAATTGATTCTCTCTTTAATTCATGCTTCAAGACATGGAAGACATTTTTGCTTTCAGAGTGATTGATTCCTCCAGAATTAGGGTGATTTCCCACTAAAGCTGCCGCGGGGTTGCGCCGCCGTTTGCCCCGAGATTTTTAGTCAATTTCACACCCGAAGCCGTGGGGCTGCATTTTGACCCGCGGCTCGCCCGATTTCCCCGCAATTTCGTAATCCTGTTTTTTGAGGATTACGAAACTGCGGGGAAATCGGGCGAAGCCGCGGGTCAAAATGCAGCCCCGCGGCTTCGGTGTGAAATTGTCTAAAAATCTCGGGGCAAACGGCGGCACAACCCCGCGGCAAGCTTTAGTGGGAAATCACCCTAAGTGTTTGTATTGTCAACCAGAGAATGCAACATACTTTTAATGTTTGCGTAATACAGTCCACTATTGTTTCCAATTTTTCATTTGGTGGGTGCTATTCAGCTGTTATCAATTTTGATTTAATATCATGAACTTTATGAAAATATTGTATCACAACAGTGGGAAGGTAACAGCATTCCGTGCATCTTGGTGTTTAGTCATGCCAGCCACATGACCACACAAACGTCTTCGGACAGCTCTGGCTCTTCGGCTTTGAAACGGAGATGAGCACTGCAACCCTAGAGTTGGATTTGACTGGCTTTCGAGCAAGGGAACCTTTACCTTTACCTTTTTAAGCCACCCTGCTTGCAGGAAGGATGGCCTAAAAGTCTAAACAATAAATAAATATAATAAATAAATAGCAACAAAATGTGGAGCAAGCACTCTATTGACAATGGCCTCAGCTTTTGTTCTTGACCAAGAAACCTTTTTCAGTATGTCTGAATCAAAATATACCACTTGATTTAATTTTGAAGTACAATCCATAGGCCTATATGGTAGGTGATGTTTTACAGCATGAAACGATAATGCTCTTTCAGTTACTATCATTTGGTCTTCTGTTTTTAAATTTTGTTTGATAAACAATGCACTGACATTTGGAGTATTAAGACAGTTCTGGGTTTTTCCTTGTGCTTGTCCCTGTTGACATGTGCTTCCAAATCATTACTTCTTTTGTTTGCCACAGGCACAAAACTCTTGCATGCAGTGCATTCTGCTTCATTTTCATTTCTTCCAGCACTGAAGCAAGGAAATTTTTTTTCAAGTTCATGGCTAAATTTACCCTTTCTCTTTGGCATATTCCGTAAAGTGTACTCACTGTGGAGGTGTGTAAATGGTCTGCCATAAGGCCAGAAAGAGACACAGCAGGCAGAATGTCTTCAAAAACCTTCTTTCATGTGCAGAACAGCAAGGCAGGAACAACATAGACCCAACAACAGAGTCCTGACTACCAACAACCCAGTTCTAACTAGCATATTCCAGAAGATACACCCATTTATGTGAGGAAAGGGAGTTCTACTTAGAGACAGGTTCCATATACTACATTAACTATTTCCAGTCACGATCCACTGCTATTGCACAGCTAACAACAGAAACACCAAGAATATCCAGGACCCCTGCACTTCCAGGCAGTGCCATTGCTACAGAGACGGAAGGAGTCAAGGACACGGACCAAGGCAGTTCACAGACCTAAGAAAACCCTCATACACAACAATGAAACAGGAAGTCCTACTCAAAATACATACTAGAAAGTAGTGCTGGTAGCAAACTGAAGCTTCTCTCCACAGGGGAACTGTAGGGCAAAATAGGCTAAGCCTCCCAATAAAAAAAAGGACATTTTCGTCATTTTTTTTTTTAAAAAGAGCCCAAAAGAGGATGGACATTAAAAAACAAGAACATGTCCTCTAAAAAGAGGACATCTGGTCACCCTACCCCATAAATATCAATGAATGAGGTTATGCTGAAGTAAACAAAGCATTGAAGTGATTTCTAAGAGATCCTTTATTCCAGGTATGCAAAAAGTCTGGATAGCCAGTCACCACTAGTGGCTAAAAACTAGGCTTGAGCTTGTTGTGGAAGCCAGAAAGCAGGTCTCTCCTATCTGGCTCCTAAATTTTTGCAAAAAAACCCACTTCCTCTTTCTGCCCATATCTTTTGAAGTGAAAAGCTTTCAAAAATGTATTAACTAGGTTTCTCAGACTCTTCTCAGAGTTGTGATCGGCTAACCCCCCGCTTCTATTACCTGCATTGAATTGAATACCAATGTTTTGGAACAATATGTGCTGTGGGTTACAAAAACACATGGTGAGTCTTTTTCAACTGATTTATTTCTCATGTGCATGCTGAAAATGATCCTTTTTTAATTTCAGCACATCTCAAGTTGAATAGAATACTGAAACAAGCCAGCATCCCACTAATTTACAGGGCAAGAGGTAACCCCTGTTTTTTCTCGCTGAAAAGGGTGATGCGATTAAAAAAATTGTGGATCTGCGGTTTTAAAGTATTTCTTAATTCTTCCCATTTAAAATAATTTTTGTAGAAAATATTTTATACTTGGGGAAATACTTTTTGACATTTTGGGGAGGGGGAAAGAACAATGGACCGTTTACAGGTCTACACAGTAGATTAATGAATCTAATTGAGTCTGTAGGGAAATGTTTCAGTTTAACTACTGGAACTAATTTATACATTCACTACATAGTAATAAGTCAATTTAAGTTTCTGGAAATAAAACTGGATATCCTGGGTATAGATTTGAACTATAAATTTCTGCAAGAAAGGAGTCTGTGTTCATTATACATTGTAAAATTACCATATGGACCTGTCAACACTTCTTAGCACAGCTTTGTAATAATGTCATTTAGTTTAACATTGTAATGTGCCGACTGAATTAATGTGTATGACAAAACGAATGCCGCCCAAGCACCAGTTTGAAGGAAGTTTGGAACTCTGCATTGTGGTTATACCAAAGAGTTTCTGTTTATTTACCAAACAAATGTCTCTTCTTTGATTCTGCATGATGGGTGTGAATGAGACTTAAGAACTGTTTCCTTTTCTATCCCAACTTGTGACATTTCCGTTTTTGTCTTACCACATCACCAGAAGCCCAATTCATATACTTTGAGCCTTATCCATTCAAACAGCCAACAGTATGTTCAATACATTCAAACTGTTGCAAAGTTTGAATTAATGAGGTGCTATTTTATGTGGGTAAACTGATCAGAATGCATATCCCATGAATTTATTTAACATGAACTTCAAATAATTAATTTTTAAACAAGATGCGTTGTATTATATTCTAAATTCAAATTCTCTTATAATGCACATTTTATCCACACTTTTGAAACTTATGCATCTTTGAGCATTGATTTTTTAACATATATATATTTTTTAAAGTTGTTGTCAAAGGATGATCTTGTTCTGCCTGTTCTGAGATTTAAAACAAAAACTAGGAAATGTATCTTAGAGCTAGGAAGTGATTTCAAAAGTTGGGCTAACTCTTCCAGTTTTAATGACAGATTATTTACAACCAGTTTTGAATCCTTCCTGCCATGCAGAGGTGTTCATGAATCTAGGAACAAGAAAAACACAGTAAACCAATCAGCATAACCAGCAAAGCACTAGTCATGCCATAATGTCTCAAGAGAGGCTTCCTAATTATGATGGGCTTCAGAAGCCTTTTGAAACTCTGGAGGGAGATGGCCAGGTGGGCCTCCAAAGGGTGGAGCCTTGTAACAAAACCTTACAGCTTGCCATCCACACTCTGAAAAGGAAGGCACAGATACAGACATCTTGGATTGCGGACCCAGGGGATAGAGGGGAGCATGGGTGAGATGTGATAGACCACCACTAGATATTTTGAAGGAAAAAAAGGCACACTACATTGGATACACCACAGGAGCATTGGCGTAACATGGGGACAGATCATGAATCAGGTGACCCACCTGCTGCCCAGTAACCCCCACACCCCAGCCCGCCTGCTGGGGGTGAAACTGAGGAGTGGCAAACCCTGGGAGCCACATGAGTGCTGGCTGCTGTGGGGTTCCCTTGCCCACTGGTAGTGAGAGCCTGCTGACAGCCCCCGAGCAGGGCATGCCTTTGTTTTGGCTCCACCCCAACACCCCTTAAAGGGGTTCCCAGAACTTGGGATGTGGGCATGCAGGCACCACCTCCCTAGCCAAAAGGATCCACCCCAATGCCCAAAACACCCAAAGCTGTGACAATAAAAATAACAAAGAGATCAGAACAAAACCTGTAACAACTGAAACACCGGGAGGGTGGGAAAGCTGCAGAAAAAATCAGGGATGATCTCCCAGTGGCAACACTTTAAACAGAAACAGGGAGGGGTGGCCAAGCCTGGCTCAGCCTGATGTCAGCACCTGGACACAGGGAGCCACCTACTGCCACTGCAGGACCCCACCCCAGACCATGCAGCCAGCCTCCTACTGCATGGTTTCTGCCTGGCAATTCCCCATCCCTGGAGCCTGCAAAGGTGGTGTCGAGGTAGGCCCTGGCCACAGCATCCTTGGACTTAATGGCATAACATGCAGAGTGTAAGAATGAGCCCTTCCATGTAGAGTGGGGCATGTGTGACCTTCAGTCCTATCAACTCCAGTGTATGACATTATAGTGATGTCATTATGCCATTGTAACTTTATTTATTCATTACAATAGGGGTATGTTGGAGGAGGAATCGTGGTGGATCCTATCCTTACCCCAGGATTATTCATCAGCCAAAAACAGTTGTCATAACTAAATGCATGCCCACTGGTGTCAGTGGCAATCCCAAAATAATTGACCATTCCTCAACTTCTTCATCTGTCACCCTGTCCACTTTTGGACTAATTACTTGATGGACAGTCATGCCTCACCACAAGGGGCCTAAGAGCTTCAGCAAGGGAGCACTGCTCATGTTACCAAGATTGAACTATTTCACCATATCCCTGTTGTGTAGAGAACCAAAGGCATAAATATGGACACTTTGATAATGGGGATTGGCTGGCGGCGGTGGGAGGCCCGCGGGAGGCCTGTCGGTGGGACAGGGATTTTTGATAAAAGAACATTTTTCACAAATCACAACCAACAGTTTTTGCTACAAAGTATGAAGAACTAATGAATAACACTCATCTTCTCAGGTCCCATACAGGTGCTGTGCCAATAATTAATCCAGGCACAAGCTGAACCATCAACCCCATTCCTGTACAAGAACAAGTCCCCCGCACAGGTAAGTAAGTACCAAAAGGGAAGTCCATGCTTCAAAGCAGGATTCCTGAAGATCTCTCATGTATTACCTCTGAGAACTGAAGGTATAAAGAATACACACATGCCCATCTCCTCCAACCCCTGTAATATGAGAAAACTTTGAATAGTTGGAGTATCTCCCTCAACAGGAACTGTGCAGGAAGGGCCCCAACTCAGTGCTCCCATCATGCACTGGGCAAGTCAATAAGGAGTACGGCCACTTTGCCAATAGGTGTCAATCAGTCCACTCTACTCATTGCTACTGCTATCCAAACAGTCTCAAAGTTTTCCTTACAGGATAAGAACCAGGATGAGAATTTAAATGCCATGTCCAAGTTGAATAGCAGCATATTGTCTTCCCATTAATATTATCTCCCCCCCAAGAAGAGACTCCTCCAATGCAGTGGATTATGAGGGAGCTGCACACTCACTTGGAGGATATGGAGCCTGGCTAAGAGGTGTACAGCAGAAAAACACTGAGGTGGAGGCAGTCTTTCTCAAGCCCACATTTTCAATTAGCATCTTCTCACAGATTATTACTCTTGCATTATTCATCACTGGCCCCATGTCTCTCTTGTGTGTGGAATACTAAGTACAGCAGTAGGACAATCATTTCTGCAGAGCAGGAGGAGGAGGGAGTCTGTCCCCTATCAACTCTCTCATGCCTAGCCCGAGCCATTGTATTGGCTGTCCTTTGTGAGCAAGGGGGAAATAGCTGGTCTGGCCCTGGCAAAAGTGAGTTTTGCCAGTTACTGGCTCTACACGAGCTGCCCGGAGAGTCAGAGCCCTGTCTGGGGGAGTCAAGCCAATTCTGAACTGTGTAGGAGAAATAGTGTGGAGTGGTTTCCATGCCGTCTTCTCGGTGTTCTTACCATTACTGTGGGTTTATTGATGCTTTCGATATATAGGTAATGTGGAGGTAACCAGAGCTACTAGAAGCCACCATAGATCTCCCCCTGGAAGAAGATCCACTTCGTCCCCGCTCACATCTAAGTGGGGGATGCAATCTTTTATGGAACTAAAGCCTTCCTCAGATTCCATAATTGCTCAATTTGATCCTTGACTTAACTCAAAAACATAGCAAGCGCTCCCTTACTACAGGAGAGCACTCTATGATTTCAAGTGAAGCAAAGGGTTAAAATAAGAAATCATTGATACCTAGGAAGACTACTAGATGTTGCTGAAGCCCAGAAATTACAGGCATTGTACCAAGTGAGCAAATGAGAGCAAAATAAGGCAGATTGAGTTCCTAAATCCCCTAAAGCAACCCAGACTGTAGGAATTCTGTAACCTCCCTAACCCTAGCCCCTCCAAGCAGCCCCTGATATCATCAGTCAGTGTCACTTGTGAGGGGGCAAAGATGCTAGCGATCCTGTGGGAATGGGTATCCTTATTACTATGTTGCCTATTTCCATTGCTTTTATTGTCCTTTTCCACATTGCTGTAGGGTTGCAGAGGATCCCAGCCAATTATGCTAGTGTAAATTTGGTGGTGCATTAGCCATCATGACTGCTATATAGGATAGCTATGCCATACATTGTTCAGCCATGATATATGGTTATAGAAAATTTTCATTACACCATTATGCCAAGGAGATTAAATCTGTATATTGTGCAAGCTAATGGCAAGCATGCTGTTGCTAGTTTTGAACTGAGAATTTATTCATTGGCAACAATTAACAAAATCTACTTAGAGCATAGTAATTTCCAGAGATGGAAAGGATTTCCATTTCTAGAGCATCACTTCCTCACATCTTTCCCCTACTGCTCTCTAAGGACCAGCATGAAGGGGGCATTAGAGGTCAGCCACAGGACAGGCAAATTGGTATATACTGTCCTTTTTCTATCCACATAAACCTTCCAAGGGATTCAACCCCTTCTCTCTCCCCTCTTGTTATCCAAATTGCTTTATTATATTAGTAAATGTGGGAAATTTGAATATTGAACGGCAATAGGCATATAAGGAAGCAATAATCTATGTATACAGGAATCCCGCTTAGTCCAGTACCCCAGAAATAGACACAGAGACCAGATCTTAGAGAAATGGTTTCTTTACTGAAGGATTTGCACACATACAAATAAATCTCAAACACGCACTCAACAATATAGAACTAGGAAAAATAGACTGAAAAGATACAGAGACATTCACATTAGCAGGAGTTTGTTGGTTGGGCAATACTGACCTGTCCGACATGATGAAGTGATCCTTACGGTGGAAAAATAAGGGAGACTATAAGGGAGCTGCGGTGGCTCAAGTGGTTAAGATGCTGAACTGCAGGCTGTGGAAGGTCAGTAGTTCAGCAGTTCAAGACCCGGGTGCCGCATGATGGGGTGAGCTCCTGTCTCTAGTTCTAGCTCCTGCCAACCTAGCAGTTCGAAAGCAAGAAATTGCAAGTAGATAAATAGGTACCACTTCGGTGGGAAGGTAACAGCGTTCCGTGCACCTTGGTGTTTAGTCATGCCGGCCACATGACCACGGAAACGTCTTCGGACAGCGCTGGCTCTTTGGCTCTGAAACGGAGATGAGCACCGCAACCCTAGAGTCGGATTCGACTGGCTTTCGAGCAAGGGAACCTTTACCTTTACCTTTATAAGGGAAGAGGGTCGTGTTCTGAATCAGCAGAGCAAGTGGTAGAATCTGGGCAGCACTTAAACTGAGAGTCAGCAAGATAGGATGGGGTCAAGTAGATAGGAAGTGAGAGAGAGATAGCAATGGGGAATCCTGCTCTTTTTATACTTTATTTCGGCTGGGTATATGTGTGTCCTTTAGTCATGTCCCCCTGGCCATGTCCCCAGGAAGTTGCTAAATAAAAACTGGTTTCAGGAAGATGGGGGTTTAATGATTGGGCAATATTGTTTCTATTCCTACTAACAATGGCACCTTTAGAAAACAATAGTAGAAATGGCCAGGGTCATTAGTGTTGATTACCTGATGATCGCCCTGGGTGATGGGCTTGGCAGGTATGTGTCAGCCAGCTAATCCCTTCATGTAAGCAGTTCTTTTGTAATGCTGGGAAGCATACATGCAGCATCTGGTGAAGATGGGGTGGGGGGGAAAGATGCCTGTGTGCTAAAGGAGATGTCTGCTCATGGAGTTTCTGTTCAGATTCTCAGGTCTCCTTTGCAGGGCATGGCGTTCCTCTATAGCTGTTGGCTCCTGTGTGCTTTCTGCGGCTAAGGTTCTTGGCTCATCTCTGCTGCACTGCAGGTGAGAGGTGACAGGTAACCCATGGATCCACTCTTGGTCTGGCACATTGTCTCAGGTAGAGGCTTCCCTCATCTGAGTGCATGTCTACAGTCCAGGAAGGTGATATCACTGCTTGGTCACCATACAGTTCATTTCCCTTGGCACACTTATTGCACAGTCCACTTATTGATTATGGTTCATGAGTCCATAAGAGCATAAGCTCCTTGCAGGGCAACACTCTCTTTGGTCCACACATTTGGATCACTTCTGGATTGCATAAATGAAAACAAAGTGGGGAAAAATGCCTGATGGATGGACCTGTGCTACCTCTTTAGACTTGTTTGGATTCTGGCCAAGATGAGTAGCTGGGCTAACATAACTCATTTTTCCTCTTGAGGCCAACAAAAAAACCCACTGAAGTCAGCACGGAAGATCCTAATAATTCAACAGGCTTGGGTCCTTTATGAGCATTCGTACTATATGAGAGCGCTACTGTGAAATATTTGACATTTCCTTTCATTATTTGCCCTCAACGTTGATTTTAGGATTCTGACTGTAACTCACATTGTGGTCAATTATCTTGCAGGAAGATCTGATATGGAGGGACTGTAAGATTTTATATCTTGTGAAAACAAGCCAATGTGCTTTGTGTTGACACAAAACTAAAATAATATTAAGTGTTCATTGTATGAAACTCATTAAATACACAGTTAAGGATTACGCATCTCATGAAATGGTGTATTTCCATGGGATGTGTGAAGCTGCATAAAAATCATCTATAGAAGCTTCTGGGAAAAACGCAATCTAAAATACTTTTCACAAATATTGCCTCGCTGACGCAATCCTGAAACAACATACTCCAGTATCGGCCCATTTGCCTTGTAGGAAGCCAGACTTTGCAGAGCGCAGAAAGTCACTCATGTCTCTTGAAATCAATGGCAATTCCTCTAATTAAAAAGAAGATAAAAGGATAAGACACATCATCTGGGAAAAGTCAAGATAAAAACAAGTAATTGGTATCCCCACCATGTGAAAGAAAACACGAGATGCTACAGAGCAGGTGCAAAATCATCCAGCCCAACTTGTGATCCAGCCCCCAATTTATTTATTGGTTTGTTTGTGTGTTTAGTACATTTTAATCCCACCCTTCTTCCAAGGAACTCACCATCCTGCAAGGTGTACATCATCTTCTTACCCCCATCCATTTTATTCTCACACCCACCCTGGGAGATGGGTTAGGCTGAGAGAGAGTCAGTGACCCAAGGTCACCCAGCAAGCTTCATGGCAGAGTCAGGATTTGAACCTGGATCCTAGTCTGACCCCCAAATTGCTACACCAAGGCATGGCAGCCATGTATTGCAGCTTCCCATACGTACCCTTGCTTTCTTTTTCTAAATTCTCTGTCAGGCAGCAAAAGGATGAGGTTTATTAAGTCCCAGAACGGCCACCATACATGGCTGGTGGACCGAGTTTAGCATGTTGAGTAACAGGTTGTGTGGAAGATGCTGATAGTGTCAGTGCAGCAGTGGGACCTCACAAGGTGCTAATCAATTTCTGGAAAAAAGTGCATTCAATTCCCAAAGAAGCCAATAGAGCTTGAGAGTGCTCATCAGTTCCAGATGTTGTAGTGATGTCATGTCAATACAATCATAATGGTAGTATCTTTTCAAGTCCTTACCATACAATGATTTCACCTTAATGCAAATGAGCATATAATAATGCAGTTTGAATGCTCCAAGCACAACAACCAGGTGGATAGATACCTCTTTTTCAAATTTCTCTTTATTACATCAGAACGTTATGGTAATGAGTGAAGCATTCATAAGAAGTTTTCCTTTGGAAACATCAGCATCATTACTGCTTTCATGGAGCAGGGGGGTCTACACTGAGGATTGGTTTTGGAGTACACATGAAACAACCAGCTACACATGTGCTGTGGAGAGCTCCTATTAAATGGCTCCATTCCAACTCTAGCAGTACATATTCTGCATAAGTTGTAGCTGTCCACCCCCATTGGCATCCACAAGTATGTCTATCACATTCAATGGGCACAATCAGCACATACAGGGCTCCTAGAAAAATCCCCTGGCCAGGAATTGGCTGGATCCAGACTTACCGCTGAACCACATGCCTTCTAATCATGATCTAGGGTTGCCAACTCTGGTTTGGGAAATTCGTGGAGACTTGAGGGCAGTGCTTGGAGAAGGTGGAGTCTGGAGAGGAGAAGGAACTCAGTGGGAATGTGATACCATAGAGTCTGACCTCTGACACTGACACTATGCACCTCTGTAGTCAGGAGATCAGCTGTAATTCCAAGAGAATTCTGGTTACAAGATAGGAGGTTGGAAACCCTATCTAGATCCAATACTGAATTGCTTATGTACATTAGACCAGCAATATACTTGTATTCAGAAGATGTAGGTCCAATCTGCATCTAGCATTTGCTCCACTGTCTTACCAAACCCAGGCTGAAACAGAAATTCCCCTCTACATTGCATGCCACTTTCACTTTGATTGATTGTTGGCTTTTATGGCAGTGTCCAAACTGCATGCTCCTTTCACTTTGTTTGCTCTCTCAGTTTTATGATAGCTCTGTATAGATTTATGGCCGTTTTACGGCCATTCAGGGGTGACTCTGCAGTTAGTCCAGTGTTGGCTCGGGGTATTTAAATGTGGCTTTGAGCGGCATCTTTTTCTGTCCCAGTGTGGGTTTGGTAAAACAGTGGAGCAAATGCTATGCAGATTGGGCCTAAGTACAACAAAGCCAGTGGTGCTGCCTAGGGAAGGCAATCCTGGATGACCAGAAATCAGTGGTATGCCCTGTGGTAGTCTCTAGACCAATGCCCATATGCTCATTCATCTGTATGTCACGTTCTTTCAGAAGCATTCATGCAAGCATAAACAAACAGCCCCCAGCCTGATCTGCTAATTCTTATCATTTTTACTGTTACATGAAAGTACAGTCATTATTCCTCTCATATTAGCGTGCATACTCATGCACAGAAAAGAGGATAATTATCTTTGGGGGGGGGTGTATTTGTTCATATGTCTGTGTGTGTGTGACATGGAAGTCATGGCAACCTCTGGTGACTGACCCCTACTGGGGGGCCTGGAGGATATTCAGAGAAGTGGCTGAATAAAGCCCACTCCTGTCCTCCTGACTGCTGGTATTCCAAGGAGGTCTCCCATCCAAGTACTGGCCAGAGTCAACCCTGCTTAGCTTCCAAGATCTGATGAGATTGGGCTTGCCTGGGCTAGCCAGGTCAGGGTAAGAAGATCATTTTCAATACTTTTGTCATCTTTTTAAAACTGAGATGGATTCTTTAATACTGAATCAGAATCATGTAATTCATATAGATTTTGGTGAGAAACACATCATGGAGTGTAAACTCATCCCCCTTCAATTGTGATGAAATGTTCAGGGACTCCCCTCCCTCCAGTTTCAAACAAACATGTGAAACTGTCCCCTCCCCATTCTAGAGGTAATTACATTTCTCGCTTGCAAAGTGGGCACAGGAAGGGCTGAACTGGTGCGCACAAGAGCCTTGTCTGGTCTCCTTGAGCAGGGGGTGGGTTGGGGTCCATCCTTTCAGAAATATTAAGTGCACAGCAGGGGTGGTGAAATCCTGCACATCCTAACCCAGCTGACCCTCTGTGTTAGAGTCTCTGAGGCAATGGATATGTTTCAGATGCTGAGATCATCAAGGTAAGGATTGGAAGGAGCAGGATTAGTGCCTTTTGCCTGTCTACTCCATGGAAACACGCCATGTTGTGACACCTAAATACAAAATAAATGATACTATCAGTTGCAGGGAAGAATGGAAGAACTCAGCATCAGAATGCTGTTTGGCTCAGCAGCACCTCTCACATAGCATAGGGTCGAACTAGAAGTGATGGAAGTCATGGATATCTTGCCAGTCTTTTAAAGACAATTTACTGCCATGTAGGACCCCGATTTGGGTAGGAAGCACAGGGAGGGCAGAGGCAGTTGCACTTTGGCATCCTAACACAGTTTCACTAACTGATACTAACCCCCCCCACCCCCGCCGCCGCCACTATTACTGCTTAAAAAGAAAAAAAGACAACATTCATCTTTTGCCAGTCTTTTTCCTTTTAAGAGGTAGAAGGTCACAAAGAGCCCAGTTTCAGTTTGGAAAATGGTGTCCCCGATCTGAAGGGGTGTCCACACAGCCTGTTGTGAGCCAGAGATACTCTTTCATGAATCATCTTATCTATCATTTAGGGATTTGCAGATTTTTTAAAAATGGTATTTTTCAGATATCAGGGAACTGAAAATATCAGTTTTCCCAGTTTCCTGGGTTCCAAATACTGGTTTGGTATTTGCATCCAGGTTTTTTGGGGGTGGGGATTCCTATATTATTTAGCTCCATTATTCACTATGGAAAATCCTTCTGTTTTTCAAGCAAGTTCATCAAAATTGCAATGATGTTGCTGGTGTCTGTTCTTTAAATAACCTCTAAATTTCAAGTGAATTGGACAAAGAAGTCCAATTCTATGGGGCCCTGAACAAGGTTCCGACAGCCATCCTCCATTGTTTGCTATGGGAGGGAATTCCATGCTTTCTTGAGGGCAAAGAGTAGCCAAAGACACAAGAGCCAGCAAAGCAACCCCTGGCCAAAAGCCTCTCAGGCAGAACAAATACAGAACTGGGGAATCCTGGAAGAACCATGGGACAACGTAGCAAGCCTAATACAACACACATACAACTCAGGAATGCAACCCAATGTCAAACCAGAGAATTTTCCAAGCCAAACCAAATAGGACTGCTGTGGAAGCCCAACAAACATAAATCAGGGATTCTAAGCTGAGATACAACCCAAGAATCAAAGGCATGTCAAACCTGAGAATCCACTGCAAAAAGGAAAACCAAGATGGGGCAACTCACACAAATAATGCAATATCACAACACCATCAAAACCAATGTAAAAGGGCAGAATCAAAGCAAAACCAACCTGGCAAGCCAATACAAAGACCCAGGAAGACACAGACACCCTGGAAAATTAAAGAAAAAGCAGCCCTGGGAGTCTTAAATTCTGACTCCCGATAATTCTGGTTAATCCTAAACATTTCTGGGATTTTTTGAAATCCATTTCTTGGGATCCCAGAAAATCTCAAACATCATCCAGAGCTCTGAATATATCTGGGAAATACCAATAAGGTATTTTTGGAAATATATTTCAACTGGATATATCCGAATGCACATTCCTACTATCACTATCATTTGGCCAGAGCAGAGTGTGTTTTCCATCTCACACGAGAGGTAAGCTGATGTGGCCAAGTTGCCACTGTCTTTTCTTTCATTTTACCTTATTTTCATTACTACTATTAATAATCTTTTAAATTACCATTTCTAAGCCATTTATAAATAACTGATGTAAAAATAACATTGCCAAATCTGCTCATTTTATTGGGAACAATTCAGAGCAAGAAAAGACAAACAGGAGCATGTGCACAAAAGCTTATACCTTGAATAAAACTTTGTTGGTCTTAAAGGTGCCACTGGACTCAAACTTTGTTCAGGTGCAAAAATAAAAACTTATAGACTAATTTTTCACAAAGGAGAAACAAAACAGGTGATTCCATAGCTCACTGGTAGAGCATCTGGTTTGCATGTAGAAGGTCTCTGGCTCAATCCACAGTATCTCCAGTGAAAAGGATCAAGAAACAGCTGATGTGAAAGACTTCTGCTTGAGACTCTGGAGCGCTGCTGCCAGTCAGAGTATACAGAGACCTTGACTGACCAATTGTCTGACTCAGTATTAGGAAGCTTCATGTATTCAAACATGAAATGGAAATATTTTAGTTGAACCAGCCAACTTTCAGAATTTGGTCTCATCCCACATTAAAGCTTTTTGTTGATGTTAGTAAAATAAGTGCCCTTTCCTAGTACAATATCACTTTCTTACAGGATAAAGAAGATTTGGAGAGGTGAACTGCTAGTGTTTACAAATGGATATGATACTGCATGATTTCCCTTGGGCTCCAGTCTTAAGTAAGGCATAGATATATGGGTTAAGATTCCAAACTCCATGAACTAGTTGAATGAGCTAATCTTTGCAAACAGATGAAAATTTAAGATCAGATATTAAGATTTTGTCCACACACAGATCACAGGCACACTGTGAGTTGATACATACCAAGATTTATATTTTAAAAAGTATACACTGTGTACTCTGAGCCAACAGCTTTTAGCACATTTTATTTAAAAGCAGATTTCCTCTATTTAACACAGACATATTGGATTTTTTAATTATTGTAATTATTATTAGTTGATTTAGCAATAGATCTCAAATGATAAATCACAAATTAAATGCTACAGTCATTATTGAAATGTAAAATTTCTGTTTTCTGTCTCCGTTAATGTCACCACTTGTACAATCCTGATGGCTTCAATCTATAAAAAGATGATGATAAAAGTTTAGAGCTAGAACTATAAATTCATCTTCTTTTCTGAAAATAAAAGACAATTTGAGTGTAGGTAGGATATTTTATTTCACACAAACAGCACTGACGATACTGAAATGAATGTTAAAGAGAAGTTATAGAAGAGGTAATATGTCTACCATTGTCACTCACCAATTCTAAATGAAGTGATAAAACACTGATCCAGCATTTGATTATTTTCCCCCAGATGGTGTTTCAAGATGCAAGAGAAAAGCACTCTGTGAAAACCTGGAGTTCTAATTGTGAACTGTGCTTTATTGTAAATAGATTGTCACATCATAAAACCTGGGAAGACCAAAAGGTAATCTAGTCTAATCCCCTGCTACAAGGAAAACCCCCTACCAACCTTCTATCCACAAAGCAACCTGTACAATGAACAATATACTGATTTTTCCAAGTAAACTCACTCGAGCATTATACCAAACATTACCACACAACTGCAATTTTATCTCATCTGATACTTTGTTGAGGCTCAGTGTAATATGAGGGCAGAGTCACTCCTGGCACTTCTGCCCAGAGATCAGATGCAGACCATTTCCCATCACTAATGATTCTCTATTTCATAGAATTAATAACAATGAATTTCTTGAATTGTAATAACAATACAATATGAGATCAACTTGGCAGTACTGAAGAAGGGGAGGTCTTAGAAGAAGAAAAGGAGATTGGATTTATACCATGACCTTCACTACCTGATGGAGTCTCAGAGCGGTTTACAATCTCCTGTCCCGTCCCCTCCCCACAACAGACACCCTGTGAGTTAGGTGGGCCTGAGAGAGCTCTTTCCACAACTGCTCTTGAGAGAACAACTCTGAGAGAACCATGACTGACCCAAGGTCACACCAGCAGCTGCATGTGGAGGGGTGGGGATTCAAACCCGGTTCTCCCAGATTAGAGTCCGCGCTCCTAACCACTACACCAAACTGGCTCTCCCTCAGGCCCCATCCTGGGGGTCCTACTACCCCACACTTGCTCTACTCCTTTGGGTAGTGAAGGGTGGGGTATAAATCCAATCTCTTCTTCTTCTCTGAAGCCCCTGCTGCCATGGAATCATAGTGGTGGAAGCTTCACTCAGGTGGAAGAAGTGGTAGGTCATTAGCTGTGTGGGGGCTGGCTCTTTCTCCCTTCCTCCCTGCCTCCTTTGGGAGGCAAAGACAGGATGCCCCACTGTAATCTTAGGGTTTCATTCTTGAGTTCCTCCTAGAGCCTCAGACTCACTGCCTCTGTTTCAAAATCATCAGTAAAGTTTTTCATGTGTTTATTGCTAGCTGTTGTATGGAAGAACACACCTATGTTTTATTGCTCTTCAAACCAGGGGGAGGGGAATTCCCTGAGCAGGTCAATTCAAAACCAAAGCTAAAATTCTTATTTCTATGTCTTCTCTAACATGATGGAAGGGATATCAAAACCCCCAACTAGGAACTCATTCTTTGACTCCTTCCCAGAGTCTCCAGAAGTTAAATTTCTAAGGTGTCATGCAATACGTAATCAGCCATTTCATATCCTGGTAGATGCTGCAGTAAATTCTGATGTACATAATGTACTGTAAAACATTCATGAGGGTCCCTTTGTTGTTCAACTCTAACATGAAGAACTATCACCTTCTTGACTTTTAATATCAGTGGAAGATGGCCTCTGTCAGAACATGTGAATACAGCATACAGGAGGAAGAGAAGAACCTTAGAAGTACCACAGCAGAGACAGTAGGGTTTATTAGTTGTAGGTTTTCCGGGCTGTATGGCCGTGGTCTTGGCATTGTAGTACCTTATGTTTTGCCATCAGCTGTGACTGGCATCCTCAGAGGTATAACACAGAAAGATGGAGTACTCTCTGTGTCAATGTGAGAAGAAAAACGGCAGGCAAGTAATCTATATCTACTCAGGAAGGTGGGGTAGGGCTGAGTCACTATCTTGTAGGAGTTTCTCTTGTAGGAGATAATGACTCAGCCCTACCCCACCTTCCTGAGTAGATATAGATTACCTGCCTACCATTTTTCTTCTCACATTGACATAGAGAGTACTCCATCTTTCTTTGTTATACCTCTGAGAATGCCAGTTACAGCTGCTGGCGAAACGTCAGGTACTACAATGCCAAGGCCATGACAATATAGCCTGGAAAATCTACAACAACTAATGAACTCCAGCCATGAAAGCCTTCGACAACATACAGTAGGGTTTGCATGGTTATCCCTATGAGGACAGGATGTCACAAGCATATCCCTACTTTCACCTATGAAATGCTGGAGGCTATGACTGGTTCCTTCACTTTTTGTATATGGAGGTGGGGATAAAGAAATAGATCGTTCACTTTCCTGCATTGCTAAAATTGCTTTGAGATGTGGCAGAAAGCAGAGTGTTCCTGTCCCTCCACATGCCCCCTAGCGATGTGACAGTGTGGCAGCCATGGGTTTGACCATTTTAGAGAAGGATTTGGCCATTTAACAATGCTTTGAGGGCCCAGTCCTGATTGAGTCTGCTGTGCGGCTGACCCAGGTGATCTTGTCATCGTCCCCCCCTGCCTTTTCAAGTGCCAAACTAGCACACCCATGGCTGTTTCAGCACTTGAAAAGGCTCTGGGAGGGGATAAAATTGCCTTGTCCTCCTATGCCATGGTATTGATCAGGATCATGCCCTTTTTACATTGTTAAATGGCTGGATCCTTCTCTAAAATGGCATCTATGGCCACAGGTCAGATCCGTGGCCACTGTAATGTCTCGTTTGGCCCAAAGATTCAACCTTCAAAGCCCGTTGTTCACAAGGTTGCAATGTTCACAATGTTTATAATTGATTTTATTACCTAATATATAGTAATGTTACAAATAAATAAATAAATAAATTCCTTCTAAGCCCACTGGGTTGAATCTAGTACACAATTTCTGCTTGCATCTAGAGCTCTTGTTTAAGAGACAACACTAGAAAAAAATATGGTAGACTAGGGATGATCACTCAGATATATCCAGTCCAAGTATATACCCCCTGCCAATACGAATAAGAACATATTAGGGATCCGGATTGATATTCAGGAATTTCAGCAGTACCAGGTTCCTGGTCCTGAATATTCCTGGAAATATCTGGGGCTGGCACTTTAAAGCTCCAAACTTGGGTTTGTTTGTTTTTGCTTTGCAGCTCTCACAGGCGAATGGGATTCCACGTCAGGGGGAGCTTGACAAGATTGTTCTGCTGGGATTCCCCAGTGTGACATTGATTCTGTTGGCCTTGTGCTGCCACATTGGTCCTGAGTCCTGTTTGACTTCTGTGGTTTGACACTAGTTCTGTTGGGCTGGGCTCCCTTCCCTTGTTTTATTTGGTTTGGCTAGGATTCTCTGAACTGACACATGATGTGTTGGGCATGCTATGCAGGTGTGTGGTTTTGCACAGGTTCTCTGATTTGACATGAGTGCTCTTGGGCTTGCTGGTTCTGTTTGCATTGGGAAGCTCTTGGTCCATTGTTGCTTGCTGCATCGTGTTTGGCGATTCTTTGCCCTGGAGAAAGCATGGGATTTTTGCTCCCATAGGAAACAATGGAGGATGGTTGATGGTACCTTGTTCAGGGGCCCATAAAACTTTTCCTTGGTCTCTTGAAACTGGGAGGGGGGGAGAGTAACAGTGCTGCAATTTTGGTCTCATCTGCTCAAAAAACAGCCACTCCCCCATAGGGAATAACAGACCTGAATAATTTCAGAATTCCAAGAAAAACCCAAATCCAATTACTGAACTGATATTGGATACATGATTAACCTGGAGTACCAATAATTGTGTCCTCCTCATAATCTGGATTTGAAATTTTTTTCTAGTGTACATCCCTAGTAGCCATTTGTGTTGTCAAACTTCTTGTATCCTCCACTTGCATTTCCACTTGCACAAGATCTCACACAGCCAATTTCTTATTTATAAGAGGGGAGAACAACAATATTTCTTGATACTATAACATATTGGGAGGACAGGGCTAGGTGTTGCATAAGTTGTTGTACAAGCAGGACTGTGCTAAGACTGTTTATATATCTGCTTGTGCATCACTGGATCCAGGCCACTGACTCAAATGAACTTAGATGGGTGTAATTCTGTCTAGGATTGCACTGCCAATGACAGGAGTGACAGGAAGCATCACTTCCATTGTGATGTTGTTTCCAAATGCAGCATGTGTGCAGAGGCTCTGGCATGTACAGACATGCACACAGCTCATCATAGTGAAGCACAGATCACAGGATCTCAGGATCACAAAGCAATATTTTAAGTGGCATTTGGGTAAGCGGTCTCTAACGTTAAGATGTACACAGTCCAGCTACATCACCTATTGCATATGCCATATTAACTGTAGCAACTGGTGTCTTTTAGCCCAATGAGCCAAAGAGGGTTTTGACTTGATATTGTACTTCATTGCTTTTAATAGTTAGGTTGTGTTTTATAAAATAATAGCTAATTCGCTATCGGGATCACTTGAGCTTCATTATCATTTGCAATTCAGCAGTCTCTCTTTCTAATCTACCTTTGAAATTCCTTCATAAGATAACTGCTACGTTTAGGTCAGTAACTGAATGTCCTGGAAGGTTGAAATATTCCCCCACTGGTTTTTGAATGTTGTGGTTTCTGATGCTCATCTTCTAATGTGATTTGTGCCATCATGTGTCAACAATGCCCTTCCACTCTCTACATTGGACAAACAGGCCAGTCCCCTCAACAAAGACTTAATGGAGAAAAGGCTGGCATCAGAACCGCTTCAACACATCACTAATGAATACAACCTATGGTAGACAATGATATTCCTCACTCACAGGCATTGAGAGGCAAATTTTTTCTTGCCCACAGACAACATCCTAACCTTAAACAACTTCTCACCCACAACAATGCCCTTCCTAACATGCACATGCACATGGACTCTGGGACCAGGGCCTACAACAAACCAAAATGCCAACTCTGCCCTCATATTCATTCTGGCAACACAATCACTGTACCTAACAACAGCAGCCATACCATCTCAGGTTCATTCACTTGATCACCTTCCACCGTTATATATGCCAGATATGGCAGTCCCCACACTGAGAAGTTTCAGGGGAAGATTACAACACAAGACTGCTGAACAAGTTCAGGACAATAGACACAACCTCCCCCCCCCCCGTGAATGGCAGTGTAGGATTCTTATCTCATTACAGATGTTAATTTTCTGCCCCCAAGCATTTCCTCTTTGTTCTAATCGCTCTGATCCACAATGCACAGCGTACCTCAGCACCCTGAGTTCCTTCTTTGCAGCACCTTTCCTACCTTCTGACTGGGATATAAAGACTCAACAATCTCCATTCCACCTCGTATCTGACAAAGGGAGCTTTGACTCTCAACAGCTCATACCCTACAAATCTTGTTGGTCTCTGAGGTATTACGGGACTCAAATCGAGCTGCACAACCTGCGCCTGTGTTCCTTTGCAAAATCAATGTCATGGGAAATAATTTCAAAATCCTTACCTTGTCATCCCACTTTGCATTTAGTATGGTTAAAAATGATATCTAGTTCCAAAAGGACACGATTCTGAATAGCTGTGTTACATGACGTGAAAATATTCACTTCAGATTATTTGTCTCCACTTGTGAAAGAGTTTTCCGGCATGGCATGGGGGATTTATGTCCTTTTACAAACCCCTTTATTTTCTTTAGGGGAAAATAAATGCTTATTTTAAAATATTTCTGCATAAATGCAAGGGCTCCCTCTGCAGGTCTTGAGCAATCTGTTTCACTCCCATGAACATTCATATCCATTTCCTTAGTACTTTTAGTTAAAATAGACATTAATAACTCGCTGTTCCTTCAGAGCTAATTGCAATTTATTTCCACACAAATTGATGCAATATAGGAATGTGATAATTGATGCAAATTTTGCTTGGTTTGTCGGCATTATTTATGATTTCATTTTCATTTTAAGAACCCTGCTTCTTACTAAACACTTTTAAATTGACTGCACTCTCGGTTTCAAAAATGTGTGGTTCTGATGATGGCACATTTGTTTTTAATAACCCTTTGATGACCTCACCTGGGGTCCCCAACCTTTTAAGCTCGTGAGCACATTTGGCATCCTGACACAGAAGATGGGCACAGGAATGGCTGCCACAGGAGGCGGAGCCAGCCATAAAATGATCGGCACAGCTTAACTTCAGTCACACAGTGTAGATCCTTGTGCTGTGGTGGCAGCTGCCGCCACAGCAACATTAAAAAAAAAAATCTGCACAGCCTATCAAGTCTCCAGGGGTCAATCAGAAGCCTTGCTGGGCAGAAGCCCCACCTGACTCCACCCACTTCCTAAAAACACTTGGCGGGTGCCAGGAAAGGTCTTGGCAGGCACCATGACACCCACAGGTGCTTCGCTGGGAACCTCTGACTTAAGCAGTAGTGTGAGGTTGTCTCTGGCAACACAAAGACCAGTAAGTTGCCTGTGACCAGTTCCCTGTGCAGCCATCTTTTCTTTGCACCAGTTGGACTGAAGAGAAAATGTCCTAGATGCCAGTCTCTCCCAAGTTCCTCAGATTTCCTTTGTGTCCCCTATCCACTGCTGAGCTTCTGAATGCTCCTTGGTCCTGTTCTCTGGTGCCTACTTGGCAACTTTTCCACAGGTGATGTGTTCTGGAGTGTCCATATATTTCAAAGCAAAGTTTTAGAAAAGTAAGCCCCCTGCTGGCTATGTTTGTTCAAGCCACCACCATTCTATAGGTCTAAAAATGGTCCCTTTCCAGTTGAGTGATAACACAGACAAGTGAATCAACTAAAGGTCAGAACATGACCTAGACAAGCCATTCTTAGAAGCAACTCTGTGTAGTTTGTTTTTTAGCCAGTGGGGCAAAGAGTTTTTAATGTGTTACATTTTTTGAAGTTGGAAAGAACATTGAACTGGGTTTGTGCCCTGAGTCTAGATGTCTGGAGGGGGAAAAGAGGGACTCACATGTTATGAGGTGTTCTAAGTGTTCATCCCGAGTTATACATTGCTATCCAGGGAAGAACCTTTTTAATTTTACACTTATGTTGTATATTGATTTCCTTTAAAACTGTTGACAAGGGCTATTACTAGTACCTGTCTAGTTAATACTTAATGGCGGCTGTGCTCTTATGTCAAATGGGAACAATCTCACCACGCACGCAACTGAGCACTTTTCCCCCTCACATATTACTCGAGGATTTTTTTAAAAAAAGTCTGTATGTTCAAATCAATTTAACATCTATAACCACAGGCTAAAAATGATAGAAGTCTGAGACCAAAATCCCTCCACTGGGTTATCCATTTAGATCCCCCTCGACACAAAATGTTTCTACTGTTCTGTGATGACATTGTTCATCACAACACATCTCTCTGTGGATCAGGAACATCATCAAACAAATAGCTAGGGCTGAGCCACACTGGCCCTTCTCTCAGTTTCAGTGAGGTCAAAAAACATGTCAATTTTTAATTTTGGTTAACTTTCACTTGCAATGGACCACAGAGGCTCCCAAACAAGTGCTAAAGAGATGCCATTCAAGGAGCTGCCTGATATCGGATAGAGGAGTTCCTGAAACAGCTCCCAGTGGTCAAGCACCAGAAGAAAGATGTGTTCAGTCCCTGAGATAGCCCATGTGATTGTGGATGGGACCAAGGACAAGAATCTTGACAGACACATGGGGGAGGAAGGGAATAAAAGGATTGCAAGAATGCTGTCCTAAGTAGACCTAGAAATCTATTGATGTCAATGGGCTTAGAAGGCTGTAACTCTGCTAAGGAATGCACTGCCAGCAGTGCAAAAAGAGTTCTGGCTCAATCAGAGCAAGGAGCTAACTCAAAGGATACTGTTACCAACTCTGGTCTGGGAATTCCTGGAGATTTGGGGACAACACTTAGGGAGGGAGGAGTTTGAGGAGGGGAGGGAGCTCGGCAGGGATGTGACGCCATAAAGTCCATCCTCCAAAGACGCCATTTCCTCCAGGGGAACTGAGTTCTGTTGTCTGGACATCTGTTGTAATTCCAGAAAAACTCCAGGCCCTGCCTGAAGGTTGACAACCCTTTCCAAGGATCCACAGCTTCCAAGTGATTTTATTTTCCCTCGCCTTTAAGGAATGTTTAGCTTTTTCCCACTAGCAATAACTGTGGGTGCTCATGGAGGGAGAATATTAGCATGCCAAGATAAACAAACTACATTGTAGGTGTTAGCTAGATGAATAAACGTTGGATGAGCCAACTTCAGCGTTCAGATTTTCTAACCTCCATCTGGTTAACTGTGTAACTTTAATAGACTGTTAACATGTGCCTTTTCCTCCTCTTCATACGTAATTTACTCATGTGATTGTATGTCAGCTCTGGAACTGCTCCAGCCAATAGCTTCTGAATTATAACAAGGGACATGTTGCTGCCACCAACCCATGTCCCTCCCTCCCCCGGAACATTTGGGAAAAACAAATGTGTGACATGATGACATCATTATACTTGGTGTTTCTCTTTCTCCGCTCCATTTCATTGGATTCTACTTGCAGGAGGTAGGGAAATGTTGACCATCATGACATCACATCACATATTTTATTTAGCAAGAATGGAGAAAGGGAATATACAGCTGCAGCCATGAATCCCTCATAATCTGTTTGGGGCTCTAAATGGTAAATAAGGAAATTACTAGCATTGATCTGACAACCTATCACAATGGTATATGAAGTATTTTGGAAGGAACTAGACAAAGGGGAAGTCCTGTGACCTAAGATTACCTATGGGCATATCCACACAATTATCAAGGGCACTGAATGATCCTCAGTTCTGAAGAAGCTATGTGTTTTCATTTTTACTTTGATACTTGCCTTACCGGTATGAAGGCTGGGCTATTTTTAAAACAATATATTTTATATCAAGAATCCTGTTCATGGTCTTCGCCAGCAAAAAAATCTAAAGTAATGAAGAACTAGTAAAGAAAGATCCACTGCCACACAATAAGTTGTATGGTCACCTGGAAGGTTTAAGAGGCTTGGGACAGGTGTAATGTTGTAGGCCCTGTTGTCATCAGCCTCTTCAAATTAGAATCCATTATGTTTCTCACATAACTATGTATAAAATTTATCATGATTGGGGCAGATCCCATTATGTCATAATTACAACATCATCTTCCACTCTAATATGCCATTTTAATGGGGGGGGAAGACCAAGAATTTCTATGAGCCATCTATGGCAAGAGCCAATGGTATGCACAGGAGCAGAGGGGGCTTGTTTTGTGGTTCCCTGGGGCATAGTGCCCCAATTATACTCCATCTGGGTAGCTCACAGATCTGTAACTGATCTGCAGCCCTCTGACTGAGCACCATGAACCAAGAACACAAACAGCAAAATATCAGAAAACAAAATTGTACTTTACTGTGTATGTTTTCATAGATACTTATCATCAGAGACCTCTCCTCACTGTGTTTGATATGCATTTTCTGTGTCCTCAAGGTCCTTAAAGGTCTTCATCACATTCTAGTTAGCGGCATAAAATATATCAGATGTAAGGAGCTGCTTTAAACAAGTCAGATGAATACTGTATACCCATACACGCCATAGCTCTCCAAGACTAGAGACAGGTCTAAGAACACCTTCTTAAGACCTTCTTTTCCCCCAGAGAATACGCTTGGCAAAGCAATGACCCTTCCCAGGTCATTCCTCTCCACTTGCCTAATTCTGAAGTGACCTGTATTATAATGGTGACCAATCATTTAACTTAAGTGGAGCATATATGGTGATGGATGACGCTAGAAGCCCACAAAGGTCAAAGTGCAATTGTAAACCCATCTATTGGTGTAGGCTTAAAAACCAGGTACCTGCACATTCAAACATGCATTCACACATATGCACAAAGAGTGCATGAGATGCTCAAAGATGCTTCTAGCGGGATATGTGCAAATGCTCTGTGGTATCTTAACCATCCATTAGGAAACTCAGTGGCATATCTGAGGAATAAGGGCCCTTGCCAAAGCACTACAATATTTCATGTGCTCCTTCTTCATAAAACGATGACAGTATGAGTAGTTGGGTCTTGCGGAGTTATTCCTGCAGTTCACTTGGTGCAGAAACAGCTTTAAAATTGGAAGGTCTTTGACAGCTTAACTTTCCTCCTCCTCATCTCCTCCCACCTCCCTTATTATCAGCTGCCACGCAAAGAATGAGAGAAGAGCGTGATAATGTGTTCCATTATCCTTTCTGTCCGGCTTTTTACTGGCTGCCAGCATTTGCTCCAGTCTTGCCTCTGAGCTGTATAATTCAATGTCAAGGAGGCTTATGTAATATTTAAGCTCGCATTACACTAAATTAATCTTCACGTGAAAAATCTTTTGATTACATAGGATGTTTTTTGTCACTGATCGATTGACTAATTCGTTTTATTCGTATAGGAAGAGTATAGCCCAACTTCTGTTTATGTTCAGCCAGAATGGAAAAAGCCCTATCTGCACCATGCTAGTTAAAATCAAATTACTGATGCACTGAAAGCCAACATAAATAAATATATAAATATCCTTTGTGATTAATTCATACACTACTCATGTTACACAGAGGCTTTTCGACATGGAAACTGGTTCTTCCAGGTTCTTCACGCTTTCCCCCCTCCCCAATATGTCCAAGCAACTCTGATTTAGGAGAACTGTCCTGGCACTGTCCATTCCCTGGAGTCCAGATGGAGCAGGTGCTGAACTTCTTTGGGTCCATGTGATTGTCGGGATCTGGTGTGAGTGATTGTCCAGCTTACCTTAGTAGGGAGGGTTGTATGTGACTGTCTGACACAAAGAACAAGGAGACGTGGTTCTGCAGAACATTTTGCGTGTTCTTGATTGGGCATCTTCAAGGAGTCCACTGAGAGGGGTCTGATCATATGTGATTATTCCATAGTGGTGAAAAGTGCCATTGTTGCTGCTGACTTACAGCAACCTCATAGGATTTTCAAGGCAAGAGGTGAACAGAGGCGGTTTGCCACATAGCAACCCTGGATTTCCTTGGTGGGCTCCCATACAAATACTAACCAAGTACTAACCAATGCTGACTCTGTTTAGCTTCCAAGACCCAATGAGACTGAGCTAGCCTGGGCCATCTAGGTCAGGGCAATTATTCCATAGGAGTGCCTATATTTCTGTCTAACTCAGTGGCTGAGTTCAGACTGGCAGTGTGCCCCACTATCAGTGTTCCCTTTAAGCTGAGTTAGTGTGAGCTAGCTTACAAGTTTTTAGCCTCTGGCTCATACATTTTTATCTTAGCTCAGGAAGGATGGCTCCAGAGCAAACTAATTTATGCAGTAGCAAAATCGCTCACTCACAACTTTGATGCCAGGAGCTCACAAAATTAGAATTTTTGCTCACAAGACTCCACAGCTTACAGGGAACATTGCCCACTATACCTACGTTTCAGCCACATTTTACAAGCAGATTAAAGGGGGCGTTCACACAGGCACATCTGCCTGACATTCCCCACCCGTAGTCAACCTGTGCTGTTCCACTTCACTCCTGTGTTTAAAAAATACCTGGTAAAAGCAGTAGCATATCCGTTTATCCCACTTCATTCTGCTTCCAGGAAGTGTGAACTCCAACCCGAAAAGCCGGGAGTAACCCATGTTGCACATAAGGCAGCAGCAATATGATTGACTGTGCTCTGCTCTACTGCCCAATGTGGTGCCGGCACAATGGGATCCAAATCGGCTATGTGTGCATGTGTGCATATGCTCATGCACTCATACACACATGCACACATAGCTGATTTGCCAGGAAAAAGCCGTTTACAGCCGCACCTCTGGGCCAGCAGTCTGAATGCTCCTGCGTGCCTCCTCCCGGTATGCTCCCACATCAGTCGGCACAGTGGGAAAACCCGGAACAGTTTGTTCCGGGACTTTTTTGCCATGACTGGCTCCCACTTCAAACCGCCAGTCTGAACTCAGCCAGTGATACTACAGTTATATTACAATTATAAGCAATGAAATGATACAGCCAGTGATACTACAGTGATATTACAATTATAAACAATGAAATGGCTCTTGTGTACTAGGCATGTTTACCAAAAGAATGGCTTGTGTGTTGATAACATTGCTACAGTTAAAATTAGGTATTAAAAAATCACAACAAATACTCTTGCAGTTATATCCTAAGCAGGGTTATGCCCTTCTAAGTCCATTGAAACTTAGAATGGTGTAACTCTGGTTAGGGTATCACTGTTTATGTACCTATGGTTGAATTATGGTCTGAGAGCAACTTTTAAACCTTGATGAGAATCTTGCTTGCTTAGATTAGAAAAAAGACTGAGGGCGTGCGTGTTAGAGGTTCATAAACTTATGCAAAGGGGGAAGAAAGTTGGTAGAAACTGGGACACACAATTAAGTCGATGGGCAATAGATCCAGGCTGGAGAAATGGAAACACTTTTTTACTCAATGAGTTATTAAGCTGTGGAATTCACTGACACTAGGTGTAGTGATGGTCACTAGCATAGATGGTTTTTAAAAGGGGATTAGACAGATCAATGGAGGAGAGGTCTATTAACAAATATTAGCCAATGCTCTGAATACCAATGCTAGGAGGCAATATCAGGGGAAAACTTTGTCTTCCGTGCTCTGGTTATAAGCTTTCTGGGAGGATTTGGTTAGCCCCTGTATGAAACAGGATGCTGGATGAAACAGGATCAGTAGATGGACAACTGATTATGATCCAGCAGGACTCTTCTTATGTTTTTACATTCCCCTGTACTGAACTTTCTTTATTCCCTTTTCCTGATGAAAGTGGGCCCACACACAAGCCTTCATGGGTTGCCCTATGTTCTTCCTCACAAGTGTGTGTGTGTGTATAGTGCTATCAAATCGCAGCCAACTTATGGTGACACCAGCAAGGGCCTTTCAAAGCAAGTGAGAAGCAGAGGTGGTTTGTCATTGCCTGCCTCTGCAGAGTCTTCCTTGGTGGTCTCCCTTCCAAGTACCAACTCTTCTTAGCTTCTGAGATCTGATGAAATCGGGCTATACCATGCCGCCTTCCCTCCCACCTCACAACTAGGTAACAATAATTGGGACGGATTTTTTTCCCCTTCATCTGTCATGCCTTCATCTGACAAAAAGTGGGCCTGTCTTTCTGGAACAAGTCTTTCCTGAATAGCTGGATAAATTTTTGTCCATTCCCCTGAATCCCCCCACCCCAATCATTTATCCACAGAAGTACCAAAAGCCACCACAGGCCCACAGACTAAGATTCCCTCAGGGCCTTGCAAACTCAACCCAAACATCATATGAAAAAAACACATGATGGACTCAGCTCCAGAACCCCCTCCCCCTCATTAGAGGCCTTGTGAAAAAAGTGTACCAAATTTAAGTGAAGCTGGGAAGATCTCACCAGTTTGATTTACTTGCTAAAAGTAAGCAGAAGCCCAGTTCTAAGTATGGGGCAGAACATCAGATATAATACCTTAGAGCAGTGAGACTGCCTCAGCAGGTCATGGAGAGCCATTTTGCTATTTCCAGCAACCAAAAGAGCCATGACTACTGTATGCCCTGTGCACCACCCCAGACAGGCACAAACAATAATATATAATATAATCCTTTTAATTAAGTACCTCTGAGCATCTAGAGGTATATTTCTCTACTACTTGGATTTGGGGGTGGGTTTTTTAAAAAAAAGT
Source organism: Gekko gecko (assembly GCA_029375565.1). Taxonomy (NCBI): domain Eukaryota; kingdom Metazoa; phylum Chordata; class Lepidosauria; order Squamata; family Gekkonidae; genus Gekko; species Gekko gecko. The sequence goes on along the minus strand of JAPDNY010000003.1, from coordinate 43,609,468 downwards.
TGGATAGCATTCAGCAGCAGAATGCCACATTATTCCAGTACTTTATTCAGCTGCATAAGGTGACCCAGCCTAAAACACGAAACCCCTACATCTGCACAACCTTGTTATAATCAGCATGGACAAGTTGTGTTTTTGAAATGAAACAGTTTTATCCTGGCTCCATAAGTAATTATGAAATTATTCCAGTTTCTAAAGAAATTGCCCACTATCCTGGAATGTAGGGCTGGTGCCATGGGGAATAGTGCTCAGTTGAGCCATATGTGGCACATCAAAGAGCCACACATGGCTCCCAATCCACTGAGTGTCAGCATCTTAGAGATAATGACTACTAACTAGTATATTGAGTGCCTCTGGACAGCTTGATGCTTAGCACTACTGTTAGCATCACATTCTGCTGCTCATAGTGAATGTTGACTCTTGAAGTGCATGGAGAAGCTCACACATGCAGGGCCTCATTGTCCCTATAGCTATAGTAGACTAATGACTATGTCCCCAAAAGAACTCTGCAGGAGCGTTTTTTAAAAAAATCAGTAGAATACTCGGAGGAAAATGTTTTGAGGCTTGTAGCTTTATTTCACAGACCTAAGTTTGACAATCTGAAGCTGCATCTGTTCCAGATGCTGTTCCTTTGCACAATTAAGATGATGGATGACAACTGCTCATAGCTCTCTGGGATTTCAGAATGATTGGTGGGCCAAATGTGGCAGAAGAGACTGAAGGAAAGGAGAAGGGGGTGAAGTTTTGATCAGGAATCGGACCAATTGGTGGACTTTGAACAATGATAGAATTTTTGTTTGTGGTAAGAGGGGAAGGGGTTGAGCAAAATGGAAGATAATTTATCCCTACAATTGGAATCTCTTTATCATCTAAATTTACTGTAGTTGGTTGTCTCTGCAACTATATGTAAATAGAGCTTCCATTGAAGCCACTTGGGGTCCTCATTGGGAAAAAAGACAGGGTATAAATGAATTAAAAAAATAAAAATAAGTAATTTATTTGAAATCCTGATTACCATTTTTTATGTCCCCAGAGAATATTTATTTATTTATTTGTATTTATAGCCTGCCCATCCCGCGAGCAGGCTCAGGGTGGGTAACATCATAAAACATACAATAAATACAATTAAAATTAAACAATTTAAACTATTAGAAAATAATAAACATTAAAACACAATTTGCACAATGATTGGAGCTGCCAATCTCAGAAGACCTAGTTTTGATGTAAAATAGGTAATGGCAGTGATGGCAACTGAAGTGTTATTATTATTGGAATGCAAGTTGTTACTGTGTGATTTACATTAAATGTTAGTGACTCAGCAGTGTTCCATATGTTATGCATTTCCTAAAAGAGAGGACCTATATGCAGGAGAAACCATGAGGCCCATACATAATCATCATATATGACAATAATACATAAACCTACTTCCTCGGCTGCACAAATAATACACACAGTCTGAAAAGCTACGGACTTTTGCAGATTCACCCCCCCCACACACACACACACACACAAATATGGACATTTGTGATCATTCTATGTTGTAGTCATTGTGTGGGTATCACATTTTTTCCCTATACAGTAATGTCATCTGTATACAAAATATGTAATGTTTGAAGTATGTCTCAGTCTTTGGCTGTATATCTGAACTCATCTATTCAGTTACAGTACTTGGATTTAAACCATTTTATTCCCGTTGAAGCCAAAAGAAGCTAAATGAACTTGAATTACTTAAATGTGTTTATTTCATGGAATTTCAATTGTACCATTCTGTTATTAATACAGAAGGAAGCTAATGATGAGTCAATAAAAACAGGTTAGTAAAAGCACTGGCAACAGTAAAGAACAGCAGCTTAAATTAATAAAAATAATTCCTAAAGCAGCAGATAAAATCAGCAAATCAAACCAATACAACAGCAAGCTATAAAACAAACAAAAAGCATAAAATCAGCAATCAGTACTGAAATCACCACAGAAAAGCCCCTTGGGCCAGCTATAAAACTATCTTAGGTCATAACAAGGGGGTGAGGTTTGTTATGGACCTCTTCCCCTCAAGCATACAGCTCATTCTGCTACTACTAGGCTTGAGGCTTGAGCTAAGGAACTGAGTCAAGATCTGAATAGGGTGTATAACAGTTCCCCTCTCTTTCCTTTATTTTTTTTCTTTAGCTGGCCAGTCCCTCTTTCTTCATCTTTCTGTTCCACCCAGCTGTTTAAATGTATATAGATATGCTGACCCAGCCTAGGGATCTGATGAGGAACCAAAAAATCCTTCATTTGTATAGGTCAAATTATGGCACACGAGAGACTGAGGTTAATTCAAAAAACCCAAATTGCTTTCTTTCACTTCTATGGAGAAAATGGCAAGGTAGGTATATGGTTTGGAACTTGGCAGGTGAACAGGTAACAGAAATGAGGTAACTTTGTATAATTATAAACAGTAGATAGTTTGGCACAATTAAGTAGCTGTTTGGTTCTACAGACACATCTTTAAAACTGTGGAGCGTTCTCTTTGCAGCAACTGCTTAAATAAATAAGCATGAGCATCTTTGTCTCAAAATTGTCTCTGTGAAGGCAGGAACATATACAAAACTTCCAATTTTCCTTATCTAACAATTCAGATATTAACCCCTCCCTTTATTAAAAGCTATTTCCCTCAGGGAAGGACTACTTGTCCCACTTTCCTAATTCAGGGTCCTCTCTCAATCTGTCACTCTGCTTAACTCCAACTCAGCTAACTCCCACTCTCAACAGCCACTCTCAACTGCAGAATTCCATTTGAACCCCCTTTCAATGAGGGTTCTCTGACCCGGTTAATATATTAACCATTTGCTGTCCATTAAAGGGGGCTTTATCCTGTTTGGATGCCTTCAGTGTAGACTGGATCAGAACTGGGGTAGCACTATCACACCTGGGAAATCCCTGTGTGAATTTTACCCAGTATAATACTGAAAGACATGGCCCCAGGTCCATGCGAGAGAGAGAGGAGGTATACATATACATATATGTAAATATGAAACTGCTTTATACTAAATAAGACCGTTGGTCTATCAAGGCCGGTAAAGTTTACTCAGACTGTGGCAATGACTCTCAAGGGTTTCAGGCAGAGGTTTTTTGCATAACCTTTTAACTGGAGATGCTGGGACTTTCTGCATGACAAGCAGATGCTCTATCATTTAGCCATGGCCCCCTCCCCAAAGTGAGCTCAGCCCTTCTCTGTTTCTCACCTCTTCCCTCCTGGGTCTCAAACTATAATTTTTGTCACTTGTTTGTCCCTATTGCTTCAGGGTTCTCCCCCCCACCAATGTGTTTTGCTCTGTCTAGTAGTCCCAGAGGGAGCAAAACACATGTGAAAAAGTGGGGGAACCCAAAGTAATAGGGACAAACGGATGTAGTCTCTGTCTCAACTAAAGATAGAGCTGTCCTCCCTGTACTGTCAATGACTGTATGTAATTACCAAGCTATTTCAGGACTAACATGAGTTGGAATCTTTTACGCAAGGCAGTCCCTTTGGTTTTTAAAATTGAGCTTTATTCCACTATGAATCTGATTTAAGAAAGAAGCACAGGTAGTTAGGAAGTATTCTACAATGCAGGGAAATATAGCAAGACTGGCTAGAGAAAGAAACAATCATGAACCAAATGCTAGCATTGTTACACACTTCAGTCATCCCTGTCTTCCTTGTTTTAGGCAACAGTCAATCTCTACCCTCTCTGAATGAGTTTAAGAGGCTCATTGAGGGCTGCCTCCTCTGAGTGGAGAGATTCCTGGAGATTTTGGGGTGGAGCCTGGAGGCTGGGGTTTGGGGAGGGGAGGGAGGGTATAATACTATAGTAGATTCAGACACCTTTAATGGCATAATATATAATAAATGCATTAAAGAAGATACATTTAATTCCAGTAAATAAATTTAGACAGTACAGTTTGCTTATTATGTATCCATTCTCTGAAGCAGCCTTTTCCCCAGGAGAATTGATCTCTGTAGCCTGGAGATCAGTTGTAATTTGGGCAGATCTCCAGGATCCACCTAGAGGTTGGCAACCATGAGCTCATCCTTTTCTGAGCCTCCAGGACTGGACAAAGATCAAAGACTAGACAAAGGGCTGCTCAGCTTGGTACCCCTATTTCTGGGATTGCAATGGAAGGGCCCTTCCCTTGTTTGGAACAATGACACCTGAGGGCTTGTCTCCAGTTCACTCCACAAACTGATTCACCAATAATTTTCTCAGTTATGGACCTGTTGGCCATGCCCTCCAATTTGGTAATGAGGCAAATTGCCTTTTTGCTGCCTTACAGGCTAAAGCCTGATCTCCCATCAGATAAAAGGTGGCAGTTAGTGGAACCTTCACTGCCTATTCTGAATTTTTCTCAAGGCATCTGTTACCACCACCCTCATTACAGCTGGGGAGATGATTACCCATCTCAGCAAATAAACTAATATTATTTTACCATCAGAGCAACTCCCATTCAAAGCAGTTAACTTCCTGAGGCAGGGGATTCCACAGTCTGGGAGGCCAGTGCAGAAGATGTCCTGCTCTTTGTGCAAACTAGCCTTAGTTATTATAATTTATCATATGGCAGCCTTAACACTCTGGTTGACAGCACATGGAAATGGCCACAGATGATGCCCTCAGCTCACAGATAGGCTTATATAGGCAGAGGACAGAGACATAGGCTTAGATTCCACAGAGTATTTCTTCAGATGGAGGGATATGTGTTCACAGAATCCAGTGATCTTGCCTCCCCCTTCCTACAGCAGCCTGAAATGCCCCACAAAATCTTGTTTCGCGGAGTCCTATGTCCCCCAGGAACAAGATTTCAGGGGACATTTCAGGAAGAAATGGGACAGGGGGCAGAGAAAGTTGTGTTCTGTGAGAGCATATCCCTTTGCCTGAGGAAATACTTACAGGGACCTAAGCCATAGATTGAAATATGTATCAAAAGTCACATCTAATCATTTCACTGAGCCTTGGATGAGCCTTGGATGGGGATATTCATTCAGATGCACACATGTATGAACTGCAGCTGTGTGCAACAGACTTCTCACTTACATTGATTTCCTTTGCATGATTAGGGTGCCACAGTGTAACAGGATGGTTGGTTGTTCTGAGCAATGGTTGCCAGGTCCCCTCTAGCCACTGGCAGTGTGTGTGTGAGGGGGCAGGTTGTCAGCTCCAGGTTGGAAAACTGTTGGAGATTGGGGGGCGGGGTGCCTGAGGAGGACAGGGACCTCAGTGGAGTACAATGTCATAGAGTCCACCCTCTAAAATATCCATTTTCTTCAGAGGAACTGATCTCTGTAGTCAGGAGACTGGGTCCCACCTGGAGGCTGGCATTTTCCTGTTCTGAAGTTCAACAGAAATGTCTCTTCCTGACAGTCATGACAAAAAAAAGAGAAGAAAAGAAAGAAAAATAAAAGAAATAGTAAGTACTTTACTTCATTTTTTGAACCAGGACTTTTATTTGACTTTGGATTTCTAAGCATTTAACGCCATTCTGCATAAGCTGATTGCATCCAGCCAAAACATTGCCAAATACAAATGCATATATTCTTCTTTACGTTTTTAAATCGTTTTGAACATCTCTGTTTTTCCCTCTGAACAATAAAATGAAAAGATGCCATTATTTTGTCTCATTCACTGATGCTTCCGTGCCTGCTTCCCAGGAAAGGGGTGGGGGAAATAGCCAACCTTATTGCTATATACTGATCTCCTGCTTGGACTAATTTACTTCACCAAAACAGTGACCATTGTCAAATGCCTTGTATCTCCATGGAAACAGTTGCCTTGGCCATACACAAAGGTCTACCTACACTACAAGACTCAGGGAGTTTGGGAGCAGATAGACTCCCCCTGTTTAAATCATAGCGAAAAGGTTTCAGGGTAGATTTCTTCTGCATTATTTCAGTATACTGCTGTAGCAGATTTGGTTTCAAAATCCTATATTGGGGGGAGTAGAAAACAGCTTTCCTTCCCTCTTTCGCTCTCCGCTTTGTGATCTCACTCCAAGCAGAAAACTGTGAATGGCTGCACTGCCACGGCTACCTGATTCAATCAAGTGGAGTGCATTGGATACCCACAGGCTACAAGTGCTGGGCTGAGCTGGGCTGGGGGAGCCGGCCTGTATTTTAATTAATAATGTGATACACTATCTCAGCAGCCGCCAGGCCACTGGCAATTTGATTTGCTTTGTTCATTACTTGTTATGTACAGTTTTCAAACAACATGCAACCAATTCTGTCTTGGGATTTCTCCAGGTAACTCGTAACATTAAATAAATGTTATTTAATAACTTCCCTCTTCCCATTCTCCCATATTTCAGGAAGAAAAGAAAAGAAAAAAGTAGCTAGATTATCAAAGCAGATGCATTAGTTACTTACATTATTACTTATATTTTTAAAAAGTAAATTCAAGAGCTGGGTCATGATGAAGTAAAAAGCTAACTGGTTGGTATAGCTGCTGAACAGTAGTGGAGCAAAGAGCCGGTTCACATTTTATCACGCATCACTTTAGAACTGGCAAATCCAGGGCTTTTTTTGTAGAAAAAGCCCAGCAGGAACTCATTAGCATAATAGACCACACCCAGCAGCAGAAACTCATTAGCATATTAGGCCACACCCTCATGTCATCAGAAGTGTGGTCATCCAGTCACACCCACCTTTTGCTTCTTATTCTGTTTACCTTGTTTGTTGTCAAAACCCAGGGCTTTTTTTGGTACCAGGAACTCCTTTGCATGTTAGGCCACACACCCCTAATGTGGCCAGTCCTAATGAGTTTCTGCTGTTGGGTGTGGCCTATTATGCTAATGAGTTCCTGCTGGGCATGACCAACTCGAGAGCCAGTCAGAACTCTGTTCCTATGCGTTCCTGCTGAAAAATAGCCCTGTGCAAATCAATGCGTGAACTGAATCCAATGAAAAGGGTGGTCTTTGTGACAACCCCCACCCCATCAGGGGGACAGTATAAAAGTCACCATGGACAATGTAGGATTTGAGTAATACAATGCTTCTAAGTAGGGCTGCCAGGTGTCACTGATCGGGGTGCGGGACCAGACAAGAGTGAGGAAGTCAAGGCACAGTCCAGGGTCAAGAGCCAGGCAAACCAACCAACTGGGGAAGCCAAGTCCAAAGCACAAGTCAAAGCGGGGTGGTCAAGGTACAGTCCACAGTCAAGAGCCAGGAAAACAAACCAACCAGGGAAGCCAAGTCCAAAGCGCAAGGCAAAAGCAGGGTGGTCAGGGTACAGTCCACAGCACAAACCATCAGAGTAGTCAGTAAGCCAGAGGTCCCAAGAGTCAGGGGGTCAAAGGTTCAAGGTGCAGGTCTAAGCGTAGTCATGCTAGCAGAGGTCAAGGAGCCGAGGACGTCGAGACAGGAACCAGGAATCAGGAACATGAGCAAGGAGGTGTAAAGCTTTGTCAAAGTGACTAGTTGCTGGCACAACTTGTCAGTGTGAGTGCGAGGGCTAAATAGCTCACTAAGCTGCTGGCAATTAGCACGCCCCAAGCACGTCCCAACTCCCGCTAATACTCAGGACTGAAAGAGCGTCTGTTGCGCATGCGTGCCTCTCGCTGCCGGGCTGCTGTGTCCTGTCGGCGCTCTTCTCTCAAATGGGAAACCGGGGGAGGCGAATCGGGAGGATTGCTGACCAGGTGGGAATCTGCCTCAGTTGTTGCTGGAGCAGCCTGTGAACTCTCAGCGCTGTCAGGTGTGGGATTTTTCCGGCATCAGGAGCTCATCCTCAGCAGCACTCAGCTCCTCCGCTGGAGCCGTGTGCTTGGACTCAGCAGGAGCAGGGACACCAGGTCCCCCTGGACACTGGTGGGGAATAGGGGGGTAGGGTTGCCTGATCCAGGTTGGGAAAGTCTTGGAGATTTAGGGATGGAACCTGGGGGGGACAGGGCCCTCAGTGGGGTGTAATACCTTAGAGTCCACCCTCTAAAGCATCCATTTTCTCCAGGGGAACTGATCTCTGTAGTCTGGAGATGAGCTGTAATTCCAGGGGACCTGGAGGCTGGCATCCCTAAAGTTTATTTAAAATAGAACACATGGGAATTAGATGTTTCAAGTGGTTTAGTTTAACTCATTTGGTTCCCCTCCTACTCCAACACCCAAAATCCCTGGCACCATGCCCTAATTCCTCACTCCAAACCCCTCCTTTTGTATCCCACTGCACCTGCGGCATCCTTCAAGTTTTTAGCAGTTTCCTCATTTCCAAACTCTGGACCTTGCCCTCTCCCCTGAGTCTTCTTAAAGGCATCCACAGGCCATTCCATGGATTTGCTGGTGTGCAGTCTGGGTTCATTCATTTTGGGTAGGTGACTGGGACCCAGCAAGGCATCTGTGGGTACAGTTATGGAAGGGTGCAGACTGGTTAGCAGCAAGAGTTTGCCACAGATGCCAGGATCCTCCCCAGTACACACAAAGTGACCGGTATTATGTGCCCCAACCTGCACAGTTGCATGGGCTCGTCTGTCCCCATGGGGCCTTACAGTAATTATTCTTGTAATGCAATTGTTTTCCAAACATCTCAGACAAGGCACCTCATAGGAGTGCCAGTCTCCAGGTGGGCCTGAAGTTCTCCAGGATGACAGACTACAGATATCAGTTCCCCTGGAGGAAACGGCAGGTTTGGAAGGTGCACTCTATGGCATCACATTCTCTGCTGAGCTCCTTCCTCAAATTCTGCTCTTTCCAGACTGTACCCCTAAATCTCCAGGAATTTCACAATCCTGAGCTGACAACCCTAGCACCACTCCAGTTTATACATACATTAGCACTCCCCAAAATAGATGGACATTCTCCATGGAACAGCAGGCTAGCCCAGCTAATACCACCTCAGAGTACCATTACATTGGGGACATGGTGTGGAGACACTCTGATTTTTGAGAAAAATCTATGGTTTAAGCCTACTTTTACCGTAGAGTTTCTGTGTGAAGTCATCATGTCAGGGACATCACATGACATCCCCACCCACCCCTGGAATCAGTGTTCCCTCTAAGCTGAGTTAGTGTGAGCTAGCTCATAGTTTTTTAGCCTCTGGCTCACACATTTTTGTCTTAGCTCAGGAAGGATGGCTCCAGAGCAAATTAATTTGTGCAGCAGACAAACCGCTCACTCACAACTTTAATGCCAGTAGCTCACAAAGTAGAATTTTTGCTCACAAGACTCCACAGCTTAGAGGGAGTATTGCCTGGAATGCCCCCCAAATCCCCCTGGAGCAGCAAGGGGAGCTGGCAACCCTGCATGCAAACCATATGGAAATTAACAGAGCTAACAATAGCACTTATTACAGATTAGCTTCATGAAACAATAAGGCTTCACTCTCATGCTAAGAAAAGCAATGGCTTGCATCCTACCACTCCAATCAGCGAAGTGTGAAGCCATTCATCAGCTTTCCTCCAAGATAGGTGGCTCTTCCAAAGATGGCTCCTTAGGCTGGAGCAGGGATTCCCCCAATGTGGTGCCCATGGGCACCATTCTGCCTGCCAGCACCTTGCCTGCTGCTAAGTGTTTTCAGAAAATGGGTAGGGCCAGGTGGGGCTTTTGCCTAGCAAGGCTTCTAATTGGCCACTGGAGCTTTGATTGGCTGGGCAGATTTTTGAAAACATTGCTTTGACAGCAGCTGCCATCACATCACAAGAATTTTCACTGTGTGCCTGAAAGGAAGCTGTGGCCGCCATTTTGTGACTAGCTCTGCCTCCTTTTTTTGTGGCAGCCATTTTGTGGTTGTGCCCATCACACAATGTCAGAACTCCAAAGATGACAACAGGCTAAAAAATGTTGAAGACCCCTGAGCTGGAGGAAGGCTTCAAACATTGCTGAGCGGAGTGGCAGGACACAAATGAAGACACTGAGCACTAAGGATTGAACTGAATGAGGTGCAGATCCCTCTATGAGGCACTTTGTATGCATAAGCAGCTGTGTATTGTGGAGGGGGCACTGGACTGGATTGCAGATATGCCATTCTCCCACAGGGAAAACATGCAGATACTTTTGTAAACAGTAAATGTTAAGTATGGAATACAACAATGTTTTGATTTCAGCAAATGATTTCAGCTTTATTTGTAACAGCAAACACCAACTCAGAACACACCAACAACAAGGGGAGCACAGCTCCTTCTTTTAAACTCTCCCGGGCTGTCAAAGCTACACCCATAATAAGTTAAGAACCAATAACAATACAGGAACAAAGGCCAATCAGGACCGTTCCCTCTTTGCAACAATCTTACACAGTGATTGGTATTTACAGATGGTTTCGCAGAAACCGACCAATGGTAATGTGACATCTGAGGAGCCACATTCAGACTCAAGCTTTACATGTGAAAAGATAGCAGCGATTCACATTCAATACATAACAGTAAGGCTCTGGTCACACTGCAACTGACATGCGCTTTGTTCCCGGTTTATTTAAATCGGGAACATTTTTATTCGCATTGGGCTGTCTACATGCAGCCAGCCCCTCTTTCCCAGCACCCGCTTGCCTACTGCTGCGCCGTCCTTCCAGGTGATCCTGCCGGCCACGGGGAGGCTTGGGCGGCTGCTGCTCCTGCCGACACTTTGGGGGGGGGTGCTGCCGCCGCCACTGCCGCCATTGACTCATGAAAATAGGCTCCACCATCTCCGCCATCCTCCTTGCCGGCCCCATCCAGGCTGCCGTAGCCCCCACCTCTCGTTCCCGCCTCCAGGGCCATCATTGTGCTTTTTTTTTTTTAAAGCTTCTGGTTTGAGCGCTTGACTAAACATGCACTTAATAAATCCATTATTATTTAAATGGATTTATTAAGCGCATGTTTGCTCAAGCGCTTGAACCAGAAGCTTTTTTTTAAAAAAAAAAAACAACAACCCAAGAACGTTCAGACGGCCCTAATCGCAATCCTTGCGAGAGAGGGGCTGTCCACATAGGCGAAATCGCGAAATCAAAGCGGAAGTGCCAGGAAAACACTAGTTTCTCCAGGGGTCAGGAAAACCCGGAAGCATTGCGCGAGTAAGCCCGCTTCACAGCGGGAGGCGGATTGGCGCGTGTGAACGTGAAACTGACATGCGCAAGTAAACAGCAGCGAATCCCGATCAAAACGGCAGTGTGACCGGACCCTAAGTCACACAATGGGTTTGATCCAACCAGCTTTTCCAGGGAGGAAGGAGTCCTCTTTGACAACAAAAAAGATGTAGGGTTCATGGAACTTACATAGGGTTTCTAGTTCTAGGTGGGAAAATACCTGGAGATTTTGGGAGTGGAGCCTGAAGATAGCAGGGCTTGGGTAGGGGAGGGACCTCAGCAGGGTACAATGCCATAGAATCCACCCTCCAAAGCAGTGATTTTCTCCAGGGGAACTGATCTCTATCATCTAGACATCAACTGTAATAGCAAGAGATCTCCAAGCCCCACCTGGAGGCTAGCAACTCTAACTTACAGGGACAAAAGCAGTATGGCAGGGGGCATAATATGGAGGGAAATTAGGCGAGATTGAGCAAACAAACAAAGTTGGCAGGGGCCAAGCTGGTGTTGTTGTTTTTCAGTCACACAGTCGAGTCCAACTCTTTGCGACCCCATGGACCACATCACACCATGCCCTCCTGTCTGCCATCGTGCTCCAGAGTTTGCTCAATTTCATGTTTGTTGCATTGATAACACTGTCTAACCATCTCATCCTTTGCCGTCCCCTTCTTCTTTGACCTTCAATCTTTCCCAGCATCAGGGTCTTCTCCAGTAAGTGCTCCCTTCTCATTTGGTGGCCAAAGTATTTGAGCTTCAGCTGCAGTCTCTGGCCTTCCAGGGAACGGTCAGAGTTGATTTCTTTTAGGTTTGACTGATTCAATCTCCTTGCAGTCCAAGGGACTCTCAAGAGTCTTCTCCAGCACCAAGCTGGTATCTGTATGTTTTTCCTTATGGGGCAAAAATATCAGCTGTAGGTAGGGTTGCCAGCAACGTTCCCTCTAAGCGGTGGAGTCCTGTGAGCAAAAACTCTACTTTCTGGCATTAAAGTTGTGAGTGAGCAGTTTGTCTGCTGCATAAATTAGTTTGCTCTGGAGCCATCCTTCCTGAGCTAAGATAAAAATGTGTGAGCTGGAGGCTAAAAAACTGTGAGCTAGCTCACACTAACTCAGCTTAGAGGGAAGACTGGTTGCCAGGTCTCTGTTGGCAACTGGGGGAGGGGGAGGGTTACCAGCTCCAGGTTGGGAAACTCCTGGAGATTTAGAAATGGAGTCTGGGGGGGATAGGGACCTCAGTGGGGTAGAATGCCATATAGTCCACCCTCCAAAATATCAATTTTCTCCAGGGGAATTGATCTCTGTAGTCTGGAGATGAACTGTAATTACAGGGAATCCTTGAGTCCCACCTAAAAGCTGTTATCCCTAGCTGCAGGCCATGAAACTGTTACAGTCTGGAGAAGGTATGTATACATGGCTGTAGAAGAAATACACATTTTTATGCTCATTTGAGACTCTACATTTGTACTGCACCTGCATGGATTCTTCACAAATTGCATCAGACACATGTAGTGGAGACTATGATCCCATCCCCTTCATGTATACCCACATCCAAAGCTATATTACATTAGTTTAATTTGGAGGTTATCTATGTATGGATGATAATGGCCTTATTCCTAAAGAACACAGATGAACCAACTGAAGTGGTTTTCCAAGACAAAGTTGGCACCTGGGGGCAGAGTGTTTCCCTATCCACAGCCATCAAACCACAAACCCCAAGATCTATCCACCACGATTTTCAATAACTGGATTTAGTTTACCGCTCACATCAAGACCATGGCTGTCCCCAGAACAGAAGCAGATCTGCCCATTATCAACATACAGGTAACACTACCCCCAAAATCTCCATAGCAGTTTCCATAGAAATATAAATAAAATGAGGGGCAGATGGTAGTATGATTTGCTTACAAAAAAACACAAACAGATCTCTCCATCCACCACTTCACAGCCAAAAACCATTCAGGCTGCTTAATTTTGAGTAATTTGTTGGAAATTAAGGTAACCATTGTGTGAGTGATAACTAGCAGCTTGTATGAACAGAACTGAAATCTGGAAACTGTGAACAATTAACCCAACTGAAGTCTTATCACTTGGTGCTTGTGTGGGGGCAACAGTGGAAGAGCTTCTAGTGTCCTTGCCCCACTGATGGACCTCCTGATGGCACCTGGTATTTTTGGCCACTGTGTGACAGAGTGTTGGACTTGATGGGCCATTGGCCTGATCCAACATTGGCTTCTCTTATGTTCTTATGTTCTTAATATTCATGGGTCTAAATAATAAGAAGTACTTCCACAGCCTTGAGAACAGAAAGATCTCATATTGTGAGGAGATAAAGTTGTTCAATCTATGGTTGTTGAAGTATTCTAAGCAATCACATTGGCAAGCATCAGATGATTACTGTTGATATATCTTCATTCCCTCTTCCTTCTGTTAAGAATTCTAGTTTGAAAGTCACTAAGGAGAGAGAGAGAAATACACAAGACTGTTTTGCTTTCCTAATTAAGTATCCTTAAGTCACATAATCTTATAAAATATTAGCATTTTAAAAACAAAATAGCCCCTCACATAACAAATTAACAATGATTATTTATGCCCTAAGAAATCAAGTTACCCAGCAGTGCTGTCCAAAGGTCAACCATTGCCTCAAACGGTGTGAAGCATACAATGACCTGGAAGTACCATTGATAATGACCCTGTGGTTATGAGTCTTGAAGATCTAATCATTTGACATACACGCAGCCCTAAGGCAGTTGTAGCTGGCATTTTGCTTACTGAAACATACGCAGACAATATGCATTCAAAACTAAATGCGTGCTTGGGATCGCCACTGGTTCCATGGTGTTCCTTATCGTAACTGACTTCTCACCATTGCAGCTCAACAAAGAAGAACAGAGCTACATAATAATAGTACTTACTGCTTATATAGTGGTTTTAGTAATTGCTTAGAGCAAGCATGTAATGTATATTAACATAATGTAAAAGGTACCATCCTCAATCAGACCAGTGGTCCATCTAGTTCAGCATTCTTTTTCACACAGATGCCCTTGGAAGGCAGGCCAGAGAGAGCAAAGCCTTCCACTGACGTTGCCTCCTAACACCAGTATTCAGAGGCTTGTAGACTCTGGATGTGGAGATTCCCTTTATCTCAATGATAATTACCGTATTTTCCCTCCATAAGACGCACTTTTCCCCCTCAAAAAGTGGTGGGGGGAGTGTGTGCGTCTTATGGAGCGAATACTGCAAAAAAGAGTGCAGTTGAGGGGGGGGGGTGGAGTGCCGGCTTTCCTGGATGTGCCGCAGCAGCGGCACGCCCAGGAAAGCCAGGGAAGGGGTGGGCATTCTAACTCCCCCCCTTCCCTCCCAGCCCCAGCGCTGGCTTTCCTGAGTGCCGTGCATGTTATGGTCGGGTGCGTCTTATGGTGCAAAAAATACAGTATTTGACGGTGATCATGGTCATATTGTGGTACATTTATTGCATACATTACAATGGAACAGTCTGCTTTTCCCCACCCCCCAATACTTGTGATGGTTGGTTTAGTCTCATGGGATGAAGTTCCCATTTAGTTAGTACTGTTTGTTGGCTTGAAATGTAGACTGCATGTTCTAAAAACCACTTGCTCTCATCCCTACATCTCCTTGATAACAAATGGGTGTCTGTTATGAGCACACCTCTCTCTGTTACATGAAGCTAAGAACAGGAACTGGAGTAAGTACCCTAATTCTTGGTCTTAAAGGTGCCACTGGACTCTAAATTTGTTCTACCCTAATCCTGACCTACAAGTAAAAGGGAACATTATACATATTATCTCAGTGAACCTTACCATGATCTATATGTTGTCGAACCTTACCATGATCCTTACTAAATAATTATTCCCATGTTACCAGCGATGGAGGGAGGACTAAGGCTACCTAAACAGCACAGGCATGATAAGCTGAGAAAGAAATCAAAGACATTCAACTCATTCTGTAATGCTTTGAGGCTTTGGACTATGACATTCCACCATTTCTTAGTTGCATGCAGCATCAGAAATTGCTCCATGTTGCTAGGGGTTCTTCTTGTGTGAAAAATGTGGGACACACATGTCATGCCTAATCAATGGAGTCTTCTGTTGTAGACATTAGTTCTGTTCAGTCATTATGATGTTGATTATCTTACTTCATGTACTGGGAAAGCACACTACATCAATCCTCTCAATATATGCCTTCACCATTTTAAATGAATATGGCAATGTGTGTGTTTCCCAGCTTTGATACTCTTCAGTGTATACCCTCAAAAATCAGGGCTTCCGTTTGTGTGTACCAAAGCTGGAAAACACTCATATTGCCACGTTTGCAAGAAACAGCGAACTTATGTATTGAGAGGATCCCACACAGTGATCCTGGTACATGAGCTAGGAGCCCCCTAAATTCATAAAAACTGAAAAGCACTAGTGCTGTTAACAAAAGAGTGCTGTTAACAAAATTAGTCATCATTCAAAAGAATCATGTTGAATTTTGTCCTGGTTTTGGCTGCCCCCTTCGAGTCAAAACACATGCCACTTTCAAAAGCACCAAAAAGCATCTTGGAACAGGCAATTTGATCAGGGATGTGGGGTAATACTTTCTTCCTAATAGAAATCCTCCCTCCCCTACCACTATTCGTCCCAATATAGGGGATAGACAGGTAGAATATACATACTTGTCTTTTTTTCCCTCTACAAGGATTAATGGCTAATCAGAGGGTCTAGTTTCTATGAGGGAAGTTGCGTGAGGAGAAAACATTAAGTCATTCTTGTCCCACACGATCCAAATCCCTCTTCAAGTGCTTCTTAATCCTAAAGAAGGCATTGGGAGATCTGATCACAGATCATCCATATAATGTGTGGCTTGACCCAAACACTTTACACAGTCCTGGTTATTAGCACATACACATGTGCAGTAACTATTCATTTCTTAATCAAGTGGTAATGGTTGACTGATGTACCTATCCTCAATAAGAAAACTCTCTGCAACATGCTGACCCCATAATAGGCACTAACCAAAGGCAGAGTATAATTTTGGGTCTTACACTTCTATTATATTTTACCACTGGCAGCTTCTGGTTTTGGCTGCATCATGAAATAATCATGTAATCAACTTACTGCACATCTGAAACCAGCAGAGAGGAACTTTACCCTTATTTCACTATTTAATTTAGTCTTGGGAATGTGCCCTTAAAAATTGTCTCTCCCCCCTGCCTGTTTATCCTGGTTCCAGTTTAGCTGATGACCTCTTCCTAAGGTTTGCTCCTAGACTGAGGGGAGATATGATTGCTCTCTTTAAGTATTTGAAGGGCTGTCAGAGGAAGGCAGGGAGCAATAATGGGCTTAAATTAAGGGTGGGAAGGTGCCGGCTGGATATGAGGAAAAACTTTTCTACAGGAAGAGTTGTTCAACAGTGGAATCAGCTGCCTAGGGAGGTGGTGAGCTCCCCCTCACTGGCAGTCTTTAAGCAGCGGCTGGACAAACACTTGTCAGGGATGTTCTAGGCTGATCCTGCGTTGAGCAGGGGGTTGGACTAGATGGCCTGCATGGCCCCTTCCCACTCTGTGATTCTATGTGATTTAAAAAATCTTTCACACAGTAAGGTTTCCTTATCTGTATCGATTTAAATATTGAATGCAAAGATTTTTTTTAAAAAAAAATCTCTTGAGGAAACCGTATGATTGTTACTGATGTGAGGTTTTGATGTTAAGCATGTGCATTGAATCAAGACCAACAAGGCTTGCATTGCTTAGAAACTGATGGGTTTGGCACGGCAGACTTACTGAGTGTAAGACAATGAGCCAATACTCATATTTTGATAGAATAATGACAGTTAAGGTTAGCACATTTAGAGTGCAATCCTAAACAGAATTAGAGCATTGACTTCAATGGGCTTAGAAGTGTGTAACTCTGCTTAGGACTGCAGTGGACATTTCTGCCTAGATTTAATGCCATTCTCATAAAGGTTTTATGGATTTACCTTTAATGCACCAAAAATCCCTGAACTACACATATGCACACGCCAGCAAACTCTGCTGTTACAGAATGTGGGGGAGAGTCTCCTCTATTATGTATTTCACATAGCTGGGGAAACAACAAAGCCATCTACTTGCCATGTGTTCTATTTTAATAAACTATACATTTGTTTCATTCAGCAATTTCAGCCTCTGGCTATCTGTTACCCTGTATATTAGTTTTAAATACACATTGCTTGCAATAACACGGCGGCGCCTCCAGTTAAGAAGTGGTGAGATTTGCTTTATATTTGCAGTCCCACCGAAAACATTTATTCAATCCAAGGGAAAAATAAATGTGCTCCCTCAGCTCTGTCAAGTATAAACTGTTATTGATCCCCTAAATGAAATTTGTCCATGCTGATCGATCAAACACATTATCCTCTTATTCCCCTCCCCGCCACTCTTTTTCCAGCCACTGGAAACTCTCCAGCTTCAATAGCCGCTTGGGCACACGTGACTATACATTAAGCCAATGAGCTTCCAGTATCTAAGTTATTCTAGTCCTCCTTATCAAATAGCTCAGCCTCTGCATATTTCCCCCCCCCATGAGCAGAAGGTTAAACAAAATTAAATTTGATAAAACACTGATATTTTTGGGTGTCATATAAAACTCAAACAGCATAGCAATGGTTGAGGGTATGGAAAGAATGCATTGCTGGAGTGTAAGCCATGCTGCATATTTACTGATGTTTACATAAAGTAGCCAAACAAAAAGAAACCCACATGAAATTAGGGTTGCCAGGCTCCAGGTAGGGCCTGGAGATCTCCCAGATTTACACTTGCTCTCCAGGCAATAGAAACCAGTTCCCCTAGAGAAAGTGGGAGCTTGGACAGGTGAACTCTATGGCATTATACTCCATCGAGGTCCCATCCCACCCCAAACTTTGGCCCCTAGGCTCGACCCCCTCAAAATCTCCAGGTATTTCCCAACCCAGAGTTGGCAATTCATAATGCACACTCTTTTTCTTTATCTTTATTGCACCAATGCACCAATCTTTAATGCACCCCCAAAATCGTGTTGGACTCAAATAAATAAAATCTAGCTATTCTATTGCAGTTCAGCATGGCTATCCTCTGAAACTGTCTTCATGGAAAGTATTGGGCTTGTGATTAAATAGACAATGGGGTATCCCACAGGAGTTAATGGAAGTTCTGGTTGTGCTTGTCTAAGTAAGAACTGCTCTTTTAGAGAGGAGAGTAAACCCAGTTTGAACAGTAGTACCTCCTTTCCCGTCACAGTACTTGGAGCCAAACACAACAACAAAGATGATTTTAAAGGTTAGTTCCCCTGTGAAAGTGTGACTGAGAGTTGGGTCAGACATGTGTGGCCTGACTCATGTCACACCTGAGATATATTTTGGGCCTGACTTGAGTTGGAAAGCTGGATCTTGAAGTGCTTTGAGCAGAAACTACTGTTATGTGGATCAATCAAAAATCAGGATGCTAATATTTAGAATCCTAGTATTTATGCCAGTGTGGGCTATGATAGAAGCGTCATACTTCCTGCAGATTTCAGGGCCTGATACTAGACTTCCCTGTTCCCTTTTGTACCTGAAGAGTGATCTCAGGCATAATCCAGCAAAATTCACTAGGCTGGTTCCCTGCCACAGACTCTTAGAGTGCTGGATCAAGCCATAGAAACCCTTTTTACAAGTGATCAGGACCTTCAGTCCACAAACAAGGTTATGAATTAAACCTGCCTTTCTTGCCCCAAAGTCTAAAAAAGGAAAATAAAAGGAGGCACAGTCTAGCTGCATGGTACAGAATTCCATTATTTGAGAAGTAATATATAACACAGAGGGACAATTATGAAAATCTCTGCCTGGAGATCTCCCATAATTACAACTGATCTTCAGACTACAGAGATCAGTTCCCCAGGAGAAAATGGCTACTTTGGAGGGTGAACTGTATGGCATTATCCCCTGCTGAGGTCGCTCCTCTCCCCAAACCCTACCCTTCCCATGCTCAACCTCAAACCTCCAGGAATTCTCCAGCCCGGAATTGGCAACCCTAGTTCTGTTGTACATTTGAATGCAAATGAATTATACTCCTCTTAGTAGTTGCTTCTGTTGTAGTTACTATTCTATACTACCTCCTAGGTTTACATAGTTGTGTTAAAAATACTAAGGTGCTAAGGTCCCTAAGGTGCTACTGGACCCAAATCAAGCCCGATACTGTACCTCACAGATGTAGCTTGTAATATCCATGTTTCTGTCAAAAGCAAAAGTCCAAGAAAATTTAGTAGATGTCTCCTCCCCTATAACCAGTAGATTATTTGGAATGCTTATTAAGGGTTGGATCCTGCCAGCTTTTCTGCCCTGTCTCATCAGTTCTCCCATGATCCCTAGCACAGCATCTTGGGTAGTCAAGGGGGACTGCTCCCTTTTTCACTTGTGGAAAAACTGGTTGGATCCAGTCTGAAGAGTTATTTGCTCATTTGGCTGACTGGGGGCACACCTGCTCTTTGACAGGGACACCATGCAGTACAATGTGCAGCTGATCTTTTACTTGTAGCTGAGGGTTAGATCTGATGGTCTTTCCGGCCTTTCCTCTCTGATTCTGGAGGACAGCTCAAATAATTCTCAATACTTCAGGCTGCCAAATAAACACTTGTTTTGTAAATGGACACTAGAGCCATCACAAATCTTTGAATGAAAGTCCCTGCGGTAGAAAAAAATAACACCATCCCAGAGTTCAGACTTTTAAACAAAGAACTTAATTTCAGGTATACAATGAAAAAAGTTACTCTTGTTTCTATGGTTATCATGAAGAGCAGTAGTTGATCTGTTGCTGTCAATAGCCGAGATGCTGGTCTTCTGTCTTGCTGATAGGTAATAATTTTAAAGCAAGCTTAGGGAACCGTGACTCTTGATTAAAACTAATAAGGGAGGGAGTCATGGGTTTTTAAAAATCACTCAAGAAATTATTACTGACAGCTCTCTGTTGAATTTCTATGCAGTAGGAAGGCAATCAGAAGAACCTAAAATAATCTGAACGAAGTAATTTGTTTTTTTTCTGCATATACACAGGAGATAGGTGGAGGGAAGGCACCATGGTATAGCCTGATCTCATCAGATCTCAGAAAGTAAGCAGGTTTGGTACTTGGAAGATAGACCATCAAGGGAGACTCTGTAGAGGAAGGCAATGGCAAACCACCTCTGCTTCTCATTTATTTTGAAAGGCTCTTGCTGAGGTCGCCATAAATCAGTTGTGACTCCACAGTACTTTACACAGACACACACACACACACACACACACAGAGGAGGTAGTTGGCTATGCATACAACAGAAACATTGTATTGTGTATTAGCAGAAATTCATGCAGTAGTTTTACAGTGCATTCGTTTAAATCAGCAGTTCACCCACCCAAGGTTATACATTTTTAAGCACCACTAATGACAATGGGAGATATTTAACTGTAAGCTTAATTCTCCCATTGAAATAAATGAGACTTAATGGAGTAAGTTACTTCTTACTAAGCTTTGCACCCATAATAATACTTTCTCAAGTTGTTATGACATATAAGATTAACATAGGAGGCACGTGACATGTCTTCCAACATATTTTATTTCACTGTAGGAGTGAGGAATTTGTGGGTGGGGGGGAGCAGCATAAGGGGTCAGCCCTCTTCATGGTCAAAATTTCCCACAAGCTGCTGTGGGGAAAAAGATATGTGGGCCCAGGATCTTTTATCCTGGGCAAGAAAAATGTATATTTTTCTGCGTATATGCAGATGGTTGGGGAAAGGGCCAAGAGGAAAGAGTCTGGAATCTCCCTGTCCCTTGAGCTCATGTTTCAATAAAAACTCTCTCTCTCTCTCTCTCTCTCTCTCTCTCTCTCTCTCTCTCTCTCTCTCTCTCTCTCTCTCTCTCTCTCTCTCTCTCTCTCTCTCTCTCACACACACACACACACACACACACACACACACACACCTTCTTTGCACCAAAGTAAAAGATGTTCCAAACATCTTCTGCCTTAGACCTAGACTGGCCTCGGGATTTTTTTTTTTTGAAGGAAGATTTAGAACCACTCATTGTTATGTGATCATGATTTGTGCATGTGGTGTGGTGCCATTATGTGAAAACACATAAGTTTTGTCGCTTAGAGCCACATTCCATGATATCTAGCATTTATTTATTTATTAAAAATATCTATAGCCTAAGGAAGCTAACAAAGCAACACATTGCAAGGACATAAAGGTAAGGTTGTCTATTGACAGCCAAATCTGTCAAAATAGTTCATCCTCCACCCAGGGTTTCCAGCTAGCCTGGCCAAAAAAATAAAAAGTCCTGTCCTTTTATCAGAGGTTTAATGTTACCTGGTAAATGATGTCCCATTAAGTTTCTATTAAAGTGACAGGCCATTTTATTCCAGGCCAGTTGGCAATCCTACTTCCACCAAAATACCTGCTGGAATAGAACTGTCTTGCTTGCCTCTTGGGCCTAAATCAGTGTCTAGCTCTGGCCAACTTGTATAAGAGCTGTGAATCAGTTCTCTGGTATGAAGACTACCTTCTGTCAGTAAAAAGGTAAAGGTAAAGGTATCCCTTGCTCAAAAGCTAGTCGAATCCAACTCTAGGGGGTGATGCTCATCTTTATTTCCAAGCCAAAGAGCGCTGTCCGAAGATGTTTCTGTGGTCATGTGGCTGGCATGACTAAATCCCAAGGCACATAGAACGCTGTTAGTAAACATGTACATAAATAAATATTGCATGACTCACTGTGGATGCTGTGGACAGTCCCTCCAGAAAAACCAGGAATAGATAGACAGATATAGATATATTTACATTATTTATAGTCCACCTTTCTCACAGGGACTCAAGGTGGATTATACAGTGTAAGTCAGTACAATTAACAAGATGGGACATCCAGTAAACAATGCAGTAGTATTTGGATTGTAGAAACCTGGAACCAACTGGAAATCTGAAACAGAACTGAGGCAAAGTGTTAGGATTAACAGGATGCATTAAATGATGCAAAATACTATATAGCAGGATCCTACTTAACAGCAACAGGCTGTATGAACCATGCACAGTAGTACAGACCACACTCTCTACCCCTTTCCCCAAGTGTATTTTGGAACCGGTTTGTTACAGTACAACCCTATTGGTGATGGAAAGAGTCATCAAGTCACAGCGGATTTATGGCGACCCCTTGGGGTTTTCAAGGCTAGGGACATTCAGAGGTGGTTTGCTATTGCCTGCCTCTGTGTAGTGACCCTGGACTTCCTTCCCATCCAAATACTAACCAGGCCAACTCTGCTTAGTTTTAGCATCCAAGAGCTGATAGAATCAGGGTAGCCTGGGCCATTCAGCTCAGAAACAGCCCTATTACCTATACAAAAAATCCCTCTTGAATCATTCAGTGTTGCATAGTTTATGGAGAGCCAGGAGAGTGGGAGCCTTCCTGACCTCTTCAGGCAGGCTGTTCCATAAGATGGGGGAGACCACAACAAGAGAGAACAGATGTGATCCACAGTATCCAGACTGCAGATAAAGCTAGCAGAAGCGACAAAGGCCTTTGTCTACAAATAACCATCCAACCACGCCAGTCACCAGTGCCATGGGCATTCCATAAGGCACACTTGCGTAATGTGTTACCAAGTTACCTTACAAAGCACTTATGATGGGGCTGGTGTGAGAAATGTACCCTCACTGAATTCACGGTCTGATGCAGAAAAGTTTGAAAAAAATGTGGAGGGGGGAATATGAACTGAAGATGTAATGCCAACAGAACTAGAAATAATTACAAGTCACAATTAAATTTGATTATGACACTAATTAATTAATAGGAATTGTTATATGGCACAGAAGATGCATTTCAAGGGGTTTCCCGAAGAGGCTTCATGCTGAGGGAGCTCTGAGACTAATCAGCAGGAGGCTTGAGTTACAAAAGGTTTCCTGAGAAACCATGAGAAAACGGGCTTCAGAAAAAAGGTGTAGCTGACAAGTGAAGTTACCCAATCTCAGTCATTACTTTGAACTCACACCAAAGAAAAGAGCATTAACAGTAAAACAAAGCCTAGCCAGGCTCCCTAAACCAGTGTAGCCTGGTGCATATGGTGGCCACACATGTAAACTGAATGTGTAGGACTTTTCCCCTCAAGCAACAAGCAAACAGTTACTGCTGCCACGATCCATTTCTTTCCCCTGAAGAGTCCATTTTTGTTTCAGGAATGCTGATTTCATTAGTGTTCAGTCTTGGTCCTGGGAAAAGGCAGTTCTTTCTTCAGGTAGAAGAAACAGTACATTTGGAATACTGTAGGGAAGGTGCTTGCTGAAGCATCATGAGCACGTTCCCAGTGCTCATCACATCCCTAGGAACAAGCGATGCAGCTTCTCACATCCCACTTCTTTGCCATTTTCAAATAAAGTTTGGATTATTAATTTTCATCTGTAAAGGCTAGATTCTCCCCCACTGAGTAGTGTAATTTGAACACAGGATCGTTCATGTGGCCATTTAAAAGGGGGAAAGTGACATTCACCAGCAATTCTACCCACTTTCTCCATAGCAATGCCTTCTCATTTTCTGGATCTTTCCCTGCATTTTTTGCCTTTGGAAATATATACTCCCCACACACACACACATCTTTCTGGCAGGATTTCATATTTTTGTTCTTTGGTTCTGGGTGCAAGTGAATTATTAAGTGGAAAATCTGGTAACTTGTTTCATCCCAGGAAAAGTAAGCGTTACCCATAATTTCACATGGTGTTCTTGTGAGTGCAACTTGCTATGCTCGAATTACTATTTAGTTGATGTCTCCCAGGCAGGGCACAGTTGACAGAAAGGCAGCTAGTTATATGCAGAAAACTCGAGTTCAAATTCCTGCTCAGTCATGAAAGATTACATAAACTTTTAACAAGTTAATCTTGCATGCCTGTTGACAGGCTAAAATTCTGTTCTGAGCTTCAGAGACAAAATGTGACACAAGAATATTGACCAGTCTGGATTATGTTATTATTTGAGCTTTTTTCCCCAGATGGTGGTAAATGGCAATCTTATGGCCATGGGAAATTCAACTGATACTGATTTTTTCAGCAGCACAAATGGCCATGCAAGGCATCCCATACAGATTTCTAAAATCCTGATGCATTCATTATTGAATGTCCCATTTTGTTGATTGTACTGACTCACTATGTGTAATAAGCCTTGAGTCCCTGTGAGAAAGGCAGACTATAAATAGGGTAAATCCGCCAATATATATAATTCTGTTTTGGTCATGGACTCCCCTGAACATTCCAACATGCTCCGAAATCAGTTCGCTCTCTGATCTGTCATTCAGAGGGTCTCCCTATCCACTGGCTGCTTTGCCTGAGTCCTGCCTCCAACATTCTAAACAGTTTGCTGTTCCTCTCCCTCTCCCCACAGCCAGTCAGAAGTTGAACACAGAGATCATTTGCATATGTGGCCTGACTGGCCTTTGCCTCAGAATACAGAGGTTGTTTGTGTATGCGGCCTCTAACATTCTAAACAGTTTGCTGTTGCTGTTCTGAGGTAAAATACATTTTCCTTTAGTGCCTGTTGGGGGAAACCATTGTTGCCAATCTCCAGGTGAGGGCTGAAGATCACTCAGAATTACAACTGCTTTCCAGATGGCAGAGATCAGTTCCCCTGGAGAAAATGGTGGACTCTGTGTCCTTATATCCTGCTGAGATGGCCCCTGTATGACAGCCAATGTGACATAGCAGTCAGGGCTTCAGAGCACGGTAGAGGCTGCAGGTGGTGGGGGGTTGGAAAGCTGAAGAATGAGGAGAAAATAAAGGTAGGTTGATGATTGGCTGGGAAGGAGATAGGGTTGCCAACTCCAGGTGGGAAATTCCTGGAGATTTGAGGGATGGGACCTGGAGAAGGTGAGGTTTCAGGAGGGGTGGGATCTCAGAGAGGTACAATGCCATAGACTCCATCCTCCAAACCAACCAGTCCCAGGGAACCATTGTTGCCAATCTCCAGGTAGGGGCTAGAGATCACTCAGAATTACAATTGCTCTCCAGGAGGGAGGGGGGAGGAGATGGAAAGCTGAAGTCAGAGGGGCAGATCAAGGTAGGTTGATGGTTGGCTGTGAAGGAGATAGGGTTGCCAACTCCAGGTTGGAAAATTCCTGAAGATTTGAGGGGTGGAGCCTGGAGAGGGTGGGGTTTGAGGAGGGGTGGGACCTCAGACAGGTACAATGCCATAGACCCTACCCTCCAAACCAGCCATTCCCTCATGGGGAACCATTGTTGCCAATCTCCAGGTAAGAGCTGGAGATCACTCAGAATTACAACTGTTCTTCAGGTAGCAGAGATCAGTTCCTCTGGAGAAAATGGTGGACTCTGTGTCATTATACGCTGCTGAGGTCACCACAGCAATTTGACACTGAGTGCCCAGGACCGGGGCACCTGCCCAGAGCCTCTTTCTAGAGCTCGTTGTATTTATTTCCACAATGGGCCTTATTCCTAGTAAATAAATAAATATCAATTATTCCTACTAACTAAAATGGTGGGGCTTTTGCACAAGATCAGTGCAAATGAAATTAGAAGAAATTAGATTTAGTGTAACTGAAAATCCTGGCTACTTTTTCACAAATGAAGTTGTCTAACAAGCTGTGTCTTGTTTCCGCACTTATTCCTTCTTTTCTGCAGGGCAAAGGCCTGGGACATTTAATCGGGAAAGGTGGGAGGGGCTAATGGATTCCCAACATCAGGTGAAGGATCACACTTTTGGATTCTCCTATGTATACAAAAATCTCTCTATAAATTAAAGAAGCACAACAGAAAGTGAAATGGATTACAACTTCTCTCTCCAATGTATTTACTACATTATTTTCCCACCTTTCCTCCTGAGAGGCGATGGCATATACAAGGTTCCATGTTTCCCTCTTTTATTCTCAAACAACCCTATGAGGTAGACATTAGGCTGAGAGAAACTTACCAGCCCAGTGAGGTTCATTTTTTAAAAATAATATTTTTATTTTAAAAAATATAACAACACTATATTCAACTTACAACAAAACAGCATAAACAGTAAACATCAGAACTATATGTACAATTGAAGTTGGAGCTTCTAGACATTTTCTATTCAGAAGGAAGGATATATTAAAGGAAAAAATGGTAGGAAGAAACAATGTGTAAATACCCTCCAGTTTAGCCAAATCCCGAAGTCAATGTTCACATATAATCAAGGGGGGGGGACAACGCAGAAGTTGAGGCCTTGTAAATAAACTATGTTCAAATGATTCCTCAAGAAAAGGTAACCATTTTCACATCAAATTTGCATGACCTCGAGAACTTTCATAGGTATTGATACTGTCTGCAATTTCATCCATTACGAACATCTCCCATATTTTGGCATACCATAGATTTATGTGAATTGAGCTTGGATCTCTCCATTTGATGGCAATGACCCAGTGAGGTTCACAGCAAGGGGACTATTTGAACTTCAACTTCACATGCCACTAAATGCTATACCACACAAACTAGTTTGTTAGATTTCTATAGCTGGGGACCCTAATGTGGTCCCTGTGGGCATCATGGTGCCAGCTGCCACCTTTCCTGGCACCTGCCCAGTGTTTCTAGAAAGTGGACAGAGCCTGATGAGGCTTTTGCTTAGTAGGGCTTCTGGCTAGCCTCTAGAGACCTGATTGGTTCGGCAAATTGTTTTTAAAAGTTATTGTGGTAGTTCGGTGCTTCCACAGCACAAAGATCTTCACTGCACGATTGAAGGTAAGCTATGTCTATGCAAATAAATATTTTAAAACACCATGTTCATTTAAAGAGGCATCCTGTTAAACAGAGTTTATGCATAATCTCACTCCCTGATACTTTATGGTTGGCTCTGCCTCCACCACCACCCTATATCCAAATTCCAAAGGTACCAGCAGTGAGGTTGCTAATCTCCAGGTGGGTCCTGGAGATCTCCCTGGATTACAGCTGATCTCCAGAGTATAGAAGTCAGTCCCCTGGAACAAATGGCTGTTACAGAGGGTGGACTTTAAACCATTATACGCTGCTGAGGCTCTGCCTTCCTTGGGCCCAACCCCCAAATCTGCCAATGCAGAGTTGGCAACCCTAGCGCACAGGCTCAAAAACGTTGGGGACCCCTCGTCTCTAGCAGGATTTTTTTCCTACAAGGTAGAGCATTAAAAATGGCATCCCTTACCTGCAGTCTGGAGTAGTATAGTTCTTTCTTACACTGTGGTATTTTGCTTTCTCATTCTCCTTCACATATAGACTAGTCCATACTCTAGAATTCTGACACGTTCTTTGGAGCATATGTGATATTCTTTCTCACATACTTTGCTTTATTTCAGATTATTGGCTAACACGTTTTTTGTAACTACTTGAGGGAAGGATGCTTGATAGGGGCTGGCATTAAAGCTTTTGTGCTTTTGTGTCTGAACTGTCTTCAGTCACTCTTGTGCAGCCAAAAACCAGGAGCCCACCAATGTCAAACAAAGCCTGTTTCCACACTGGCCTTCAAAACTTTCTCTTTTTAAAAACTTTCTTTTTGTCTTCAGCTCCTAAGCAGATTAACATAGAAAAAATGGAGGAGGAGGAGGAGGAGGGTGGATTTATAACTTACCCTTCACTACCTGAGTGGTTTACAATCTCCTTTCCCTCCCCCTCCCTACAACAGACACCCTGTGAAGTAGGTGGGGCTAAGAGAGCTCTTTCAAGAACTGCTCGTGAAAGAACAGCTCAGAAAGGACTTGTAACTGACCCAAGGTCACACCAGCAGCTGCATGTGGAGGAGTGGGGAATCAAACCCAGTTCTCCCAGATTAGAGTCCGTGCTCCTAATCACTATACACCAAACAATACATGGTGGTTGGTGAGATTGGTTTATAAAGTAGCACTTAGGGAAGAAGAAACTACAAAGGGTAGTTTCAACAAATAGTGTGTGGTCTGCTTGCCAATATGGTAGTCAAATGACTGGATAATTAAATTCAGATGGTTGTTCTTATATTAAATTGTATGCACTGGAAAACCCTCAATCACCTGTTACCTTTGACCACATGATCCTTTTGGAGAGACTGGCTGGGATGGGAGTAAGGAACACAGTGCTTTCATGGTTTTGCTCATACTTGACCAGCAATTCCAGAAGGTAGCGCTGCAGGACTGCTGCTCATTTATGCCATGCGGTCCAACAGGGATCCATCTTGTCCCCTCTGCTGTTAATGTTGACATGAAACTGCTGGGAGAGATTGGCTGGGGATTTGGAGTGAGGTGCCACCGATATGCAGATGACACCCAGCTTTAATTCTCCTTATCAGCTGAAGTGGGTGTGCCTTTGGAAGTCCTGAACAGATGCCTGGAGAAAGTAATGGGGTGGAGAAGATAGTGGGCCAATGAACTGAATCCAGACAAGACTAAAGTGCTTTTGACCAATGACAAAGCCACTCAAGGTCAGAGGAATCGGCCTGTCATGGATTTGCACTCCTCCTGTACCTTAGGAGTTGGTTGCTTAGGGGTGCTGCTAGATCCTGGCCTATGATTGGAGATGTAGGTTTACTCCATCACACATAGTGCCTTTTATCAGCTTTGGCTGATATCCTAACTGTGGCCATTCCTTGAAAGTATGATCTAGCCACAGTGATCCATGCTCTGATCTCATCCAGGTTAAATTACTGTAACTTTCTTTGAAAAATGTTTAGAAACTTTAGCTGGTCCAAAATATGGCAGCTAGGCTGCCATCAGGGTTGGGATACAAGGATTGTTGTATCATCTGCTGCCAAAGACAATTCAAAGTGCTGGTTCTTACCTCTAGAGCCCTAAAAGGCCTTGGGCCATGGTACTTAGAAAGACCACTTCCTCTTCTGCTGTCCAACCTTCCAGTTAAGATGCTCCTCACAAGCTCTGCTCTCTGCACCCTGCCTCCGGAAGTGTGGTGGGTGGCAGCCAGAAACAGGGCTTTTCAGTTCTGGCACCTTGTGTGTGGAATGCCCTTCCCCTTGGGCTCTGCTCATGCCTACCCTGCTCCAATGCTCCCTCTAAGCTGTGTAGTCTTGTAAGCAAAAATTCTATTCTGTGAGCTACTGGCATTAAAGTTGTGAGTGAGCGATTTGGCTACTTCATAAATTAGTTGGTTCTGGAACCATCCTTCCTGAGCTAAGACAAAAATGTGTGAGCTGGAGGCTAAAGAACTGTGAGCTAGCTCACACTAACTCAGCTTAGGGGGAATACTGCCCTGCTTTCTTTTAGGTGCCAGGCTGTTGCGCCGAGGGGTGGCCGCCATGCCTTCTGGGGGGGGCAGAGCATGACCTCGATGTGGGTGAGCCAAAAGGATCTGCACGAGAGGCCTCAGATAATGGAGCGCGCCCTGTTTGGTTTTCTCACCTTACGAGGGACCGGTTCTCCTCCAGACTTCAGTCATCTGGGTGCCAGCCCTCTGTGTGTCTTTCTCAGAGGGACCCGGACACTCCTCTCCTGCTTTGGCTTCCTCCCCGGCCTCCGCTCATTTCCCCCTTTTTATTCTCCCTGTCGGCTCATGCTCCACCCATGTGCAACCTCCACCCTACCTCCCATTCGTTCCCCGCCCTGCCCCTCAGACACCCAGTCCCCCAATTGGTGCTGCTCTCTTGCTGGCACTTGTGGGGCCGAGATTGGTCTCAGCTCCTGTTGGCATTGATCCAGAGCGGGGCTTGCTTCCGGGACTTCACTGATCAGCTGCTCCGGGGCATTGTGAGTCTCCGCCGCTGTCCCTGGGGTGTCGCTCACTGCTCCAATGCCCAACCTTCTTCTCGGAGCTTGCCCCCGACCTCATGCCTGACCAGGCCAGCCACTCCTGTTGGGGCCTCTGAAGGACAGCGGTGAGATGCAGGAGGGCCCCTTTTTGGGTAGGACATGGCTGGGCGGCTCCCTGGATGGGCCACTGGCCTGATCCAACATTGACTTCTCTTATGTTCTTAGGCTGCTTTTATGCTTTTGCTAAGCTATTAGTAGCTGGTAATTTTTAAAGAATTTGATACTTTTATATTTTGATCCTATTTTACTTTGTAAGCTGCCTTGAACAACACCTCTGGAGAGACAGCATATAAAATTTGTGAACAAACCAACCATTATATATATATGTATATATATATATAATATACGTCTATCGGCTTGAAGTTAAAAAGGCCATTGAATTACAATTAGAGTTGCCAGAGATAGACTAGGAATAAAGTAAGGCAATGGCAAACCACCTCTGGTCGTCTCTTGTTTTGAAAACCCTATGGGGTCACCACAAGTTGGCTGCAACTTGACAACACTTTCCACCACCACCAGGGATAGCCTGATTGCTACAACCAGATTTGCCAATTTGGTCAATTTGATCTCATTAGTTTTCATCTGGTCCACTTTTAACCAACTTTGGTTGGTTTTCTAGCTGTGTCCATTTCTGAAAAAAACCAGGACTGAGCATTAGTCTTACCTACTCTGATCACAAACTGGCTCACAGACCAAAATTCATCACAAATTTTGGTCGGTCCATGAGCCATGAAGCAATGTCTGTGGATGCTCCGCCATCACGAATTTTCAGAGTAGTCCATGGTGGTCTGTGGCGGTTTGTGAGTGAAGACAGTCTGGCACTGGAGGTGGAGTCAGGTAGGGGCGCCTGATTAACAGGCAGCCAATAACAAAGTTCCCATTCTGGTCTATGGGCTCAGAAGGTTACACATTGAGTTGAACTCCCTCCCTTTGCCTCCTGCTTGTGCCAAGGACCTCTGGCAATCTTTCTACCTTTAATCAGAGATGTGCTTAACCTGGGCCCACAACCCTTGTTGGCAATTAACACTGCAAGGGTGCACAACCTGATTAAAGAATAGATAAAGGTTTATTTAGGAATTAACATACTTGATAGGAAAGAGGAGAGACAGAAATAGGTTCCTAACTACATCTCTAGCTGAGAGAAAGGCTAAGACTTCGTGTGGCACTTCTGTGAAGAAGGGGGAAATTGCCCTAAGAGTAGCAATCTGGAGGCAGACAAGGAATGACACTTAACAGGAGAGAAGGTACTGACCTCACTATCCTATCTAATTGTCTTCTTGCTGGCCCCTGCAGAGTCTTTTTTGCTTCTTCCTTGTACACCAGACATTGCCTTTTCTAACACTTCCATCTCAGGGCTTTGACCCACCATGTCTACTTTCATCTCAGGGCTGTCAAGCCACCCATCATATCCCCTTCATTCTCCTGGCTTCCAGCCACCACATCAACATATGTCATTTCACACTGGTTTGTGTTTGGGTGTCAGGGGTGGACTCAGGGCTTGGAGTCACCATGTCTACATATGTCTCAGGGCTTGGCTCCACCACATCTACATATGTAATTGCACGTTGGTTCAGGTTTGGGTTTAAGGTGGATTCAGGGCTTTGAAAGCAGCTATGCCTCCCATCTGCTCCAACTGTGGGGCCCCATTTCCCAGCCGCCCTATGGAAACATTTCTGCACCCTGTCTGTCTGTCCTTTGGAACCTCAGAAACAGTCACTGACTCACCTCATCGAGGAGATGGTTGTTGTGCATGGCCAACCCTTCTCAGGGCTTGGAGCCACCACATCTACATAGATCTCAGTGCTCTCAAACCACCATGTTTATACCTGTCTCAGGGCTTTGACCAACCACATCGACTTACTTCTCAGATCTTTGACCCACTATGTCTAGTTCTTTCTCAGGACTTCCAGCCACCACATCTACTTACTTTTCAGGGCTTTGAGCAACCATGTCTAAATATGTCTCAGGGCCTGGAACTACCATGTCAACATATGTCATTGCATGATGGTTTGAGTTTTGGTCTCAGATGGTCTCAGGGTACATTTCCCTGGTTCTGCTGGATTGGCAAAAATTCACCGCACCTTCAGTTTATTCTGGAGAGATTCTCATGGACTTTGATTCTGTTTCTGTTGTACTAGGCTTCTGCCCTTGATTTTTTTTTTTTGCTATCGCCCCTTCTTTGAAAACAATAGAGTTTGGAGGCACCTTCTTTGAGGGCATGTAACTTGGACCCTGTATCCCACCAAAATTGGAGGGCAGGTAAAGGAAAGTCAGGTGGAGATCTGCTGTGAGTTTGGTGTCTCTAGCATGGGGGGGTGCTCCCCAGAAAGCATTTCCTTGAGGACACCTTCTGGGGGGGGCGTAACTCAGACTCCATAAATCTAATCCTTACCAAACTTAGTCAACCAGAGATCCTCTGTAGGTTTGGTGTCTCTAACACAACATAGAGCTAGTCTACCACATCACGAACTTACCAAACCAGTTTGGTAGTATGAACAAGTTTTTGTCCGTGATGTGTTTTCCCATCCCTACTGATGACACCCAGATAGGCTACTGCAATGCACCCTGTGTGAGGATTTGTCCTTGAAGACTGTTCAGCATCTTAAATCATTTAGAATGCAGCTACAGCAAGATTGATGCGTGTTACTGAAAGTGGAGAGATATCGGTGATCTACTTCAGGAGTGGGCATGAAGTCACTTGGGAGTGACCAGTCGCTCTCCAAGCAATTAAAAGTCACTCTCCACCACCCCTCCAGTGCTGCTGTAATCACTTTCTTATCCTTCCCTTTAAAGCTATTGTAGCAGATTCTCTCCTCTTTCTCTTTAGTGTGTCTTACATTTTTATTTGGAGACTACCAACATTCAGAGCTGTAACAGCACTGAAAAGCAGCTTTTCAACCACCCCATAAACTTTTATTGCTTTCAAAGTTCAAGTAACAACATTTCAATTTTTCTAAGAAAACCTATCTCTCTACCAGATACAATATCCTCTGAATATTCCACATGTAATTCCAGTTCATTGCTCAATGTCTATTTAAACCCTTTAGAAAACGATAATTATATAAACAGAGCACCTCCCACACTCTGACTAGTGGAAAATACATATTAACTCCAGGCACGCAGTGGGAGGATGAGGGGGAAAAAACAAGGGAAAAGAAAGCTTCGTCTCTACTTCTGACAGCAGCTCATGGCAAATATAATGGGAGTTCCTCGAGCTGACATCCTTTTTTATCATAGGAATTTCAAGATACCACAGTGTCAAACTATCACTACCCAGTTTTTGAATGGGTGATAGAAGTAATTTTTGCTAGGGCAACATTTGTGCATATGTGGTATGACTGAAATGTGCCATTGGCCAAGTATGAAATGGAGAGTTGTTCACAGACGCCAGGAGAGAGGTTGCTATTATGTTTTTGCTCTCTGATTGTTATACATTTCATTCTTTTGGAATGGGCAAATTGGCTGACCAGACCCAGAAACCTAGGAACTGCCACATTCTACATATCATTTTACATTGCTGTTAAGTGTCATGCTTTAATATCATGTTGCTATAAAGGGTTAAAAAGATTGGTTGCCCAGCCCCCCCAGCAC
>JAPDNY010000003.1:39046156-39176156 GCA_029375565.1 Gekko gecko | reverse complement strand
TAAAAAGAAAATACAAGGGCACCTCTTTGACTGACAAGCATTCCTGTAACATAGCGCTGTGCACAGATTCATAATAAACACAGGTGCTTCATTTACAGCAAATTTAAAGCTTCATCTTATTCCTGAAGCCTTTATTACAATGCAGCGATTCAATAAATGCTGATTGAAGACATAACTAGAAATTGGATCTGATATAATACAATGTAAATTACGTTTAACAGCCACAAACTTTATTTGATATTCCTGAATTCATCTCCTGACTTCTGATTTTTTTCTTGAAGAAGTAGAAGAACTACAACAATCCTGCGTCAGACATGATATTCAAGAGAATATCATGGAGCTTGACTAACAAGTT
This sequence comes from Gekko gecko, assembly GCA_029375565.1. Classification (NCBI taxonomy): domain Eukaryota; kingdom Metazoa; phylum Chordata; class Lepidosauria; order Squamata; family Gekkonidae; genus Gekko; species Gekko gecko. The sequence goes on along the minus strand of JAPDNY010000003.1, from coordinate 39,175,801 downwards.
CTGCCCACAGATCATGAAGGCATGCAGGAGGTTCCAGCTTCAACCCCCAGCATCTTCAGTGGCAAGAACTTTCATTCCAAGCAAGATGACAGCAGGCCCATAGCCAAGATTTTTCAATTCCAGGGGGCCTTTAAATAAGTCAGGGGGCACCCCACACACACACCCCTGCGCCCCGCCTAAGGGAGCACCTGGGCTGGATGGGACACTGGGGGGGCCTTGGCAGTAAGTCAGGGGGCCAGGCCCTGAGATGCCCCACTGTAGCTACAGGCCTGGGTGACAGAGTTAAGGGTGATGGCCGCCATCTTCATCAAGTGAATAAATGACCAACAGTTGCAAAGTATGGTGCTGTCAGATGAAATCTCTTCTGCAGACAAAGGTGGTAGCGAGGAAATCTAGGAACCACACTGCTTGGTGGTGAGCAAGAAAAGGAGCGGACTTAATTTGCATAGTGCATGCGTTAAGCTAGGAGGCAGAACAAGTTTGGTTTGTACAATGTGAACACAGTCACTCTGCAGCTGCACAGGTATGCCGCTGGAAGTTCATGCTTCTGTCTGTCATCTTAGACCTTTGCACAGACACAAAACAGCTATACTTGCACTGAATAGAAGACATCCCAACTGAGGATGTTATTAGTTCATACTGCTGTCCACCATACACAGGCAGTGTATAGCTTTGTCTTGGTGCTGGTTCCAGGTTATGAGAGGTTCTCCTGGAGTGGATTTGCTTGCTCACTCAAGAAGCAGTCCACACTGCTACCCAGAGAGAAAGAATGAGGTAGGGAGTAGTCGCTCTTTATTTTGTCTCCTTTTTAAGACAGGGCAGGTGAGCAGACAACAATGTCGAGGAGAAGCATCAGGGTCCATGGACTTCAGAAGTTGGCAGTGGCTCCCTGCAGAAGGGCAGGACCTCAGCAGGTGCCCCCATAATGTTGTCCTGCTTTATCTTCACCACACTGACCAGGGTTACTCCACCTCCTACACCCTCCCTAATCCAGTAGTGATCACAGTGTGAACAGAGAAGAAGCATTCTTTCGCCAGTACTCAGGCCCATAGCCAGGATTTTGTAATTCAGGGGGCCTTGAAATAAGTCATGGGGCACTGACATCACAAAAATAAAAAATAAAAATAAAATAATTTTTTTTTAAACTCAGGCTTGCCTGTTGGAGCAGGCAGGAGCAGTTGGAGCAGGCAGCCGCTCAGCCATGGAGGCCTCCAATGGCAGGGCAAGGGGCTCCAGCAGTAATAGGGTGAGAGGTGGGGAAGCAAGCCACGTTTGGGGAAGGGGTGGTGGAGGCAGTGGGGGGTCTGGGATAGATGGAAGTTGTGGGGCCTTGGCAGGAAATCAGGGGTCCTGGCCCCCAAATGCCCCACTGTAGCTACAGGCCTGCCAGTACTTCTCCCTGTAATTATCTCTCCTTATATATAATTGTAAAGTGGGATGGCACTTTCTGAACATTCCACATGCTCCTAAATCAGTTGGCTCCATGGTGTGTCACTCAGAAGCTGTCCCTATCCACTGGCTGCATTGCCTGAATCCTGCCTCCAACATTCCAAACAGTCTGCTGTTTGTCTCCCCACCATAGCCAGTCGGAACACAGAGGTCGTTTGCATATGTGGCCTGATTGGCCTTTGCCTCTAACATTCTAAACAGTTTGCTGTTGCTGTTGGGAGTCATTGAATGTGTCTTGAGGTAAAATACATACCCCAATCTTCCCTTAAACGGTCACTGGAGTTGCCAGTCTCCCTGTGGGGCCTGGAGATCTCCCAGAAATTACCAAGTTCCCCAGCCACAGTACATCATTTCCCCTAAAGAAAATTTCCCAGCCATTACAACTGATCTCCAGATGACCAAGATCAGTTCTCCTGGAGGCGACGACTGCTCTGGGCAGTGGACTCCATAGCAATATACCTCGCTGAAGTCCCTCTCCACTCCAAACCCTGTCCTCCCCTGGCTCTATCCCTCAAATCTACAGGTTGGCAACGGTGTAATTGGCTATGGAACCACTTTCCAGACCCTTGGAACCCAGAAAACATGGCATAGGAGGAGGTGCTTTTCTACCTTAGCTGCCACTGCATAACCCCAAATCAACATAAGTCAGGGGTGGAGGGAACCATACCTGTTACCACGAGGCTGTCCTCCCATACTACCCATGGGGCAGCAAAATAACTTGAGACAGCCCTGCCTTATAGCTAGCCAGAAGGAAATAAAAACTGCTTGCCTCCCTCTATTTTCCCCTCCCATCTGCTGCCCCACCAGCCACAGCCAGGACACTCACCTGGAGCTGCCTTCTAGAGCTTTTCTTCCCACAACAGGCCTTACTCCTAGTTTTACATAATTTACATAATATTATTTATATTTAATATTTATTTATTTATTTATTGCCATTGAGCCATAAATTGAGTTATGGCAACCCCATAGGGTTTTCAAGGCAAGAGATTAACAGAGGTGGTTTGCCATTGCCTGCCTCTGCATAGTGACCCTGCACCCTACACTTCCTTGAAGGGGTCCCATCCAAATACTAACCAAGGCTGACCCTGCTTAGCTTTGGAGATCTGTCTAGATTAGGCTAGCCTGGGCTATCCATATCAGGGCTCATCTCTCTATATAATAATTCTCTGTTGGTGGTGGCATGCGCCTGAACATTCCACATGGTGCCCACAACCTTTGGCTCTGTAATCTGTCACTCAGAAGCTGTCCCTGTCCACTGACTGTGTTGCCTGAGTCTCACCTCCAACATTCTAAACAGTTTGCTGTTCCTCTCCCCCCCATAGCCAGTCAGAACACAGAGGTCGTTTGCATATGCAGCTGAGTGGAGGTGACAGTGTCAAGGGCCCACATGGAGAAGCTGCAGAGAAAACCGTCCCAGGCCTGATGGCCTGACCACAGTGGAGGTGCCCCACAGTCAACTGGACACGGCCAGGCAGGGAGCCACTGGCAGCCCCTGCACTCGCCCCTTGACACCACAGTCTTGCCAGGAGGGAGGATACAAGGGGCTGCCCCCTCGGTGTGCTCAGCAACAGCCCAGACATGGAGCTGCTGCTGGGATGTCCCCTCCCACAGCACACCTGGTGTCTGAGGAGTGGCTATGAGGTGGTGGCTGGGCCCCCCGAAAAGCCCCCCCTTTCTAGAGCTTGTTGCATTGCTGCTGCAACAGGCCTTGCTCCTAATAACAGAATAATGATACAGAACAGAATGATAAAAAAGATGCATTCATAGAATAGAAAACAATATTAAATAGCATATAAATAAAGATGCATTTCTGGGTATGACACCAATTACTGAATTCCCACTTCAGACAAATTAATATCTTCTGGCATCAGGTTAAAGTCTGTCATGTTTACTCTTATTTCTAATAGAGTATAGATTGAAGGAAGCAGTTTTGTATATGAACTATTAATGGTTTTATTGATTCAATTACATATTTGTTTTCATAGGGCATTAATGGTTCTATTGTTTTAGATTGTTAACTGCCTCTAGTACCTTGAATAACAGAAAATCTGAATAAGAACTTTTAATTAAGCAAATAAATGCAAATAAAAAATACACTCTGAGTTCCCTCTATTATATTACTTATTTATAGACTGTAAAAGAATTCTTAATTGGCTAACAGAATCATAGTAAAAATCACAACAAAATTAAACAAAGTTGCATGCGTGAAAAGTGATTGATGAGAGTTTTCAAATAGGTGAAGGACTTCAAAGAATTCAAAAGTCTGGTATATTTTTAAAACTCTCCATTGAGTTGCTTAATATTTAGACAGACATAATGCTAGGAAAACTTGAAGGTAGCAGGAAAAGTGGAAAACCCAACATGAGATGGATCGACTCTATAAAGGAAGGCACCGCTTTCAGTTTGCAAGACCTGAGCAAGGCTGTTAACCATAGGACATTTTGAAGGTCATTACTTCATAGCGTCTCTGTAAGTCAGAAGCAACTTGACAGCATTTCACACACACACATGAAATGAAACACTAAAAAGATTACTCATTCACTTACAATATCACAAGGACTGAATCTCTCAAACTATGTGAGGATAGTTCCACATAGCAGCAACCTCCCATCCTGGCTGCCATCAGCCAGTCAGCTGTCCATTTGCACACCTACTGACTTCTGGTTCTACCAAGAAGCTGGAGGTAATACCACTCCACTGCCTCAAGCCTCTTTAGAAATAGCACAGAAAGCAAAGCTGCTAGTTTCTGAACTCTTAAAACATGCCTTCTTTTCACAAGAGCTTGGCCACCGTTTCTGGTTGCCTGTTGCCAGGGTAGTCAAGATGGCAGCAGAACTCTCACAAGAGGAAGGAATCTTGCCAAGGTCCAGAAAAGCCTTGTAGGCCATGTGAGGCATCTGTGCTATTTTTGAGGAGACTTGGGGCAGTGAACAAGAAGAAAAGAGATTGGATTTATACCCTGCCCTCACTACCCAAAGGGTCTCAGAGCAGTTTACAATCCCTTTCCCTTCCCCTACCCACAACAGAAACCCTGTGAGGTAGGTAGGGCTGAGAGAACTCTCCTGAGAACTACTCGAGAAAACACTTCTGAAAGAACTTATGACTGACCCAAGGTCACACCAGCAGCTGCATGTAGAGGAGTGGGGACTCAAACCCAGTTCTCCCAGATTTGAGTCTGTGCTCCTAAACCACTACACCAAACTGGCTCTGGTGAGGCAAGGTGCATTATCTCCAATGGCAAAATCCAGCTGGAAAAATGCATTGAAAGCGGATTTGAAGGTGGATTGTTTAGTGTGTGTCATCGCTGCCCTAGTGTCCCAAATAAGTATGGACTATATGAATAGGAAAGGTGGTTTCCCTAACCAGGTGGCAGGTCACATGCAGAAACAGATGCTGACAGCATCATTGTCAGTCTGAGCTTACAGTGCAGGTGTAGCCAGGAAAATAGATGTGGAATCCTGCCAAGATGATGTTTGATAGAGTGAGTGGGATATGATTCAGTCTCCTCTGGTATCCTCCCTCCCTCAAACAGCTAATCAATGGGATTCTAGTTTCTTTTAATGGCTGCTGTGCATGCATTCCATTGAATCAAGGTTTGAATGTCCCCTCCCTCAGGATCAATATATCTCAATACTTTTATACCCATTCTCTCTGGCAAATTCTGCCAGAGAAAGAGCCATTTAATAGGATACAAGGCCAAGACATGGCTTGTTTGGATGCTGGGTACCATATTTCAATAAATTTTTCTTCTTGTTTTAATGATTGTGTCATAAGGATATTCACAATCTTACCCAAAATCAAATGGCCCCATAGTTGTTTTCTCCACGCTTGTACAGTAGGGATTTTATTGTCTTTCCAATTACATGCTATTAGAGTTTGAGCCACTGACAATAATGTTGAAATCATTCTTCCTTCTTATTATGTCCTTTAACCTCCCAGCAGTTCAATACAGCTGTCTCAGTAGTTGTTTAATTTCTTTCATAATTTGGGTCCAAAAAAGTTTAATCTGTGGGCAACCCCACCAAGAGTGAATAAAGTCAGCTTCATTGCCACATCCTTTCCAACAATGAAAATCTATTTTGGGATTTATTCTGTGTAAATGTACTGGTGTCTTATACCATCTGGGTATTATTTTATACATTTGCAATCGGATTTACTTTCAAGTAAACATGTAGTGGATAGAGCTGGGTTGCTTCGTGTAACACACATGCAACCACTGGTCCATGAACAAGCTGTCAACAGAGTTTCCTGCAGCAAAGACCCTTTAGAAATTCATCTCCCCTGACTTTCGGTTTCGGCGGAGCGAATGGCGGCCACCTTTCGGGATGCTCCCGAAGGAGGCTAGCCCGCGCGCGGTTGGGGGGGTCCTTGCTTATGCGATGGACCCTAGTGAGCCTTAGTTAAAGGCTCCGAACCGGGGCGCTTTGGGGAGTAGCCTCTTTGCCGGCAGATAGCCAGGAAATTGAGGCTTTCCCCCTGCCCCAATCGGCCCCGCTGCGTAGTGTGTCCCGCATGGGATTTAGCAACGCCACCGATTTCCAGGAGTGAGGCAAAGCATCATGGAACAACATAAAAAGAAGAACTGACATCAAACCGTGAGTTGGAGGTCTGAATTAAAGCGCAAAATCGATTCCCCCGATAAGCGAACAAACGGAGGGAGGAGGGGCAACTCCCCCCCCCATCGAGAAGCGAGATTTATAAAGGGAAAGTAGAGGGGGCGAAGAGGAAAAAAGGCTAGTGACTGTACCGTTGGGGTTTTATTGAAACTGAAAATCAGCGTGTCTCCTGAGGGTCGCGACGTGAACTGGAGAAAAGTAAACAAACGGGAAACATGTCAGCCATGAAAAAGGTCCCACTTAAACCGGAAAAGAAGGGAGGGAGGGACTTCCGGTCCGGGCAATCCTCCCTCAGAGCCTGCTGTCAATCAACAGAAAGGCGAGTTACTGCACCCCCTGCTGGATCAAATGCAAGAAATCAATGAAACTTTAATAAGCATGCAAGGTGTTCTCAACAGCCAACAGAAACAGTTAACAGAAACTTCTAAGAAGATGGAGGAGATCGCACAAAAATGTCTGGTCTCGACGGAAGATACTAGAAAAATAAAGAAAAGGGTCAACAAACTAGAAAAATATCAGGATGAACAAGAAAAAAGAATCTTAAGGTTGCAGATGGAAAAATCGAATCTGACCCTCCGCTTCCAGGGCATTAAAGAAGAAGAGAAAGAAGATCTCAGATCGACACTAGCGAATGCCTTGGCACACGTAACTGGCAGAGAAGAGTGAGATTTAAAAGAAGAGATGGATTTGGCCTACAGGGCATATTCCACCTTTACAAAGAAAAATAATCTGCCAGCAGAAGTTGTTGTCAAGTTTACTAAGCAGTGTACGAGAGATCAGATTTTGCGTGCAGTTTCAGCGGTGCCCTTGAAGATTGGAGAGCAGACTGTAAGAACACTCAAAGATGTGCCTTATGAAATTCGTATGAAAAGGAAAGAATACAAAGGACTGACCACTTTTCTGCAAAGAAATCAGGTGGTTTACAAATGGAGATTTCCTGAAGGACTGGAATTTAAGTATAAGGATAAAGAGAGAAGACTGACGCCATCTTCAAAGCACAAGAATTTCTGAAGAGACACGCCAGCACGGAGGAAGAGGCAGCACTTGCAACTTGGACAGAATCAAGCAGCGAGGACGACAGCGGTCCGGAGGATGGAGGTGCCGGAGCGGGAGCCGCGAAAGCTAAAGTGGGCCCATCATATAACTTAAGGGACACTAAGCAAAGACTGCCTAAGAAGTAACTGTTCACAGAACGCCAGAATGGAACTGAATAATCATTAACCCCAATGGACATTACTAACCATATTAACAGAGACTTTTTTTTTGAAGTTTGTTAAAATGAAAAAAGACTCTTCAACCGCGGTGAATGTCAAAAATGCATTTATATTAACTAAAACTAACCCTCTTTAACAGAATACTCACTCACATCTTTTTCTTAATCCATCTATATACCCTCCCTCTTTCTTTATATGAAAAGAATAAACTCCTCTCCTTTTTAGGAGAGTTTTATAAAAAAAAAAAAAAAAAAATTCATCTCCCCCCATTACACCAAGAACAAGTGAAAACTGAATGATTACATTATTGGCTACAAATGGAATCTCCTGTGTTTGCATTTGTCATAGTTAGGTGACCTTCATCGAGATCTGTCTAATAAACATAAAGAGAAAACACTTCCTTCCCAAGAGGGTTTTATTACCAGCACTGCCAGTAGAGAGACCTACAGGACACTTGTCAGTCTCCCCTGGAGGAAATGGCGGCCTCTGCAAGTACATGTGCTTGTGTGGAGGGCACACAGGAAGGTTTCCATGCAGACGTAGGTAAGCTCAAAGGCTTTTGTCCACTCAGAGTGAGGAGTACATTGTACTTGACAATAAACCTGCCATTTTAAACCTCAGGGGTTTTAATCTTATAAATAATAGAGTTCAGAAAAGGATAAAAGGGGTTTTTGGCGGTCTGCATAGCTCTGCCCGGAATTCAGATTTCTGTTAGGCACTCATTGGAATGTTGTGTAGAAATACATATCGGCATCCATTCATCTGAACTATACTACACAAAAAAATATGCAACATAACTCATATGTTTCTCTCTGTTATGCTACCTTTTCCCTCTGGTCGCTGCAAGAACATCCATCATTCAATGGCACCCCAGAGCTAGGCACTGCACTGCGTGCATTCATGTCCGATAATGTAACTTTCTGCTCCTTAAGAACTGGTTAACAAAACAAAAGATCAGCCAGCAAAGTTTGCCTAAAAGAGCCGTTTAATTTAGCTATGACATATGAACACAAACCCCAAACCTGGCAGTTATTACACACAAGACTGCCTTTTTTAAAAAGCTAGACATATTAAAATTGAAGACCTTTCTTCCTTTACGGAGAGAGAGAGAGAGAGAGAGAGAGAGAGAGAGAGAGAGAGAGAGAGAGAGAGAGAGAGAGAGAGAGAGAGAGAGAGAGAATGAATACCAAAATGATATCCTTGAAATCTCTGGTTTTGTGATCATAATCTGCAATTCTGATAAGTAGAAAACACATATCTGGACCTCAGATTTCAAACTGGTAAAAACTGAATGTTTATAAATTATTAATACCTCAGACATGTCCCTGTTCCAAATTTCAGTGACAACAGTTTTATGTAGATTCAGATACATCTCATTTGGTTTGTTCAGGTTCTTTAATATCATTATAGTATATGCTCAGAGCTGCTCTTTTACTTGGATTATTTTCCCACTGGTTTCAATGGGAAATAGATTTCCACATGTAGTTTCTGTGTACATGTGTCTTCCAGCCAACCAAATTCTCCAACCAGATTTTCCACTGATAAAAAAGAGGAATGGATCCTCTTGGGCCACCAAAACAATCTATGCTGGGGATTATGGAATCTATATGGACAAATGCCATGTGGGATGGGGGATGCCAACAATCAAGGAAGAAAATTGAGTGGAAAAGCTGGCTGGCTGGATCCAATCCTATATACTTCACCCAAGGGACTGTTCTTCCACCATGAAAGCAGCTAGGAGAAAGTTTCCCTGTTCCAGAAGCAATTGAAACTCTCATTTGCAGAACAAGATGGGAGGGGTAAAAATGGCTTTCACTAGTACTTGGCAACCCAATGACTCACCACCTTCACTGCCTTCTGCTGAGTCAGACCAGTGGGTCTATCAAGGTCAGCATTTCCTATGCTGACCTGGCAGCAGCTCTCCAGGGTCTCAGGTCAACCTTTGCCACATCACCTCCTACTTGATCCTTTTCACTGGGGATACTGGGAATTGAATGTAGCACATTCTGCATGCAAAGCAGATGCTCCTCCTCTGAGCCACAGCCCCAACCTTCCAACCTCACTAGGGCAAAGAAATGGGCATGATTGTTGGCATAAAGCATCAGTGATTATCCATGTCCACAATGAAGCTGGGGTTAGCTCCTGGAGCTGCCAGAATGTGTTGTGCCTCTCCTTGCCTGTAAACTGTCCTCTCTGTCCAAAAATTGGATCCCTTGTTTAACTCTTGAAACTTTATTTCAATTGTTGGCAGGGTTGAAACATGCAGAGGAATGGAGTACCAACTGTTTGAAGAAAATAACTTGGTTTATTGAAGAAGAAATAAACTCTGATAGAACAGAGAAGAGAGAGAGAGGCTTAACTAACTGACTAAGAGAGAGGAACAAAAGGGGAGGGCTCAGTTGGAGCAGCAAGTATCCAAAGAGCCAATTAGGGGACAGCAAGGACATAATTTGAAATTGTGGGAAGTCCCTAATCTAGCTGTGTTAAATACCAGTCCTTCAAGTGTTGCCCTGTAGGGTGGTCTTCAGATCTTCTTCATAAGGCTGCACTATAGCCCTTGTATATTCAAACATCAATTAGGTAGAAATAAAAAAGGTACAGACAGAGATGCAATTCCCATTCAAACCAAAGGATGTGTGCATAAAGAACAGAATAAAAAAGTACGTAATAAAAAAATACCAAAAATGAGTACTGTTATTCAAGAATAAGGTAAACCAAAAGATAAATGCAAACAAAATTTTACAGTAACCCCATACAAGCTTATTAAACAATCTGCCTCCCCACCCCGCCCAGCCACTGTTGTGAATTATGAATTTATATGTTCTCATGTGTAAGTGCCCCGACCTGGACAGCCCAGGCAAGCCTGATCTCATCTCGGAAGCTAAGCAGGGTCGGCCCTGGCTAGTACTTGGATGGGAGACTGCCAAGGAATAACAGGGTTGTGACCTGGAGGCAAGCAATGGCAAACCACCTTTGAATGTCTCTGGCCTTGAAAAACCTATGGGGTTGCCATAAGTCAGTTGATGGCACTTTCTACCACCGTATGTAAGAACAAAAGCACAGAAAATTAGTTCAATTATTTAAGAACAAAGTGAACCCTAAATGAATGCAAACAACATTTTGGTTGTTTACATTCTAATCTACATATATGTGGACATATTATGCTATCATTGTCCTCCAACCTCACCAAAATTATGTTTAGATGCTATGACCTTGCATGCACTGATCAGTTAACAGATGTTTCTCAGTACTAAAACATTCCAAACTTATTTCCACCACCTCCTTATCCCCAAAGAAAATATTGCTATTCCAATTACAGAAGCCCATCTGAAACTTCCCATAAACTTCCCACAGCAGTGTGACTGTTATTTCAGCAAGCAGTGCAGAGTCTCACTTTCTAGTAGAATGATATGGTCGTCTGTATGTCTTAACTGACATTTCTGCAACCTTTTTGTCCAAAGTGGGAACAGAACAAGGAATGGGCTCTTTCAGTTTGGTGAAACACACACACCACCACCAATATCTTGTGTATCTGCATCCTTCTCCATTCCCATGCCAGTACAACGTACACTGATACAAAACATCCAGCTTGATTTGGAGCATCAGAGGGTATAAGCTTCCCACATGCTGTTTAAGTGATAACCATCACATTGTATGTGATAGCCAACACGGTGGGAGGCTTATCGCCTCTTTGCTTGGCTCTATGAGGTGATACAAAACAAAGATCCAAGTTGACTGCGCACTGGAAGAACAGATGATAGTGACTTGACACATTCAGGATGCCAAGTGATAACTGCAGTTATCGCATGAATAATATGTGAATTCACCTCCTCCCAAGTGGGAAAAAAAATTGTCACACAGAATAATGTGCTGCCAAATCCAGTTGTGCAGTGCCATGCTGCTCATCCATGATTCCAACAAGATAAGAGAACATAAGAGAAGCCAAGTTGGATCAGGCCAATGGCCCCTTCAGTCCAACACTGTGTCACACAGTGGACAAAACCCAGGTGCCATCAGGAGGTCCAGCAGTGGGGCCAGGACACCAGAAGTCTTACTACTGTTGCTCCCCAAGCACCAAGAACACAGAGCATCACTGCCCCAGACATAGCGTTCCATCGATATCTTGTGGCTAATAGCCACTAATGGACCTCTGCTCCATATGTTTATCCAATCTTCTCTTGAAGCTGTGTATGCTTGTAGCTACCACCACTTCCTGTAGCAGTGAATTCCACGTGTTAAATACTCTTCAGGTGAAGAAGTACTTCTTTTGTCTGTTGTAAGTTTACTGCTCATTAATTTTATTGAGTGCCCATGAGTTCTTGTATTGTGAAAAAGGGAGAAAAGTACTTCTTTCTCCACTTTCTCTATCCCATGCATAATTTTGTAAACCTCTGCCATGTCACCCTTCAGTCATCATTTCTCTAAGCTAAAACAGCCTAACCTCTTTAACATTTCTTCATAGGGAAAGTGTTCCATCCCCTTAATAATTTTAGTAGCCCTTTTCTGCATTTTTTCCAATGCTATATCTTTTTTGAGGCATGGTGACCAGAACCATACACAGTATTCCAACTGAGGCCACATCATAGATTTATGCAGGGACATAATGATACTAGTTGATTTTTTTCAGGCCCTTTTCTAATAATCTCCTGCATAGCATTTGCCTTTTTTATTGCAGTTGCACACTGAGTCGACATCTTCAGTGAGTTATCTACCATGGCTCCAATATCTCTGTCCTGGTCAGTTACTGCCAGTTTGAACTGCACCAACATATATTTATAGATAGGATTTTTGGCTCTAATGTGCATTACTCTGCAGTTGCTCAAGCTGAACCTCATTTCCCATGCTGATGGCCACTCACCTAGGCTTCTCCAGGTCAGCCACCTTGGCCTTGAGGGTGCAAACTCATTCCCTGAGAACCAGGAGTTCCTTGTATCAAACACATGCACATGACTTCTATCATACATGTTGCACTCAGTGCAATACACTGGATAGCCCCCAACCCCCTGCTGGCATTCTACCTTCATAATTGCTTCCACACACACACTTTTAAAATAAATTTCCTATTTATGTAGATCTTCATAGAAAATTTGCTTACCTTTTTACGGACATGGAGAGATTAGTGCCCTGGCTTCTTCACCCAGATGTTGAACTTGCACATCTACTAAACCTGCCTGTTTATTCCCTTGTTCCAGACACTTTGTCACTGGAGCTGGGGCCTGCTGGTAGGAGCCCTAAATAAAAAGCATAGGCCAAACCTCCAGACCCCACTGAAGTCAATCACACTGATTGGGACTTAACCAGTAAAGGAGAATGAGTGAGTCAACTTCTGGTTGATTAACAGTAGGTATTGCTGAAAGGGAGCTGTTCAGACAAGAGTTCCTCTTCTTCTCGGGCTGCCTTTTATTTTAAATGCTAATTTAATTTCAAATGTTAATTTAACCTTTCTATGCTTGGATTAAAGTAGCCTCAACAATTACAGGAGGTAGTTTACTGCTTGTTTTCTTGTAGGAACCCCTCCCCCTTTAAAGAAAGTGAGAATTAGCTTAAAATTTGGTTTCAAATTGCACCCCCTCTTTTTTAAACTTTAGCTGTATTTAAACTCTAGCAGCAGTTTGTTTGGTTTTGTTTTTCCTTTTTCTATTGCAAAAGCCTGCCTAAGGTTTAGCCTTATCTGTGAACACAATAATATTCTTAAATGAATGACTTTAAATTATTCCTTAATTCCTCAGATGTGCTTTTAAAAAGCAACAGAATGTGGCACTGAGTTCAGCAATGATTTCCCTCCATTTTCAGTTTCTTAGAGCACTCTTAAACCAAGTTATGCCTTCCTAAGCCTAGTGACTTTGATGGACTTAGAAGGGTGTAACTCTGCTTAAGATTGCATTGTCATATTTGCAAAAATATACTTTAAAAATTCTTCTTCCTTCCCTCTTCCTTCCTTCTCCTTTCTCCTGTCCCCTCTGGAGCTGCTGCTGCATCATCTAAAAGCAGACTATGATGGACCTATTCTTTATTTTCCAAAGTAACAGATGGTCCTCTTTGTCAGACATACAAGGACAGGTTACAGCAGAAGAACAAAAAACAGAAATCAAGTTACAGCCAAAAAGAAATCATAAAACCAACATCATATAACCAATAACCCTTAAAATCCAACACACAATCCATTAAAACTAGCATTAACTAAAAACAACCACCATAACAGCCCTATTAAAAAGCCCCATCTTAAGCATTCAACAAAATGTCATTAAGGCCTCCCATTCCTGATTCCAGTGTTGATTCTACCCTCTCCTTTGGCAGATTCTCCTTCCACACACCTCATTCTGAAGGATACAGTTCATGGTCTGGAACTCCTCCTTCCCGTTCTCATCATTACCGACCAATGGTGCCCTACAGTCCTACATCTTAAATATCAAAACACATTCTATACATGCTGGATGAAGGAACTGGGGAAGGGAGTGTTTTGAATTCCCCATGAGCTGCCACCCCAAATTGCCCAATTTATGATTCTCTAATCTCCCAGCAGTTTGAGGAATCTGATTTCTCCTTCCCCCTTTGACTGACATTCAGCCGCTTTCATTATTCCTTCCCTTCTAGATCTCATTTAGTCCTCATCAGGCCACTCTTTTTTTCCTTTTGATTAATTTAGAGCATCATCCCCGGGAAGCCCCCCAAGTGGAGAGTCTCTGCATAGTGTGCAGGTGGTCCATGCTTCATCTGCCATATAAGGGCCAGCTACCATGACCAATGCTCCCTCTAAGCTGTGCAGTCTTGTGAACAAAATTTCTACTTTGTGAGCTACTGGCATTATGGTTGTGAGCGAGCAATTTGGCTACGGCATAAATTAGTTTGCTCCTTCCTGAGCTAAGACAAAAATGTGTGAGCCGGAGGCTAAAAAACTGTGAGCTAGGTCAACATTAACACAGCTTAGAGGGAACATGACCCACCTCAACCAACCCTACTCAGAACTGCAGACTGTATGGTCCAGATGCAAAAGCTGACCTGCCAGAAATCTAACCTACATATTTTATTGTAGAACTTTTCACAATGACTGCATATCACTCTCAGGTGATCTCTGGTTGACTCTCCTCTACCTGCTCTCCACGTTTGGTGAGGATTGGATTTATGGGGTCAGAGTTAGGTCCCCCCACAAAAAAAAGGTGCCCCAGGAAAGTGCTTTCTGGGGAAATGGCAGGCAGTCATTTTGCCAGAAAGCACTTTCCAGGGGGCACCTTCTTTGGGAGGTTGTAACTCAAACCCCATAAATCCAATCCTTGCCAAACTTGGAGGGCAGGTAGAGGAGAGTCAGCCAGAGATCACCTGAGAGTGATTTCTCTATCATGCCAAGGGGACATTCTAGAGGGTCACAAACCTCATGAACTGATTCATTTGGCCCCTAAAAGTTTGTGATAGTTCATGGTTCACATACCAGGCATGCTACGAACCACAAACCAAACTGCATTTTCCCAATTTGTTCCCATCCCTGGTACATGTATCTAAATTCATAATTCATTAATAAATACACAGCTCAATTTCACTGTACTGCCAGCATGTTCTCGTGGCTTGGATCAGTCCCATAGACCATGACACATCAAGGGGGAAAACATGACCTCAAAACAGCAAACAAGGTTGCTGTAAACACAAACAGACACCCCACACACACACACACCAAGTCTAAGCATTCCAAAGGGTTCATAGAGGAACATTTAATCCAGCTCCATGTTGAATGCCAACTTTCTCACAATGCATACTCAATTATCTTGTCATCTTACTTCTGGAATATTAAAGAAATGGTTCTATGATTTCAAAAAACATTGGGAGGTGGAATTAAAATGACCATGTGAATATTTTCAAACATTTCAAGATGTTCACTTTAATTGGTCAGGCCTTTATTTATTTACTAAAACATCTTATAGCCTACCTTATCTCTTTAGAGCCAAGTTCCCAATAAATTAAACACAATATAATGATCAAACAACAAGGTAAAAACAGCACACAAGATAGACCAAGTAATCCATTGTAGAAATGAGGGCAATGTATTGAACTTCAGCAGCCAGACACCAAGCTTTCCTCCTAATTCTCCCTTATCACTAAAAAAAGAAAGAGTTAGGTGTGGTAATTGTCTTCAATCAATAGACCTGTTCAGCAATGGAAAATTCTCAGTAACCTGAAGGGTTTTGGTAAGGAGTTTTCCCCTTCCACTTGCCAATGTAACATTATGATTCAGAAGACTTAAAAATCTGTTCTTTTACAATGCCATCCTAAGCAGAGTTACATCCTTCTGAACCTGTTGACTTCAATGGACTTAGAAGGATGTAACTCTGGCCGAGGACAGACTGGCAGTTTGCCCCAGTAGCCAGTCGTAGCAAAAAAAACCCGGATTAAACTATACTGGGTTTTCCCGTCCACACAGCGGGGGCCGCTGCTGGAAGATACGGGACGGAGGCGCGCGGGAGTGTTCAGACTGCCGCGCCGAAGGCATGCTATATTCACCGTTTCCCCATTAATTCGGCTGTGGGTGTATGTGTGCATGAGCGCTCATGCGTGCATAAGCACATTTTGCCGATTTTTTTTTTTTGCCCTGCAATGCCGGCACCGCATTGGGCAGTGGAGCGGAGCGCAGCCAATCACACCGCTGCTGCCTCATGCCCAATGCGGGTTGCTCCTGGCTTTTCGCCTGCACGTTCAGACTCCCCAGAAGCGGAGAAACGCGCGACGAACGCGGGCTTTCGGATTTGCGATGGCTTTTATCAGGTGTTTTTTTAATCCGGCAGTGAAGCGCAAGAGCACCAGTAGGCTACGGGTGGGGGATGCCAGGCAGATGTGCCTGTGTGAACGTTCCATTTACTCCGGTATTGAATCGTTGTCAGCCCGGGTCCCTTCCCAGGGCAAATTGCCAGTCTGTCCTCGGCCTCTGCCTAGGAGGTCCTGTTAGAGAAGTCTGAGATTCAAAACCTGAAGTCACATTCTCTCAAGACAAGCATTCATTGATAATCCGTTCACAATTAAAAATGGGAGGCATTTCGAGAAGTCAATGGAGTTGGTAGCATTCAGCATGGCAGTTGGCAGGGTAGGCACGATTAGTGCATGCAGACAATGCAGACAATTTACTTAGTTCATATCTGCCGACATGGTCTTCATGGGCAGAGCCTGCCTCATTTACAATTAACTACATTTTGAGTGTGGCTTGCTTTTGTGCCTGCATAGTCATCAGCACTTATCACACTGATGCATGCTCAGCACTTACTCTATCAAGGAGGCAGTGTGAAAATGTTCAAATATTTGCAATCCCATTTGGAACTTTTGACTAGCCCACGATCGGTTTTTGGAATCATGCCGGCAAAATGGGCAAGGCTGGTATAGTAGAAGGGCAAGCCACACAATCTCCGGAAGCAACTTTTGTCAATTTTCTGTAGGTTGAGTTGTGTGGACGGCAAAAGGAAACAACTGCAGGACAGTAGTGTAAAAGTGAACATGTGCAAAATGCTGGCAATCCAATTTAGAGCTAGTGCTAGAAAAGAAGCAAACCTTTTTAAAAACTTTTGATGACATTGCTTGAACACCAGTTCAGCTTTGCCTATTTGATACTGGACTATTAAACATAAAAATTTAGAAAAAAAAATTAAAAATTTAGAATTTTTTAAAAATATATTGATTGGGCTTCCATGCTTATCTCTCTCTCTCTCTTAAATCAAACCTCCAATATTGCACATGTTTCAAGGTCTATTCCCTTCCATCAGGACTTGAGGTAAAGCAGAGAAGTTGGGAGTCATAACATTCTAATGGGTGAGCAGATTATCTGACAGACCCCTTGTCTAAGAATTTGTCTAATCCTTTCTCAGAGCTAACTAAACTAGTGGCCTTCACAGCCTTTTCCTGAGATTTTAAGCACATAGACTTAATGTGTATGGGAGAGAAAAAGGAATTGCAGTGACAAGCCCTGCCCCCAAGCTGTATGTATCCAATTTACTATGAGGCTGTGAGAGTTTATTATCCATGTACAACTAGAACACACAATTTCTTTATGTGCTGCCATGAGGTTGCCTTATACTGAGTCTCACTATTGGTCTATCAAGGTCAGTGCTATCTTCTCAGTCTGGTAGTGGCTCTCTACAGTCTCCACCTTTCACATCAACTACCATATTATTATTTTACCTGGAGATGCCAATGATTGAACCTGGAACCTCCTACATGCCAACCAGATGCCCTCCCCATGGCCCCATTCCTACCAGGTGGCCCAGTAAAACTGGGCTGTCAATTCTAGCTGCATAAAATATGTATAGCGTCTGTTGTCACCATAGCCTGAATGGATGGAGCTTGGTGTAGCATGTGCAGCTACAATCCCACTTTCTCTCTCATGCATGAATGTTTGGTCTACATGCTTAGAACATCTGAAGAAAGTAGTGACCTGCTCACAAGGTGTGTGAAGAAGGGCTTCCTCACAAAAACAGAAGGAGTATGAGATACCCCGCCCTGAGCCTGCTTGTGGGGAAGGCGGGGTATAAATTGAATTAATAAATATAAATAAATAAATAGCACTAAACCTTCAAAAATGGATGCTGCTCAGAATTCGTATTGTATTAGCAATAATGGAAAGAAACGTCCATTGGAAAAGTGAATAAACTGTGTGACTCTGAAGAAAGTTCTTAACCCATAGCATATTTAGTGGTTTGTTTAAAATATTTCTAAGACTGCTTTTGTCCTGGATAACTGGGACCCAAGGCAGGTAACAATAGTAAAAAACAATACAAAAACATAATTTCCCAAACAAATTAAAACTACCATCTGAGAGGGGAAACGTACAAAATGATCACCTTGAAGAGTCAAAGCCTCTTCTCAAAGCCATTAAGTTCTGTTTTGTAAGTCCTTCAGAACTGCAAGAGAGACATAGATCTTCTAGTTTCTTACAGAAGGCTGTTCCATAGTGTTGGAGCATCCACATAAAATACCTGTGAACAGGGCAGCATCAAAATATACTTTTGCAGGGGTAAGAGTGGCCAAAAAGGCATGGTCTCAGATATCATGGTATGGGCTAGTCCAACAGAGGGAGCATTAAGTTGCAGTGAAAATAGGAAGGGTGAAAGGTCTCCTCTGATGACACTCTAAGCGAAACGGTCCAGCAAGTGCTGCACTGTCATAAGATATGTTTGAGACCATTCTGCTTCAAAGGAAACAACTTGGCTTGTTACACACTGGACACATTAAAAATATAATTTTTCTAATTTTTTAAACTACAACGTCATTATCACATCATGGTTGTTTTCCTAACGAACTACAGTCTGTTCCGTGATCTCTCCTTCTCCGACAATCTGGAGGCTGGCAACCCCACAACAAAGAGCTGTGCCCCGGCACCTGTTGAAGTTCCCTCTTGTTTCCTTAGTTGACTGGAGAGAACGCCTTGGAATCCACACCCTCGGGAGCTCCCATTTGCCTCCTTTAAGCTTCACAATCGATCGACCCTCTCTCCGAGACCAGTGTGGCTGTCGAGAAGGATGCTTCAGCAGCGCTTTCTTATCCCATTGACATCCAACGGTAAATGTCACAAAGCAGCAGCTGTAGTCTTATGCTAACAGCTTTCCTCTTTTTTTTTTGCAAAAGTAATCTTGACCATTGAAGCCCTCTGTCCACTCTCTTATGGTAAAACGCTGCTAAAGAGCCCTATATCCAGACACTCTTAGTCCAGAAATGACAAAAAATTAAGCAAGGCCCTGAAAATAATCTGAGGAAGGCTCCCCCCTCCCTCCATTAACTATGCTGGCAGTCTATGCAGACAGCATCACTAACTCCACTTCTGAGTTTGATTAATGTGGAACATTGGAAGTGCTTAAGAAAGGGCAGTGTGCTGGCCCTAATGCATCAGACAGGCGGATGGCCACAGCAGAGAGATTCATTAGGATGGAGCTGCAACCTCTTTTTGGCTTTTTGCAGAAGGCAAACAGGCACAGGACAGCTATTCTAAGTGCTTTTGTTGTTGCTGAGAAGGATCTTTTCGGAGAATATCTGAAGGCAATTTCTTCAAAACAGTAAAATCCGCTTATAATCATGACTTGTGCGCATGCCATTGTTCTGGTAGTTGAAACCAGGTCTCAACGTGCAATGTCGGCACGCACCAGGGATCTGTAGCCCTACTCTCAGACAACCCTACACAGACAGTTGATCAGAAAATAACCTATGTGTACAGAAGTGTATGGTCGGCCTCTGTGTAATCAGAAGTCTTGAAAACCAGTCTTCCTGTTGCTAATGGTCCTGGACACAAAGCCAGGCTTCCTGATTGTAACAGCCCTGGAAGCAAAACCAGGATTCCTTATGGTGATGGTCCTAGAAACAAAACATATCTATGGAACACAGATGAGAGCACTATACCTCATCATCATTGTTCCCTCTAAGCTGAGTCAGTGTGAGCTAGCTCACAGTTTTTTAGCCTCTGGCTCACACATTTTTGTCTTAGCTCAGGAAGGATGGCTCCAGAGCAAACTGATTTATGCAGTAGCCAAATCTCTCGCTCACAACTTTAATGCCGGTAGCTCACAAAGTAGAATTTTTGCTCACAAGACTCCACCGCTTAGAGGGAACATTGCTCATCATACATATGTGAACACTGCTAATGTTCATACCAGCTGTAAATGTGTTGGTTCCATCCCCATGATCAGGTGACACTGCATAGGAGGGAGCAAGTAGACACTGTTGGCCACAAGTAGGGCTCAGAGCCTGTGTGCTTGTTCCTCTCCCCCCTCTACATGAGTTGACCTATACACAGACATAACACAGTCACATGTGAGTTGCAACTTCCCATGTGTGCAGGGTCCACTTAAGATCACGACTGCGGTGCATGTCAAGAAGGGACTTCAACATTCCATGCGGCACCATTTTCCCAACCAGAAATGGTCCCATGGGGGAGCTATCTGCTGAAACCCATGTGTTCCCTGAGATACGTGGTTTCCCCCAAGAGACCCAACAGCATCCCCATGAGACTGTTCCAGCCTGGGAAAATGGAGCAGGGGGGAAAGCTGAAGTTCCTTCTCAACACCTGCCATGGTCCTGATCTAAATCATGCCTCTACACACAAAGGAACTGAGAAAAACCTACAACTCACATATGACCACGCTGTATCTGACCCAGGACAGGGATCCCGGACTCAACTTGCATACTCCATAATGTGCGAATCAGGTGAAGTCCCACCTGAGAAAAAGGCAGGCATCTGTACTGAAGCAAGCAGCCTCTGTTTTCCTTTCTGCATCCCCACCCCTTCCACACATCCCCTTCAGAATTCAAGCCCATCTTCTTCCTAGCATGCATTGCTTTAAAAGAAAAAAAAATCTTCAGGATGAAAAGCCTGGCATGCAATGTTGGCAGGTGGTGAAGCTGTTAGGCAGCCTTGTGTATCACAAGAGATCTGATGCTATCAAAATTTCTTCTCTCTCCCCCACGCTCCAAGACTAAAGAGAGGGAGCCTTTGTAAGCAGGTGGGAGTGTGATGAAAACAGTTTGTCTCCTGAGCAGCCAGCCATTGTCATTTTACAAATGAAATCACTTTGGAAATTTAGAGAATTAATATCATAATGAAGACGGGGGTACCCATTAGGGTGGTCTAATGTTGCTCTGGAGATACATGATGGATGTCCAGTGGCTGCTAGCCCTTATTTGCAGAGAGTCACCTCTGTGGCTGCCATTATTAGGAGGCTGGCTGAAGCAGAGGATCAGACACAGCCATTGTGAGATGAGACAGTGTTTGACCGGTTTCCAGGGAACTAAAGGATAGATCGGCGTACCTGTCACTATGGCTTCCAGATTCCATTCACCCCTGTGCCCTGGGTCCTTTTTTTCCCCAGCTGCAGCAAGTTTTCCTTCCCAAATCCAATTGCTTCTCTAATGGATAAAAATCAGTAATAGAGACATAAAAATATATATATACCTGGATATACATTTACATCTTTTAAACTATTTTGGGCTTTTTAAAAAAAAAAAAAAAAGAGGACAAATACAAGCAATTCATCTTACTTGCTTTTTGTTGAGGGTATGAAACGGCACACCAAGGAACAACCCAAAGATGTGGGAAATTGATACTGTCCCAAACTAGCCATGCCCACTTGTGGATATACCTATGCAACTAGCAAAGCTGTGATGGCTGTTCCAGGAAGGCAAAGCCTTCTTCCAGGAATTATCTTAATGTGCAATTGAATCATCATTTCTAGTACTTCAGCTTCTTTCCCAGAAGTACAGTTTTCCACAGGCAATGATTCTAGTTAGGAGAAAATGTGGCTATCCAAAACAGACACATACAGAGGGAGACACAAAAACAAATGATCACCCTTCCTTACTGCTCTGCTGGTAAACAAAGCCCTGGGCTGTACGGTATGATAAAGCAATTTGTGCCCGGCTCCCCTGATTTTCTGTTGACAATAATAATCAGAGTTCTTAAAAAAAAAAAAAACATACAAACCTGTTTCAAGATCCTTCCTACCTGAAGGATCGCTTTCTCCCATATGATCTCTTTCCCTCACCGGTCCATTCCTGCCATCTTTAGAGGCCCGGCTTCGAGGGTCCCAGCCATCAGAGGTTGGATGGGTAGCTGGCAACCCAAGACAGGGCCTTCTAGGTCATGATGCCAAAACTTCAGATCTTCCTCCCCCAGGAAGATTTCTCTCTCTCTCTCTCTCTCTCTCTCTCTCTCTCTCTCTCTCTCTCTCTCTCTCTCTCTCTCCCTCTTGTCGTTTTCCACCAGTGGATGGAGACTTTGTTTTCTTTGGTGATCCCCCCAGTAACCCTTATTGGCCCTCCTTCCTGCTTGTGTCATTACATGTGTTTGCAGGTCTAAATGTATTTATTGAATTGTTTACGTATAGGGGGAAAAATTAACAAATAAAAAGATAAATAAAATTATCTGTTTCTTGTAATGGTGCTGATTAGGAAGACGACCTGCGTGAGCCCCCCCCCCACACACACACACACAAACGGTTTCTTTCTTTCTATGTCTGGATTCTTATGGCCATTGGAAATATGACCATCTCTCCTCTTTTGGATTTTGGCTCGCTGACTTTATCCATAGTAGATTCAGGTGGGGTAGCCCCGTTGGTCTGAAGCAGCAGAACAAAGTTTGAGTTCAGGGGCAGCATTTGAAAAAACACCAATGAGCTTGAGAATTCTTATGCAAAACAAACAATAGAATCTCTCTCTTATTTCACACTTTTATAAATGAGGCCCTCTTGCACTGATATCTACCTTCTTGCCAACATGCTCTATTTATTAACTTCACCATATAGATAATAACATGCTCCTTGACACGGAATGCCATTTTAAGCATAGCACCTTTAATTCTTTAACTATATGTAAGAAATGTAGAAACACCATTAACAGTGAACACGTAGATGAACACCATGAAATGAGGCAACAATCCACTGCAAAGTTTTTCTGTCCAGGCCCACGAAAGGAAATGTAAGTACTTTTTTTCTGCATGACACACATTCACTTCACTGGGGCTAGTGCAAGAGCACTTCTCAGTGAATTGTATTCATTATCTGTGGGTTCCCCCCCCCTCCAGCCGAAAGACAGAAATGGAAAAATCAGCAAATATAAAGTACTTAGAGAATATCGCAGAAAAGCAAAAATCCCACATCGATATGGTATATAACAACAGCATTTTGTCATACAGCCATTTGTACATCCCCCCCCCCGAATCATTATTTTTCTCCTGAAAATTCAAAACCACTGGAAAAGTTATAGTGAAGCGCATAACAGCAGAACTCCGCTGCACAGAACTGAATTGCATTCGCCTTTGGGCTTCGTCGCCTGTTTGTTGTTAGCTGTACCGTCGAGGGATAGCGTGGTAGATCATGCACACAGCTAATCAAGGAGACAGGGCCGGAGCTGCCTGGCTATTTTCTAACAGCCGAGTCAGCCCGGACAGGACGAGATGAGATGCATTGCCAAGAAAAAGAGATGCTCCTTAGCACTGCGTATGTGGCAGTGTATATGTGTGTCTGGGTGTGTGTGTGTGTAGGTGTGGGCAGGCGAGGAAAATGCAGCTCGCTTGGCCACCAAGGAGGGCTTTGTGGTCTCTAATATATGTCGGCTCACCCCTTGATTGAAGAGATTTTAGCTGATTAATCACCTGAGTTTTAACCCATTAAGCCTGCATATATTTGTATATGAATGAAAAATCATACTTCTGAAGGGGGCAAAAAAAGAGAGCATGCTTTATACTTAGGCGATATATGCTATACAACTCCCTGATGGGGAGCGAAGATTTGTTTTCTCTTCCAAGATTCTCCCCCAAACCCCTCGTTTTTGCAAGCATTTAAAACAATGACATGGAGAAATAAAATAAAATCTACTTTCCAATTAAATAAATGGCACCTTTTAAATCAATCAGAACACTTTAATTAATTCACAAAATTACCCCTTTTAAAAGCAATTAAAAAAAAAAAAAAAAAACACCACAAAGCACCAAGACCCAAAGGCAAGGATGTTTGGGGGCACTTCCAGAGAGTGTGTGTGTGGGGGGGGTGCTGTTATAGTTCAGGATCGTCCCTCAAACTGTTGCCGATGCCCTCGGGTAATGAAGACGTTCCGATCGGACGACGGGCAAATAGAAACGATGCAGCCTGCCAGCGTTCAGACCCTGTAAACTCTAAATGTGATATCAGACAGAGAAGAGCTAATGAAAACAATCACATTAAACATAGCTCTTCAGTGTTCGGCACTCAATAAGTGAGCAGCAGGCTCTCTGTGTCTAGCTTACAGAAAACAGGAGGCAGCAGGTTTGCAAGGAGCGGCGTTTTAATGTGATTGGACTATAACAGACAATCTATTTACTGCGTGCTCTGGGGAGCTTATAAACAAATGTTGAGTAATTTCAGCCAGCAGTAATTACCCTTGCAGCTGACAAGGATAGCATGATACTTTCTCCTTCACCTTCAGCCCAGTCCAGAAGGCACTGTACACAATGGCATTTCTAATTATTTCTGCATTTCTACGGCTTCAAAGACCAAAGAGTGTTATTAGAGCACATTTTAGAAGCTTTTCTTTTTTTAAAAAAATGTTAGGCATTTAAAAGTCATCGCTATGACAGCAAATGAGAGGTTCGCTTCTGAGGAGGCTAAGGTTGGTTTGCTTACCTTACTTCTACACAAGAGGAGAACTTTTTTTGCAAGCACTTTCCACCGTCTGTTTGATCTTTCAAAAAATTTCAAAGATCTAATCCAGCCCGGGATTGATAGACCACTGACACTGTGTTTAAGTGTCATGTGTCTAGGTTTTGCTTAGAGTAAGCCAATGAACGCACAACGCTTTGTTAGCACTCTGGCTGCCGAAGCTGCAGACAACAGCAGAAATGTTGCAAAGCATCAAGAGAGTAGCCAAAGCGTTGGGGGGGGGGTAAACTTTTTCTCCCAGTATCTAAAGATCTCTGAAAACAAATGGCAATGGTGAAAGCAACAGGCCAAACCGGATATGAGTATGTAACCAATGTGGTTGGATCCAAATCACCACCAGCAGAACCAGACTTCTCACCTATGCCCTTCAACTTAAGACCACTGAATGTTCCCCACAGTTCTGCTTGGGGGGTGGGGTGTCAAGGAACCCCCAGAAGCAGAGTGGAGCACAAACAAATGGTTGGTAGTAGGAGAAGGTAATCAACAGAAATCATAACCCTCACAGGGCTGTTATTTTGAAGATAACATGCAGGAGAGGAGAACAATGCAGTTAAGTTTGCTTTTAGTTCCCAATGAGGAGGAAGCAGAGCATAAGTATCTAAAGTACATAAATTAATTACTCTGTTTTCAGTCATTTGTCTGG
This sequence comes from Gekko gecko, assembly GCA_029375565.1. Lineage (NCBI taxonomy): Eukaryota > Metazoa > Chordata > Lepidosauria > Squamata > Gekkonidae > Gekko > Gekko gecko. The sequence continues at coordinate 39,150,732 of JAPDNY010000003.1, read as the reverse complement.
GAGGAGGCAATCCTACTGTGTTAATTGGCTGAGATTAAACTTTAATTGAAAGGCAGATTTAAGTCTAGTCTATAGGCTGCAAGGTTCTACAAAATGCCTTTACTTGAGCTGCTGTATGGATGTGACTGGTCCAAATTTTTGGCATGCCAATATTACTCACAAACACTTATGTCGTCTGGAGAAAGCATCAACGCTTAACTGCAACATAATATTATTCAGAATCCAAACTATTTCAAAACCTCATTCTCATGAGCTGCAATTCTTTAAGCATGTGGGGTCATCAGCGTCATCCAGGCTCTTAGTAACCTCATCTTGATGGGACCACTTCACACACTTTCCTCTAGTGCTTATGTGCTATTCAAGGAGAGACAATCTTGGTTAACTTCTGTGCAGTCCTTGATCTGTTCAGCATAATATGTGGGTGAGAATAAGAAGATGCCTTCTCTTTCCCTTGGTCCAATCAAGAAATCCCCTGTTAGGCATCCTTGACCTATGGCTAGACTAATCAAAGCCTGTCACTGTTTTCAATGCATTCCATGGGAGTTACCTAGACATACAAATGTTTTAAGACTCAGACTTTTGAACCCCCCTCCAAGAGACCCACATTTGATAGCTTCAAGGCTCTAATCTCAACTGTTGTTGATGATGATGAAATGATTTAACAAAGCTTGGCTCTTTCTTTCAGGTCTCCCTAAATTAGGAGGCTGAAGGGCAATGCTGTATGTCTCCTTGCAGGGGAGAGCCCCCAGAGCATGGGGATGTGTCATTTGGGGTAGTCCACAGATTGTTTTGTGGGTGCAGCCTGGCCCCAGTATCCGCCTGTGTGATTGTCCTGGGGGCACCACACTTTGGAGTGGCTGGCACAAGAACCAGGCTTTGGACCAGGACACAGCACATGTCACCTCAAAGGGGAGAGTCTGATGAAGATGGGGGTATATGAAGTGTGGGGGGGCAACCTTATTTTGGGTGCAGAGGGCACTTCCTTATTCAAATCTCCTTTGAAATAGAGACCTCCTGGAGCCCCCCAAAATAGAAGGGTTTGGGGCCAGAACCAGTGTTTGGACCAGGCACTGCTGTGTGTCTCCTTGCAGGGGAGAGTCTGCAGAGTTTGAGGATGTGTCATTTGGGGTGGTTCACAGATTGTTTTGTGGGTGCAGCCTGGCTCTAGTGTCCACCTGTGTGATTGTCATCGGGGCACTGTACTTTGGAGAGGCTGGCACAAGAACCACACTTTGGACCCAGACACAGAATATGACCCCTTGAAGGAGAGAGGCTGCTGACCATGATGGTGTATGAACTGTGGTGGTCCAAACCTTATTTTGGGTTGTAAAGGGCAAGCAGTTCCTTATTCAAATCTCCTTAGAAATAGTGTCTTAAGGAGGCACTCCAAATAGAAGGGTGTGGGGCCAGAACCAGTGGTTGTACCAGGCAGTGTTCTATGTCTCCTTGCAGAGGACAGTCCCCAGAGTGTAGTGATGCATCATCTGGGGTGGTCTAAAGATTCTGGGGGGTTGTAGCCTGGCCCCAGTGCCTGCTTGTGTGATTGTCCGGGGGGCACCGCACTTTGGAGCAGCTGGCACAAGAACCGTGCTTTGGACCAAGAAACCGGTTATATCTTCTTGAAGGGGAGAGTCCCCTGAATGTGGGGGTATATGATATGTGGTGTTCCAGACCTTATTTTGGGTTCCAAAGCTTTCCAACTCTCCTCAGTGTTTCTGGATGAATTCACAAATAAGTCACGAATAAGGAACTGTGAATAAGGAACCAACTTCAGCCTCCTCCCTAAATAGGTATTATTGTTACCTTTTTACATCAGTTTCATGCACTCCCTTCCAAGAAGCTTCAACATGCATACATTGGGGGCCTCCTGTTTCAGTCTCACAAGAATCCTAGGTGAGACTAGGACAGATCCTTACAGGGAAAAAGTAGGGGAGGCCATTCTAGCTGGCTAGCAGCAGTGGTGTAAAATCTGGCCAAGTTTGCTTTGTCTCTGCTACAGGTATTTAAAGACTTGGTGTATTAAGAAATGCAAACCCTTGTGCGCAAGTGAAAGGGCTCTTAGCCCAAGGGTCATGGTTAGGGGATAGGAAAAAGATCCAGTAGCATGGAGACAGAGAGACCTGCTTTGTATCCAGAAGTCTTTCCCTCCTTCTCCTGTTTAATTGTGCTGAATTTTTTTTTGTATTATATTTGTTTGAAAGCCAGCATGGTGTACTAGTTATAGTCTTGGACTTGGACCTGGGACACCCAGGTTTGAATCCCTCCTCTGCCATGTTTGGAAACTTCAGTTGGTATGATTGGCTGAATGCTGCTGTTAGGATATTGACTGAAATGGATCATAAGGACCTTATCACTCCAGTCTTGGCTCATCTACACTGGTTCCCAATTAGGGCTGCCAGATCCCCTGAGGGGTGGGGTTTTGCCTGCTTTGGGGCCCCCAATCCACCGGCCCGGATCCAGCCAATAGGGGGAACCCGACCCCCAAAGTGACTGGATCGGGCTGACATGCCCGGCACAATGACATCACCCAGAGGTGATATCATTGCACTAGGCACATCACCAGGGAGTTTCTAGCCGAATGCTAGAGCATCCCCCCTCCTGGTGACATGCCTAGCATGATTATGTCACTTCTGGGTGACGTCATTGTGGTGCACACACACAAAGAACAGGAGCTTCTCCCCCTGCCAGAAAAAGTAAGGACCTAGCAAACCTACTTCCAATTTGTTTCCAAGCACAATTCCGGGTGCTGATGTTAGGGTTGCCAGATCCAGGTTAGGAAACTCCTGGAGATCTGGAGATGGAGCCTGGGCAGGACAGGGACCTCAGTGGGGTACAATGCCACAGAGCCTACCCTCCAAAGCAGTCATTTTCGCCAAGGGAACTGATCTTTGTAGTCTTGGAGATGAGCTGTAATTCTAGGGGGCTGGCATCCCTAGCTAATGTTGGCCTTAAAAGCCCTACATGTTTTGGGAAAAATATATCTGAAGGACCACCTAATCCGCTACAAATCTGCCCAACCATTACGATCCTCTTCAGAAGCCCAGTTTTGGGTGCTCCCACCTTCTGAGATGAGGTGAGTGGTGGCATGGGAGAGGGCCTTCTCAGTCATGGCTCCAAAGCTCCAAATCTTCCTAAGGAGATTAATTGGTCCCCATCTGTTGCTGCTTCCACTAGGAGATGAAGACTTTTGTTTGTTTGTTTCGCTTGGCATTCCCTCAATGATTGTTCCTTCCTAAACAATGTTTTTACATTTTTATGTGTTTTAGCCATTTAGTATGTTTTTAACTTTGTTTTTATTTGTCTTATTAGTGATATCTGTTTGGGAGGGAGAATTGATTTTAATGGCTTTAAATTGTAATTTTATCATGTATGTTTTAAACTGTTAGCTGTCTTGGTGGCCCTTGTAAGGGTGGAAAGATGGGATACAAATTCTATAAATAATAATAAATAAGTAAACAAATAAATACAAATAGAAGAAGAGAAGATATTGGATTTATACCCCACCCTTCACTACCCAAAGGAGTCTAAGAGTGGCTTACAGACTCCTTTTCCTTCCCTTCCCCACAACAGACACCCTGTGAGGGCTGAGAGAGCTCTGACAGAAACTGCTCTTTTTCAAGAACAGCTGTGCCAGAACTATGGCTTGCCCAAGGTCATCCAGCCAGGTGCAAGTGGAGGAGTGGGGAATCAAACACGGTTCTACCAGATTAGAGTCTGCGCACTCAACCACTATACCAAACTGGCTCTGAAGAAGAAGAAGACGAGAAGCAGGAGGAGGAGGGGGAGGAGATTGGATTTATACCCCACCCTTCACTACCCAAAGCAATCTCAGAGTGGTTTACAATATCCTTTTCCTTCACCTCCCCACAATAGACACCCTGTGAGGTAAGTGGGGCTGAGAGAGCTCTTTCAAGGACTGCTCTTGAAGGAACAGCTCTGAAAGAACTTGTGACTGATCCAAGGTCACACCAGCAGCTGCATGTGGAGAAGTAGGGAGTCAAACCCAGTTCCTCTCAGTCCACACTCCTAACCACTACACCAAACCAACGAACCCAAGTCATCCAGTGGGCTACACTGCCAATTGAATATGCAAAGCCAGATTCCAAATCGAATGTGCAATGTACCACGCTATATACTAACATGCTAGATCTAACACTATACCACACTCACATCCATCATGGATTCACACCATTGTATTTCCCCTACTATGAAATTATTCATCCTGGATATAATTTATGAACCACAATGTGCTCAACAAACCTGAATGCTGAAACTTGCCAAGTACACAGTAGCCCCCACATGGAAGTTTTGATGAGTATTTCATAACACTTGTGGAACTCGCAACTGGGAAGATGAAGCTGCTGTCCCAGCCATTACCTTCAGACAAGAATTTAGTGTTTATAGTCCTATTTGCTTCACTGAAGGGAACTCAGGATGGCTTACATGGTGTTATCCTGTTATCCTCACAACCATGCACAAGGTATCATGACTTGCACAAAGCCACTGAGTAAACTATCTGGCTGATGAAGATTTTAAATCCAGCCCAGTATACTCTCCAACATACCACACCTGCTTATTAAGGTGTGCCACTCATCACACTTCTGTCTTAAGGAAATCCAAGCTTATTAAAGAAGTAGGTGTAAGACCATGTTCACTTACCCTGAACATCTGCAAGCAATGATTAAAAACATCCTTTTAGGCATCCCTAAATTAAACAGGACTATTAGCCCACAAAAGTGTACAATAGGGTTTTTTTTTGTTTCTCGTTGTAGTGCATTCAGATATGCGCCAAACTGGCCAAAAGTAATTGGGGGAGTCAGTGAACTGTGATGCACGCTGGTTCGCAAACACCACGGACAGTTTGGCGTTCACTGAGCTTTCATCCGCCTCAATAAATTCAGTTCAGATTTATGCTATAGGAACTGACAGCGGATATCTAATCCCCAAAAGTGTATTATTTACATTTTTTGATACGTTACATTGCATTACATCCTGTCATGTCGCATCTCGTCACAAACTGATATAATATTGCATAACCTGAAGTGACACGATGACAGACATCAGAACTATATATTAGAAATCCTATAGCTGGGAACGGCAGTGTTTCTTAATGCTACCGAGAGTGATCGAGCAGCTAAGAGCACTCGCTGGATTTCTCTTTGACTACAAGTAGCCTTTCTAGGATAGGCAAAGCAAACTCTACCTCATCTCCTTGCAAATAAAGAAAGCTCATTCTGTAGTTCTGCCGTTCTTTTTTTTTTTTTTAACCCACTTTTGTAAGCCCTAAAGGGTTTATAAGTACAGAAGTGGTTAGAGCAAGTATATCCAATGGCAACGTGAAAGGACAATAGTGGTTACAAATGAGCTCGCGGTAAAGAAAGCCATGGAAATCTATCACCAACTTTAACAATGCAGTCGAGCTGTTGATTGTTCACACTACTGCCAGCCACTCATTTCTAAGATAACCGTTGGAAGGGGGAAGAGAACATTAATTTGTCCTTGTTCTTGAGACTGGCAGGTGTCACTTTGCTCCATGTGGGATGTGAGTGACAGATATTTTGCTGCTGATGAAATAAGAATGCAGAAATTCAAGAGCGCCTCTGGGATTTCCCTGGTCATTTGTGGCCGGCGCAAGGGGCAGGGCGCAGTGCTCTGCTACGGCAGAGCTGTTTGCTGTTGTTGGCACCAGTTTCGGTTGCTGTTTGCCTCCCCTTTACCTAATAATATTTTTACTACAAAGCTTTTGGGGATTCAGGATGGCCGTGCATCCAATTGATCGGGGGCGGGGGAAGAGTCACTCATGACTGTCTGCTAAACTGTTATAATTGCTTTTCTGGTGCCATATGAATTTGATGGGAAATTGCTTCACTTAATCCAATAGGAGACGTTCAGTGTTTGTATAAAATTGATCACAAATGGGTGGAAGTCTGCATGCAGAAGCATCGTGTCAGTTTCAGGAAGGGCTGCATCAGATAAGCTATTTCCTTTTTTAAAAAAGCATAAAGACCCTAAAATTTCTTCTATGTAGAACAAATTCCTCACCTACCTCACCCCCCACAGTAAGGGGGAAAATGCCTTAATATCCAGAAATGATCACTGAGGCTTGCTTTTATTTAATGTTGTGGCTTGTGTTTCTTCCCTTTCTCACAATGTTTCCTTTGCTATGGGAGAAACAGTTGGCATTATCAGTAGTCAGAAAAATTAATATTTTCAATAACAAATTTAGTTTAGAAAGCAAAGAAGCATCTTGCGGGGAAGGCATATAAATACATTAATCTTTGTCTTATTGCAAACTAATTTAATGCCCTGATTGGTAGGGACTAAGAGCAAAGGGGCGATGGGTATGTAAAATATTCAGTTTTATTTTCCATACTGCACAATTAAAAGATGTAGGAAGACTAAAAAAACAGAAGGGGCCTGATACCCTCCATGACATTTCACAAAGACGGCCTCCATTAAGACACATTTCAGAGGATAATTCACCTTTAAAAAAAGGAGTACCTATGTTGTGGGGAAAGCCTAAAGAAACTTCCACAGTGTAGTTAATTAAGATCTCTTCAGTATCTATTAAAAATACTATTCAATATTTCACACTGAGTAGAACTGGCAAAGACTACATACACATTTGAATATGTACATTTTATTTCCTACTGATATTTATTCACATTAAAAAAATAAAACAGTTTTGCTACGGAAAGGATGTTTATTAGTATGAGTGCATTCCTTCCTGAAGCGCTAACGATACAAACGCCAGCAAAAGAGAAATTCAATAAAGTGGATTTTTTAAAAAAATAAAACAACACAGTTTACAACTTGAAGTCATAGTCTAACCACAGTTAAGCAGTTTTATGGCCAACTGATTTCAATGAAAAAAAAATGCAGCACATGAGCCCTGACCTGGATAGCCCCGATAAGGCCAATCTCATCAGGTCTCAGAAGCTAAGCAGGGCTGACCCTGGCAAATGTTTGGAAGGGAGACCTCCAGAGAATACCAAGGCCAGGAGACAGAGGCTGGCTATCAAGCCACTTCTCAGAACATCCCTATGCCCCAGTAGGAGTCACCAGAGATCGCTATGACTTCCAGGAATGGGTGTGCGCACACACACACAAATGCAAAAATACCCCCTCCCCCAAAAAAGAATAAAGTACATGCTTAAATACCTCCTATTGTCATAAATGGGAATGAAAACATTCAACTTCAGTCAAATCACACCCTGTTTAAGAAATGATTACAAGCTAGTGCAAGGTTTTAGGTTTATGGATTTCTAGGCATATGGATCCTACAGTCTAACACAATTTTCTGTTTCTTATGATAGAAAATGAATACTATAGGGGGAAAGTTTACAGCCTTATGTTATGAAAAAAAACATGTAATTTCATGCTGAACTTTTCATATTCAATAAAACCATTGACATTAACAATCTTTGCTGAGAAATAAATGAGATTAAGATGTTGATAGAGCCTGAGAATATTTTAATGTCATTTGCCAAATGTTAATTTATCATTGGTATATTGAAATGGCCCACGGTAAATGCATCAGAACATAAATAAGTAGCACTGAAGAGCGTGTGATAGGAAATTATTAGAGTAATCTGTTATAAGAATTGTAATAATGACGGCTAATTGAGCAAATGTTGCGTTTTCAAAAGACACGGAGATCCAATACAGTCAAGACAGAACTAAATCAACAATCCCTGCCATTAGCAAAAATAAACTGTCATCTCTTTAGAAATGCATTAATTTTCTTCCTCGCTATCATTTCTTTAATTAAACTGTATTCTTAGTGATCCAATCTGATTGCCATTATAGCTTCTTTAATGAAATTGCTTCATGTCTCCCAAACCTTCTCATTGCATTATTTCTCATTTATTTAATGTGGGGCCATCACAGTGCGTGGCACTTGTCAGAGCACAATTTCAACAGTCCCCAGCCCAGAAGCGCTTACAATCTAAAATTTATTTATTTATGAAAATATTTATACCCTCCTTTTCCATGGCTCAAGGCAGGGTATATAATTTAACATAAAGGAGACAACAAAGTCTAGAGGAACATGAAGGTGGGGTTCAAGAGAGAAAGAACAGACCTCCATTCCACTTTATGAGCTTAGGTGTCATTTCAGTACATACAATTTACCTGGACCCCATTGCTTTGAAGATCCCAGAATACAGAAAAAACAATTCCTTCCCTGCCAACTATCATCCCTAACAACTGAAAGTGTATGTCCTACCTAACCCTACCTATCCCTAACAATGAACACATGCATAACCTGTGTACAGCAGATATTTGTTCTTTATACATGCATCAAGTAATTCTCACATCACATTCAACACACATACAGCTGAACGTGTGATTGAAAACCCACATTTATCCAGGTACCAGCTCCCAGTTTAATTTCTAAAACGGACACATGTTGGTTCTTTCTTACGAACAGGTGTATGCATGTACATGGGGGTTGTATGAACATTTACTGTAATGTGTGAAGAGGGTTTATGGGAGGGAAGGCTCTCAAAATCAAAGGAAAGTCTCATGGTTTATAACCCATGTAGTTATCAGTGCAAAATGTTGTTTTTAAACCGAAGAACTGTACATGTTACGTTTCTGAGCAAAATGTATATAGCCAAAAACATTGATGTCACTCCGTACATCAGCATTAGCCCTGATTATTACAAGTGACTAAGATGAAACGAAACCCAAGCGAGTAGTGTTTGCGAGTGATGGTTAGTGAGTCTCCTGTAATTAACTGGGAACAGAAAGAGGGAGGGGGTTGGTTTCTGCAATCTCATAGACCTTCTCCCACAAGGCCAAACCCACAGTCAGAAGATGTTCAGCAACATTAACTGCCTGCCCATTTCTGCAAGGCTCTGGAGAAAGCTCCTAGCACTTGGGCTTCAGTGCCGAGAAACCAGCGACACAAGACGTCCACCATCTCCCTTTCATCTTAGCCGAGATTTGGAGAGGGTTCAGGCCAGAGAGGCTCCTTAATTCTCACTAATTCATTTGCTTCCCTAATTCACTTGGCTGGGGATAACGGGCGAATGATAATGAACCTGTAAGGGGAGCGCTTAGTCCCTTGCCTTTGAATGTGCTCGGCATGGATTGAGGGCTTTCTGTGAATCTTGCAAGAGGAAAAAGAATCTTATTAGCACTGATTGCTAGTCATGAGGTTGCCTCTAAAAAAAAAAAATTGTTCTTGTGCTTTTTAACCCTTGCCGGCAATGAGCAGACAGGGATGGCAGAGAAGGGATCGGATGTGTACAAACATTGCAGTGCGCTGCTCCGAGCATTTACCGGGTTTCATGTTCGTATAATGTGGCACAGTCACAACAACGTTATTTTGTTTTACATCTATCATTAGCTCCAGCTACAAACGCTGTCGGATTCCTGGTCCCCCTCCCCCCCCATGATTATATTTGGCATGTTTATAACTAGCCAAGCTTTAGCCGGCCACCCCCAGCTAAACATCCACTTTGCATAAATGTATGCTCTCTGGAATAAAAGGTCTAATTTCCTCGTGGCCTCTTCTGTTAACTGTTTCAGCAAAGCCCCACGCAGAACAGCAATCATGTCTGCTGCCTATAAGACAAGGGTCGTCTTGCAGTTTACCAGATCTGACGCTGCTACCATAGTGTTTGGACCACTGACAAAAATGCCAATAGACAAACAGAGGGAGAAGCAGCCTGTCATAGATAAAGCAATGAAATGGCACTTACTTATGTCTGCCTGTCAGAGGAATTTGGGCTCCCAGATGGATCTCCTCTCTGTGCTGACAAACTGACACATTTTGGTTAAAACAACAACAACAAAATCTGAGGGGCCGTTTAAAATGTTTTGCTTCACCTTTTAGTTATGTTTAATTTCCCTCTTTGTCTCACCCAGGTGTGAAACATCAGAGCAAATAACAACAAAAAATGCTGTGACCACAGTAGGTCCAGGGGGATTAATTTTCATGAATACAGCAGACTGAAATGACTGTGTATCAAGTCTGAAACAATGTGGAACTACTTGCTGGATTTCCAGAACTGCATTTACAAGATGGGACCCCTTTGTGCAAGCATGGTGCGAAGGATAAACAATTGGAAACCCCCCATCTACTCTGCAAATCAGGGACAGCTAAGAGGGGAGGGGGGAGTAGGCAAGCAAGCGGCTTCGCATTCCTCTAGACCTGAACTGTAGCATCCTAACATTACAAGGCAATTGCTTTTTCCCCAGCTGCTGCTCTAGAGCTTTTCTCTCCTAACTGAAGCTTCTCTCAACATTCCATGCCTAGATTTGCCAATTCTAGGTTGGGAAACTCCTGGAGATTGGGGGGTAGACCCTCGGAAGGGGATGGACCAGCAGTGTGTAATTCCATACAGTCCACCCTCCAAAGCACCCATTTTTTCCCCAGGGGAACTGATCTCTGTAATCTGGGGATCAGTTGTAATTCTGGGAGATCTCCAGGACCCAGCTGGAGGTTGGCATGCTCCATGCTCATCGGGGGGGGGGTCTGTTGTTGTTGTTTGTTTCATTTTTGTTTTTGGAAGGTGGATTCTTCCTCAGACTTGGTGTGAAAGTGAAAAATTGGAGTCAGCCAACTGCATATACTCTGAATCTGTCAGAGGAATGCTGGGATATCAATATAAGGAACAAATAGTTTCCAAATACTTATGACAGTGTCACAGCGCTGGTGGATCATTGTATCACTCTCTGATCTAAATGTTTGTTTGTTGATTTATTTATGTATTTTCTTTTTTGCCACCTCTCAGGAGTTCTGCTCAAGACAGCTTACAGATTCAAGCAATTCCACAGAATCATTAAAAACATTGCAAATTGCCAATATAAAAAACAAACCATCAGAAAGCAGGCAGGGGCATAAAAACAACATCAAAAAACAACTGAGCTCCATAAACAGACCTCAGACCAGACACAGATAATGAAAAAAGATAAAACCCTTTAGTTATAAGTCTGGGTAAAAAGGAATGTTTTTGCCTGGTATCTGAAACTCAATATGGTTGACTCTGGGTAAGCCTCAAGGGGGAAGACATTCTAAATGTGTGGCACCACCTCAAAAATGCCCCCTCTCTAGTGGCTATTCATCCTCACCTCTGAAGGCAAAAGATACTGAGAACAACATTTGGAAGGCAGGACACTACATGCAAAATTAATCTGCATGTTTCCCAAAGGCTCATGGGAATGCTTTTGAAAGTCTCACCATGACCTAGGTGGTATACAGCAGGATTGGGCTAGCAGAACGGGGGATTGTTGGAGATGTATTGAAGGTGCCACTCCTGAGTGCTCTTCTAAGCTTTCCTGCTCTGTGGAAAGGAACTCAAAAGGTATTAAATGCCCTTTGAGCTGTCATTTTCTAGAAGCTGATGGGCTTGCTGCCCTGTTCCTTGAATGGAAGGGCTAGAAACAGGCTCAGAGCTTTCCCCTTTAAAGACAGGCATTTAGATTAATTTAATTAACTGTAATTTAACTGCCCCTTAAAATTTTAAATGCCCCTTGAACAAAAAAAAATCCTGGCTATGGGCTTGGGGTGAAGCAAATATTCCAAAAAGTCCATTGCTGCATCTCTGGATGGGGAGACTGCTTCTGTTAAGCAGGTTTTAAAACTGAAGGCCATGATCAGGACAGAAGAGAGTAAGTCCTCTGATTTGGATCTTGATGTTACATTGTGCACAGTTTGTTAAAAGACCGGTTGCTTCACATGCCATTCCACCACTGAAAGCTTTCCTCTGTGAAATTAACAGCTGGAAACAGAGCACCAACCTGAGATAAAAACAAGATCATCTTTCATTTTCCTTTGTCATTTTCCAAGGGTGAACTGCTGCCTTGTGTGCCCACAATCCATAGCTATTAAGCTCCTAAAATGAAAAAGGAGGGAGATACCTTGTTGGAATACTATGGAGGGGATCCTGGAGTGGCTGTTTTTCAACTATATGACACCAAAATTGTGGCCGAGCTACTTGTCTACTAAAGAAACCTCAGTTAGTTGAACAAAGGGGTCCAATTTTATGGGTCCCTGAGCACCTTCTTGCAGAGAAAAAGGCCCAACCCACAGACAAGTGAAAGCAAAGGAAAACAGCAGCTCTCCACAGTTTGCCTCCAAAGGTGATTGGATGGGAGTGCTCTGTAGTCCTCCCTTGCAAGCATCCAATTGGAAAGGGAAAATGCCATTGCCTGGGAAATCAGTGGATTCAAAGAAAAACATGAACACATGCTGCATTGCTGGTAAACACCCAAAGTTGGGGGGGTTGAGGGAGGGGAGTTCATAATTTCCAAAAATCCCAGATTTGCATTCACTGCAACAACCCAAATCACTGATTTCCATGGATATATTCAGCTCAGAGATTTTGCAGTGCACACCCCTAATATAAGTTCTAGTCCACAAGAGGATTTATCACTATAAAGCTGTAATCAAGAAGTTGCCTTAAGGCTTTTGCCGGCTGCTTCTGAGTACATTTCCCTCAACAATTTTGCAAAATACATTTGGGAAGCCTCACTATACTGACCAGAAGCTGTTGATACTATTAATCCAGAGTCTTTTGATACAATGCAGAATTATTCATCTATATAGACTCCTAGCCAAAGAATGCTTCTTTTTTGTTGTTTGTTTTTTTTACACCTTACAGAAGCAGCCACCTTTAGGCACTATTTTCCACACCTTCACAAAAGAAGCACACCATTGTTTTGCCTCTCCCTTTTCTGGACTCTGTGTGCCTTTAACTGTAAGACAGCCAGCATGGTATAATGGTTAAAGCATCAGACAAGAATCTTAGAGACCTGGGTTGGAATCCCAACCCCTGCACTGCCACAGAAGCTTGCTTGGTGACCTTGTGCCCTCTCTGTATCTCCTCCAACCTACTTCACAGGGTTGTTATAGTCAGCAGACAATGGAGGAGGGGAAGAATGTTGTAAGCCACTTTCAGTCCTCATTGTGGAGACAAGTAGGGTATAAATATATAAAGAAACCATGGACTAAATATACATAGGTTTCTTTTGTACCAGTGTTTGGGCCTTTAATATCCTGCCCCCAGCACGCATCTTACAATACAAAGCATTTATCAGGGGGGAAAAAGTGCTAATGTTGAATATTTCCTGTTTTGTGCAAGTGCATAAAGTAATATTGTGAGGTGCGCCCAGTTAAAACCTGTGGTGCCACATTAAAAAACATTAACATAAAAAAGTCATGCCGTTTCAAACATTTTAAAAGTCATATAGAAGCATTCTTAGTTCCCCTGTTGGCCTTCAAGAACTCAGCATTAAGATTCAATTTCCTCCCGTTTTTGCAAGGACTTTGAGATGTATAGTTAAGCCCTCCAAGTATAGACTATGAACTCTCCACTCCTGGAACTTAGGCCAATGTAAGTTATACATTCACATTATAACCCAATTTGAGCCTAAACATTTGCATAATGAACTTATTTAAGCCTCACATACAGAACCATCCACGCTCAGGAAGTATTAGCTCTTTCTCTGCAAAATTAATTATTTCTTTACCTGAAGTGCCAAACCTTCAGTTTTGTTTACTAATAAAAAAGAAGCCTTTCCCACCTGATATATGAGAAAGAAATGACAAAAATAAAAGCTACACAAAAGCGTGGCAGCCTTGCAAATGAATCCGCAAATCTGTAAATTTTCAACTAGCCCACCTATACGCTGATGGTCTCAAAGGGAAAATAATTAACCATTTTCAGTTTGCAAAAGCCGTCTAAGCCCACCCTGGCTGCCATGAGATTATTTCTATACCATAAACCAGTAGAATGTCATGGGGACAGTGCTGGACTTGGACAAGAGAGACAGATTTAAATTTCCAATTAAACAGTAAAAACCTCTGTTTAGACTGTATGACCTTGGGCAGTCATATCTATCTAAGGCTTGGATTCAGGCTAGTGTTTCCATGGGCCTGTGGCAGTCTGAAATGTTGTACCTTTATGATCTTGGTACAACAATGATTAAGTTGTACTCCACCATCAGCATCAACCAGAACTGCATATTGCATGTTTATACTAACAGGGGTGATCACTTTCTGCTTTCTTATTATTATAGGCCTCATTCCTCCTCCACCGCCACCATATTCCCAGGTTTTTCCAGCTTCTCCATCATTATCTAACTGCCAACTGGTCTTTCAGAGATTCTACTGCTTTAAGCTCATTATTTCCTCTGGCTAGTGAATGTACAGCACAGCCTACTGCAACATGCAGCCTGTCAGCATGATATGTATATACAGATGAATAGTGGGGGGTTTGGCTTCCCTGGTCTCCTTGTACAGCAAGTTTTACCACCACCACCCGCAGCCTTGCCACAGCATATAATGAGCAGCAAATGCCTAGCCTAAGAATATATGCAGTTCTAAAAATAATATTTTTATTTTTATTGAACTCCAAACAACAAGTCATTTGGAAACTTATTTTTATAGATTGGCTCTTGAGAGCGAGAACAAATCTGGTGGTTTATGTAAAGTAGATATTGCCATTGTGTTAATGCAGAATAAAGGCATAGGCTGTTGGGAATGGGAAATAGACTTTCCGTTCATTCCACACTTATCTTGGTACACGTAGTTTAAATCAGAAGTGAGACAGGACTAGGGATGGGCCTGAAGTGGAAAATGGAGGTTCGCCCTAGTACATGGGGTCACATGAACCATGAACCACAAGCCTTTATGAACCTCCCCATTTACCGAACTGGTTCGTTTCATGCGGTTCGTGACATGATGGGTGGGGAGATCTGAGAACTGGTTTTTGACAGGCTTTTCTGAGCTCTTCCCTCCCTCCTTTCTGCTGGCAGTGGCATTCTGAGGCCAGTAGAATGGAACAGGGGGGAGGATCTTGCAAAAGCTATTTAAAGGGAATGTTCCCTTTAAATGGCTTTTGCAAGCCATGCCACATGATATCCAAGTGGCAAGTTCACCCGGAAGTCCATCCCCCATTGCTTTGCCAATTAATTGATCAGCGCCAGTGTGTCTGCTGTACAAACCCCGATATGAACCACACAAACCTCCACAAAAGACATGGAGGGTCATGGGAGGTTTGCTGTGGGTGCGATTGCATGACCCTCAACTCACAAACCATTAACTGGGTGATGTTCATCATGAAATTAGGTTCATTATGAGGTTTGTGCCCATCCCTAGATGGGGTTTGGGGGAGACCCTGGATGGTTGAAAGGACTTGTAAAAGCAAATGAGCTGGCGTGGTATTTTTAACCAAACCAACAAGCTTGCAAAATTCACAGTGCAATCCTAAGAACACTTTCCTGGGAGTAAGCCCCACTGAATAGACCTGGGTAGGTCTGCTTAGGGTTGCATTGTTCATCTCATTCTTACATAAGAACAATTGCTTCAAGTTGGAATAGAGGTGCATGGTAAGGATTTATGGAATAGCCTGCCTCAGTGAAACATGGAATTATGTTCTGGCCCAACAATCAGGACACAGCCATTCTAAATGTCCTCATGAAGAAAATGAGATAAAGGGTATTTTCCATGTATGGTTAATAATATTCCTACAAGTAGGGATGCCATTTCAGGTTTCAACAGAGGGCAGACAAAAACATTTCAGCAGAAACAGCAAGATTCTCAGCAAAGACTGAGTGTCTGCTCATGGCTATATTTGAGAAAACATTATATTTAAAGTCTATTTTACTTTTTTATACCTCATAATAGCTATCTCTGTCCTGGATGGCTCTGGCTAGTCAGATCTCAGAAGTTAAGCAGGGTCAATCCTGATTAGTACTTGGATGGGAAACCACCCAGAAGACCCAGGATTGCCGTGCTGAGGAAGGCAACGGCAAACTGCCTCTGTTCATCACTTGCCTTGAAAACTCTGTGGCAAATATATATATATATAAATTGAGGATATTTAAACATACATTGGTTCAGATCACGTTCTGCTCACCACAGAGAGCTGATTTTTGACAGGCTGTTCAAAAACAGCTTGAACCTGTTTGTTAGGTTAGTTTCTACATATTCCAACAGTATGATTGAATGCAATCATCAGTATTCCATGCATGCTTGTTCTTATATGGTCCAAGGACAGTCAGAGTACCATCCCACATGCAGAACTGTTGTCCCTGCTCAGCAGTCAAACCTCTCTAATTGAATCACTGTTAATTGAGCTGCCCTGACCTGGATAGCCCAGGCTAGCCCGATCTCATCAGATCTCAGAAGCTAAGCAGGGTCGGCCATGGCAAGTATTTGGATGGGAGACCTCCATGAAATATCAGGGGTGTGGCACAGCAGCAGGCAATCACAAACCACCTCTGAGTGTCCCTTGCCTTAAAAACCCCATGGGGTCACCATTTGTCAGCTCTGACGATGGCACTTTTCACCACCAAATTAGTCAGTCAATTGATTATAAATAAAAATGGTATATTTACCCCCCAAAATACTGCTTGATGTTTGTTTATGATGTTGTTGAAGTTATTCCATGTATGTATGGTTTTGCACAGCCCAGTGGGAGTCTCAGTATCCCCCTCTACCATTTAATTATCTGATCATGACCTGGTCTATGACCATTAGGAGAAATAAGTTCACCTACTGTGCAGGTGCAAAAGCAGCTTTGCAAGTCAGAAGTAAATGAAACTGAAACACCAGAGCTACTGTGCAGCCCCAAAGCTGGTTGGCAACTGCTTGAGTGGGACACTGGAGAGGTAATGATGCTTGAGGTTCAGATCACGAATATTTGCAGCTGTTGGATATGGTTTGTTCACCAGTGAACCTGTATGCTGCAAAGTTTTCAGCAGCCCTCAGCCACCGCAGGCCTGAAGTGGCTTCCAGGATCTGCCATTGGGTCAGTTTGGAGCAGCTCCATTCTGCTCCAGTAACAGAGCTGCCTGCACATGTACAGACAACGCAAAAGTATTTGGCGGGATTTAGCCCCCCATATATTTTATATTTGATTTCAGATATTTCTGAAAACCTGGGGAGTCTCCCAAGTCTGAAGAAAAATCTGTTTAGCGTTGGTTTAGCCCCAATATGTGAATTTCAGTATCCGCCAATGGAGGCCACTCATGGCTAATAGTCTATAGATAGGTTAAAATATCAACACCTTAATTAAAAGTTTGAGTAAGAAGATACATTTTAGCCTGGCACTTAGAAGAGAATTGGATAGGCACCAGATAAAGGGGAGAGCATTCCAAAAGTGAGGAACTACCACTGAAAAAGTCCTGTTGCTGGTCTCCACCTGCCTCATCTCTGAACGTGGGGCTTATGAGGAAGTTCTGAGCTGCTAAACTGGACAGTATTGGAGGAGGTGGTCTTCCAGCACTAACATACAATAATCTTAATTGTAACCTAATCCAAAATATAACACTAAACAAGATGGGGGGGGGACCCTATTACTTATAATATTGCAATGGTTTCCTGTCACAAGGAAGAGGAGATTGGATTTATACCCTGCCCTTCACTACCTGAAGGAGTCTCAGGGTGGTTTACAAACTCCTTTCCTCACCCCTCCCCACAACAGACACTCTGTAAAGTAGTGGGGCTGAGAGCTCTCTCTCAAGAACTGCTCTTTCAAGAACAGCTCTGACAGAACTATGGCTTGCCCAAGGTCATCCAGCAGCTGCATGTGAAGGAGTGGGGAATCAAACCTGGTTCTCCCAGATTAGAGTCTGCACACTTAACCACTACACCCAACTGGTTCCCCCCTACACACACACACATGCACACACTTATAATAGACTTCATTTGGGCAAATTTTGTGTGTGTGTGGTTAGTTGGTGCTTTGATGGGAGAAAAGACCTCAGCCTTAACATGATGTCGTTTAGTGGGTCATGAGTCAGGAAAGTATGGCACAAGCACTGCTTACTCCAATTAATCCTGTTACAGCTGGGTATCACAGAGGCTGAAAGACAGGTGAGTTTCCAAAAACTGTCCATCAAGTCAAAGCGGAAAGTTTTTGCTGCATTATGTACAGAGGCAGGGGGTCCCTGCTAACATATTCTGATTACAGCAGATTAACAGGATTAGGCTCCCCGCTGCAGTTTTCATAATTGCTCTTATTAAAGCACATAATGGCCATTTTTTTTTAAAAAAAAACAATTCCTCTCAGCGGTGAACCTCTTTGCAACATGAACGCTGCAGCAAAAGCCCTTCTTCTTCAAACAGCCTGTGGCAGAAGAGAAGGAAAGGCAAAGTTCTGCAACCGGACCCTGCCATGCCTACAACGAAGGATGCCCTGCCATCTCGAGCAAGCACACCGTCCTGTTGGCACAAGGGTAATTGGAACTATGGCGGCATTTGTCGACATCAGCCTTAATCGAGAACAGCCCATGCTTTTAATAAATGTGAACACATGCTCTTTGGTTATTAAAGGCTCTGAAAAAATTGAACTCATGACAACTATTTAAGCTTCTGCGATTAAAGGAGGTGAATCACAAGACAAAAAGTTTGCCTTCTCGGCGAGAATGGCATGGGAGCTTGGTGGGGGTGCTAGGGCATTCAATCGTTCCCTGTGGAAATTGAGAAGCACTCTCTCCCCTCGGGGTTAAATGCTCCAAGACTGGCCATAGAAACATTTATGAATGATTTCCACTTATCTCTGATGCATCAAGGATAAAGATAGTGCTATCTGGTAGATGGGTCAGTCGCCTGTTCTCGTGTGTTAGCACATCTCTTTTTCCCTTCCATCCTACCGTAAGAGGCTAAAAGGGCAGTTCCTTCATTTGAAGGTAATGCTTAAAAAGATGCATCAGATGCCTTTTAACATATGCTCTGATCTTCAACTCATGCTCATTATTGGGGAGTTGGAAGGAAAGCACTGAGTCTTCAGGGAGAAAGATGAGTGTTTTGCTTGCATTTCAACCAACAGCAAATAGCGCCAGAAATGGTGATAAAAGGGAAGAGAAGCGACACGCATTAGAGTAGCCATTAGTCAGGAATGAAAGTATTTGGGGACTGGAAATCAAAGAATTCCATTTACATGCATGTGACTCAACGCTGTCTTGTCTGTAACGGTTCTTCCATGCTAATCTGTCATGACGTGTTAACTGCCGCAATAGCAAAAATGATACCAATGTACAATGTAGTCACTTTTAGGCTCTAATTACTTCAGTGTGAGATAAAGAAGCATTTGCTGAGCATTAAACATGCAATTCTATGCATACTGACCTGTGCCCCACTGAATTTGATAGGAGTCCTCCAAATAAGGAGGAGGCATGGAATCCAATTGCAAGTCTCCCACTGAAATTACGCTTGTGTTTATGTATACATTTATATCCTGCATTTCTCCCCAAGCGGAACCCAAAATAGCTTACCACATCATTTCCCCCACCTCCATTTTATCTTCCGAAGATTAACCCTGGGAGGTGAGTTAGATGGAGAAAGAGGAATTGGCCAGTGAACTCCCATGGCAGAGTGGGGATTTGAACTCGTGCCTCCCAAACTCTAGTATGACACTCTAGCCATCAAACCACACTGGTCTTCTAGTGCTGATCATCAGTGACGACTTTACAGATGGTAAGGATGGTTGTCGTCTTCATTGTTGCACTTTGGGTGCTCTATTGGACAGAATTGTTTTCTAAAATTCTTTAATAAATTCACAGATGCCAACAATCGGATTGAGAAGCGCTCCACGTTGTCTGGATCGTGCACTGAGAATTGTTAGATACCACAGGAAAGACAAAAATACTCCAGGCAAGGCCAGTTCCAGGTTTATGTGGGCCCTAGAGGAGAAAGGGGGCCCTTTCCCCCTTCCCCATGCCTCCTTTCTCCTCTAATGGCACTCCTTTCATTTGGCCCCTCTCTTTTCTTCTTCAGCCATTCCCTTTTCCGTTTCAGTTTGCTTACTCTGGTAAAGAGAAATCATACCAAATTGTATCTTCATCGTTACTTTTATTACTATGTATAAAACCAGAAGGAAGAAAATATACCTTCCATGATTTTATCTGGTCTGCTATTCAATAAAATGGGCATCCTTTGTGTAAAAGGAATAAAAATATTGTTCTGGCATTACCTCCATCTCACGATTTGTGGAAAAGCTTCTCCGTTCTTGGCACTGAAAGTGAGGAAGCCAATCCACATCCATCTGAAATGCTTTTGCAACTGAACAGTCCTAACATGCTGAAGATGTTCATTTGGAAATACCAAGTAGAAAGAAGGGGACTTAATTTTATCACAGCTCTGGTGCAAAGAGACTTAATTTAGCTAATGTCTGGACAGAACTGTCAGCAGCATCCACCAACACAAGATTCCAGTTGTGGGGAGAACAAAGTACAAAGAATACCTGAGGACTTTTTTCTAGAACAATGACTTGCACTCCTTTGGCATCATTACATTAGTACTGGCCACAAATATTAGACAGCAACAATCCATAGTTTTCTGTCACCCTGCCCAACAACAACGCTTGCAAGATATTTTCCTGTCGAATCTATTATACGCATAATTTTTTTTAAAAAAATCTCTTGATATCCACTGATTTGCTGTCGACAAAGAGGGGGAGTATATGTCATTAGACCAGGCAGATTGTCCCTTGGCACCTGGGGGAGAGCTTAGCAACCATCACCATAAAATAATAAAGCTGCCATTTTACTGCGGTGTGAAGTTTGCACTGTGAGAAAAAAAACCCCACAATTGTTTCACAGCAGGGGTGGGCCTCAGCGTCTGCCTCATCCCGCCCACTGCTGACGCTGGCATTGACTCCAGTCTTTTGCAATTTAAATATAATAATAAATATGATGGACTGTGCCTCAGTGGAAGAGCCTCTGCTTTGCCTGCAGAAGGTTCCCAGGATATATCCCTGGCGTCTCCAGTTAAAAGGACCAGATAGAAGGTGATGTGAAAGACCTCAGTAGATGATATTGACCTTGATAGTCCAAGGGTCTGATTCAATACAAGGCAGCTTCATGTATGTTCATGTTCCCAAGATGATTATCTAAATAGGGAGACTTTCAAGCAATATTTGAAGCAGAGATGCAAGGGTGTGGGGGGGAAAGGGAACAAAATTAAAGGGAAGTGTTTCCAGGTTCCTCTGTCTAAAAATATATATATATATATGCTAACTCTTTTTGAATCACAGGTCCATGAGCCAGACAGTTGGGGTTGGCTCAGAAACACTGTAAATCTCCAAGTGAGGCAATCAGCCCATAAAGGTTCGTCCTACATTATTTTCCATTACAGAAGTGGGCAAGTACTCTCCTGTCAGGCTCACAGTGAGGGCTGTCTGCAGCGTAAAATACTTCGAAGAAGGAGTCTCCACAGTGCAGGATGTTTGATGAGGAACTCAGCAGCCAACTGAACCTCATGGCCAGAACCTGCTGGCGTAAACGCCCCACTGTACAGAGAGACAGATGGGGGTGACGAACAGAGGGTGGCACCCGGGGCTGCCGCATCGTGGGGAAGGCGGCTGGTTAATAACACTCTGCTTTCGAGCAACTCCTCATCAGCAGCCGAAGTTTCGGGAGAAGAAAGACGGAGCCTTCTGAAGAACGGCTGTGACTGTTAGTTTAACATGACAAGTTTTAATAGAGAAAGCAGAGTTTATTAATGTGGGGGGGGGACCCCTACACACACCAGAAAGTGGGAATCCCTCCATTTCTCAGAATGTTATACAGATCCAGGCACTGGGCTCTTCAGATGCTTTTGCAGCATCCCCCCCCCCCGTGAGATTCTGAAGTGAGCCAGCTAAAGTGGAGGAAACATAAAGCCATTGGGCAGTTTTCCAGTTTAAAAACTTCACATCAAGCATGAAAATCAGTCCAAGGAGTCTAACACTGCATTATATGTTAATATTTGTCTGCCATCATGATTCCTGTAAATATGTAACCGTAAATTTATTTTTAAAAATGGAACAACAAGTCATTTAGTGACAGGGGTTAGACCCTGCCAACATTTTTTTGCGCAGTTTCTCCCTTCATTACAGCCCCCACCCTACCTGCTTCTGGACATGCAACTGCCAGAACCACCAGTGTTGGCTTTTGGTGGTTTCTGGAGACTCTTTTGTCAGCAGTGGAAAAGCGGCTTGGATCCAACACAATGTCTGCAGTACTGTGCATACTTAGTTGCCAGCCCTCCTGCTGTGGTAGGGGGGCTTCTTGTTGATCGCTGCTGTCACCCACTACAGCTCCAAGTGCCAGCAGGAGAAAATAAAAACAAAAATCCTGCTAGCCTCTGTGCTGGGACATCACTTCCAGTACAAGCCAGAAGTGGCAATGGGTAGCTCTAGGATTTACCAGAAACTCTGTGGTTGTACCCAGAGGTTATACCCAGAGGTGACCCTGATGTCCCTGCTCCTCAACGCTCCCCAGCTATTGATCACACCAAAACTGAGTAAACATGCATAGGATCTGACAGTACGGTTTTCAACTTTTCCTTTAGAGGGATGCAGAAGATTTTTTCCCCCCATTTTTGTTTTAGAAATGTTGATCTCATGTCATTTGAAATTACCCATGTTCATTTTTCTTCCCAGATTAAGAGATGTGAGTTACAACATTTTTTTGATAGCTGTCAAAGCTGATGGACTGAAGTCAGGCAGGTGGTTATGCAGTCACATGAGAATGGGCAGTTCAACTAGCGTAGAGTCAGCAACTATTGGCCTCTTGTGTCACTTAATCCCAGGTGAGCTGAGAGCTCTAATACTACCTTCTGGCCATCTGCAGTGATAGTCCTGAAGTGCAACAGTGTATAAGACATGAGCTCTCTCCTTTGCAATGAATAGTGCTACTTACGCTGCAATCCTAAACAGGTGTGCACCTTCGATGTCGGTGGGCTTAGAAGTGAGCAGTAAGCACTGTTCTGTTAATGTACTTAAAACAATGTTTAAAATTCCATTTGCAACATTGACACAAGTCCAAACATTTCTGGGAGCACTGATACAAAGACTGGACTTCTTCATATGCAAGTGATTCCCATTCACTTTATATGCAAGTGTTTCTCATTCACAGCCAAAGGCAGGCTAGGAAAAGAAAATTCCAGGGGCTTTATTCATCTATGGGTTCCATGGAGCTAGGCAAGTCACATGATTTGTTTCCATGTAACATCTGAGTTAGGTCTTCATAGTGTGATGGGATCAGAATGGATCTTGGTCTAGGGACCTGTGATAGCACTTGGTAGCCTGAAGCCAGCCTGTTATTTCCCAAAATTCATAAGGAAGGCTTCTCAAATAAGAGGTTAGAGTGTAGCATTTTATTCTGTTGGTACACACCATTTGGAGGATATCTTAGTCTTTTGAACAGCCAGGGCCTTTTTTGTGGCAGCCCCAAATGCAAAAGAGTATTTTAAAGAAGTACAGAGGGCAATATATAACTCCTCTTTTCAAGGGGCAGTAAAGCAGTTTTACTTTTACAGCACTAAAAATAAGGTAAAACCTAACTGATTCCCCACAAGCAGCTGTGCTGCCCTCGCTCTTCTGTTTCTCTGGCTTGCATTGGTCAATTTCACACTATCCACTGTGCGGCAACATTTTGACCCGCAGCTCCCTCCAATTTCCCCCACTTCTTCTCCATCCTTGTTTTTTGAGATCAAGAAGATGTGGGGGAAATCGAGGGGGAGATTTGGGGGAAATCGGGGTGGAGCTGTGGGTAAAAATGCGGCTGCACAGAGAATAGTGTGAAATTGACCAACGCAAGCGGGGGAAACAGAAGAGCAAGGGCGGCACAGCTTCTTGTGGGGAATCGGTCCCTTTTTTTTCTTGGTGTGACAACCTGCCTATTCCAGTGGGTGTTGCACCTTAAAAGACTAACACTAACACATTAAAAGACTAAAATAATGGTGTTGCACCTTATAAAACTAACACATTATGGCACAATCTGGCTTGGTTCCCAAGGGTAAATCTCCACTGCCAGAAGGATTCAGTGGAGTGGGACCCTCCTGCTGAATTCCCACCCCTCAATGCCTGGCTTAGAGACAGGGGATCCCCTCTAGGAACAGCATGAAGGGAGAGGCAGATCTAATCATGGATTAGAGAAAGTTGGTCCCCTTCTATTAGCAGAAGTTTTCTGTGGGGTTCAACCCTCTGTCTGTTGCTTTAAACAAAGACTTTAGAATTTTTATATTGATGTGACATTTTGTTGGGTTTTCACAATGTTGAATTGTAAGCCACATTCAACTTAGGAAATATGAGGCAGATTTTTTTAAAAAAATAAATAAATAAATACGTAAAACATACATTAGTGTACCTGGTCAGAACTATAATGCAGGTGCAAGCTAGTGTTGCCTTGCCTACAAATTCCACCACAATGACCATCATTGCATCTGCAGTTAAAAAGATCAGGTAGTAGGTGGTACAAAAGACCTCAACCGCCACCATGGAGAACCACCGCCCCTCAAAGTAGACAAGACTGACCTTGGCAGACCAATGAGATGATTGCGTATAATGGAGCTTCATGTGTTCAGATGGTCTTTGGAGGCATTTGTCACCACATGCCTACACTTTCTTCTTCATGCTTCCACCTCTCCTTCCTCAGCATCAAACAACATATAAACCAGTATGCAAAAAAAAAAAAATCATTGCAATAGATGAAGCTTAAAACCCCCCTCATCATTTCAATATAACCACAAACTATATCTTTACATGACAAAATAACATTAATTGCACACATAATGTTGTTACATAGGATGATACCTCTCTCTCTCTCTCTCTCTCTCTCTCTCTCTCTCTCTACACATTCGCTTCTGTGGCTTTTATTGCCCTGGACAGATGGCTTCTCTCTGTCGATAGGATGCAATATTGTTTGGTGGCTTTGGGTTTGTTTTTATTGAGAGATTACTGGCTTGTAGGATTTGTACAGGATTTTGCTGTACTTAAGCTTTAATAGACTGGGATTTGGTTTACTGTTAGATTATTTTATTAGTTATTACTTTACAGAACCGAAACATCACTGTGGTATTTTTTCCATCATCAGCCCCCATGAATGGCTGCTAAAGCAAAGCGAGACAAGGCAGATGGCAGATGGCAAGGGAAGACTTTTCAAGGGCCCACGCTAGCAAGGCTGGGGACTAGAGCCCATGGGCCCACTCCCGTAGTGATGGTACCATCATCCTGGTACAAGAGGCTCTATTGCAAGAGATTCTCACACCAGGGAAAAGCATCATCAACAATTAGTAAAACATACATGGGATCCAATGCCCATACTGGGTTCAATCCAGGTAGCTTTTCTACTCAGTCTTCCCCAATTCTTTTCCTTACTACAGCCCCAGTCCCATATGGCTGTCAGCCATGCAGGTCTCATGATTCCCAGCAGAGCCATTTTGGTGGCTATAGGGGTCCCCCCCTCTGCCATTTTTCACCAGTGGAAAAGCTGGAAGATCCAATCATTATGTCATAGCCAAACATATAGCCCATCTTTCAAACCCCAGGGGTTTAAATTTAAACACTTTGCATTATTTATTAAAGCAAATTTTGTTCCTGCCTGAACTACATTCAAGACCCTCTGGATTATCAAGAAGCAAGTGGATGCCAGGAAACTCATTGTTGGATACCATGATGCCCCTGTGGTGTCATGGTGTAGTGATTAAGTGTGGTGGACTCTAATCTGGGAGAACCAGGTTTAATTCCCCACTCCTCCACATGCAGCTACTGGTGTGACCTTGGGTCAGTCACAAGTTCTTTCAGAGGAAGTTCTTGGGAGAGCTGTCTCAGCCTCACCTACCTCACAGGCACACTTACAGAGTGTAAGCCACTCTGAGACTCCAAGTGAAGGGAGGGGTATAAATCGAATCTCCTCTCTCTTCTTCTATCTGCTGCAGATCTCTGCGTGACAAGAAAGATGCTGCTACAAGAAAGATGTAATCCCTGTGCAGAATTATTCCAGCTGAAATCAGTGGGTTTAAATCTGCTTAAAATGTGCTATTAATTGCTCATCCCATGCACCTCCACCTCATCCCAATTCTTTTTTCCCTTATTTGCAATCCATATTACTGCTTTACACCTGCTACAGCTGGACTGTTGGGTGAAAAAACAGTCGCTCCTTTCATATTTAAACAATGCCCTTACCCACATTTCATCTGTCATCAGTGAAGAGAAAAAACAGCCTGCATCATTCTAACCTATTTATTGGTTTACAGCTCAAAAGTCCTAACAAGGAGTCTCGCAAATCCCCATGGTGGCACTGAGTGCATTTTGCATTAGGACTTTTGATTTAGCTGAAAGATACATAAAAATCACATTCAGCCAAGACGGCTCCCTACTGGCGATTCATCCGAGAAGGCTCAGGAGCAGAAGGTTGGCATTCGGCAACTTATGTTCACAAAATGAGCTCGAGAGCAACCTGTTTCACATGCCAGGATGGAGAGGATTTTCCCAGCCTTGGATCCTTTGTCCAGATCAGATCACTCTTGGGAGAACAGTCCTCTTCCTCTCTGGTACGTTTCATTATGATTAAAATGCACAAAAGCTGCTCAGATTGGAAGATTTCTCCTCACAGAGAACAGCAGACTGTTTGGAGGAAGATATTAGAAGTATTATGGCATCACTTGAGTCCCTGTAATCCGAAATCTTATTCATACCAGTGGTCCCATAGGAGTCAACAAGGCAGAAGAAATACATAAGACAGAAAGTAGCAGAAACTGTAACTCTTATATACTTTCCCAATTACCAGGCCCTGTCACACTGTCAAATAAGTCAATTCTGCCACAACCTCCCAATTTGATTCACCTCAGCGGGTGGGAAAATAGAGAACTACGTCCGACTTAGTTACCACAGGTAAGAGCGCTTCACAGTCCCCCCAGACAGTGGAACATACCTTACTCCTCATAGATAGATTCAGGTGGATAGCCATACTGGTCTGAAGAAGTGTGCTTGCACACAAAAGCTTATGCCTTGAATAAAACTTTGTTGGTTTTAAAGGTGTCACTGGACTCAAACTTTGTTCTTACTCACCATAGTAATTCATGAACAATTACAGCCTCTGAGGTAATCAGTCATTGGGGGAAAATGGGGTTGGCTCCAAAAGGTGTAGAGTCTCCCTCTCACAGAAAAGCTGTTTTTCACTTTTCATTGGATTTCTCATTAAAGGAAAAAAGAAGAAACTAAATCAGAAAATATTCTTCCAACTTTGAGGTACTCAATCCACCCAGGTGGCCTGGAATCACCTCATGCCATGGGACAGTGGGGAAGTCCATGGCCCCAACTTGACTTCCCTGGTGCTACCCCCTTTGCTCACACCATGACAGGGTGCCCCACATGCCCCCTGGTCCTGGTGACTGTCCCTGTGGGAAATTGGGCCCTTTAAGACAGTCAGCAGGAACTCCAGGACTGGAAGCAACTCCCCAAAATGCCTCAGATCTGGCGGAGCCGGGCAGGTTGGTAAGTTTGGAAGTCCAAAAGAGAAGTGGCAGAGAAGGAGGCTGATGCCCAAGCTGGAGGATGTTGGAAGCTAAGGTGGGGTAGTGATCACAGAACCTCCTGGCTCAGAGGAGAATCAGATTGTGAGGTCTTGCATTGCGAGCCAGATTTGTTAATAAACAGACTGTAAGTATAATGCAAACCAGTGCTTGTTTGTGCCCTTATGGAGTAACAGAACTCTCGTGTGCCCCTTCTGATGAGAGGCATCACACTCTTGGGAGAGCATGGGAACTGCTACAGACATTACTGATTACAGCACTTGCTGTGTCAACACTAGTAGAGGCTCTTGGGCAACCATTTCCAATAGAGCACTAATGCTGTTTTCCTTTCACACACAGTTTGTTGGATCCAGATCACTACAAGATGGTTCATTTAAGGAACAGAATGACAATAGCACTGGGCATTTACTTTTCTTTTAAAAAAATGCCTAGAGCAGTATAATCAGAGACTGACATCCATACCAGAACAATATACAAGACTCATTATACAAGTCCACCACAAAGAAGCAAGATGGTTCCATGCCAACTGGATCTCATTTGGCTACAGCCACTGAAGAAAGAGATTTGGAGACTGCAGTAAAAACAAACAAACACAGAGAGCGGCAGCAGTGCTAAAGGAAAAGTCAATGAAAAGAATTATTGGGAAAAGGACTGAAATGTAAAACAGGAAGTAGATTTTTGATGGTACAGCAAATATTGCTTAAAGTTTTGTGGGAAGCTGAGAGCTGGGACAACTAATGTTTTAATTTTTGCATGGGTCCAGGTAATACAGTAAGAAGGTATCTGTGTGTCCTTCAACTTTTGTAAGTGTGACTATGTAGTGTGATGAGAGGTTGCGGGGGGGGGGGCAAGATATGCCTTGACAGTTATAGTGGAAAGAGGTCCAGGCATCTTCATGGCTAGGAAGAAGGGGGAAAGATGCACTTTCCTGGAAGAGGGCATCCTTTCCAGCCAGGAGAGATAACATGCCAGCTCTTTGATGTGTTAACAACTCTTAATAGGAGGGTGCAGGTTTGAGGGGTTGAAGCCCCAAGACTTGGTACCCAGATTAGCTGAAGATCCGAGAGCATAGGTGGGGATGGGATCTGAAATAGGGAAGCCATTCCCTTGTTTGGGACTTATTTCTTGGCTCCCTCTTGGTTGGGAACTCCGGGGTGCTTGTGTTTCACCATGAAGGATGACAGAGCACATGACAGGAAAGAGAGATGCGGACACACAAGGGCAGGGGCACTCTACATCTATCCAGATCAGATGCAACATAGACTGTAAGTACTTCAGTACAACATTTAGTGCCTGTATTTTTGTTTATTTTCCTTAGTATTCCTAGATACTATCGCCTTTGCGATAGTCTTTGCCTTGTAGAAATAAAATCTTGTTTAACTTGAAAGAGACTGCAAGGCAAGTCCTTATCCACCTGCCTGGTTCCTTGGCATGCTATTAAATGATATTCCTATGAGTTATTGGTTTTGGGCAACCATGCTAGAGAGAGGGAGTTGGATTTTACCCAAAGTGGTAGCAGAAACCAGAAAGGGGGGGGAGAACGACAGTGGCTAGTCTTGCTCACAATGTGGCAGAGACCACAACAGACTGAAACACATATTTAGAACTTACTAGGCATCTCACCACTGAAGAGAGGGCCTGGGAAATTCCCCTTGGTATATAACCAGGACATGCAAAAAGTGAACCCACAAGTGACATGTGCTTTTTGCACTTTCTTAGAGTACATGAGGCAGGAAACAGTTCAAGAATACAAGACTCCTCCATCCAGGGATGGGATGTTTACTCCAGAGAACACTTCTATGGTGCAGGAATACTTGTGAAATTCTCCCCATCAGATTTCTTCCCAGATTCAGGGACTTTGATTTACCTGATCTTGTTTGAGGGATGCCACCAGCATTAGAAACCCACCATTGTTCAGACTCCAACACGGTTTGCTGCAATTTTTGGTTTTTCAACTTTCCCCCCTCATACCAGAGTGAATGAGTGCTTCAGTACACTGATTAACACACCACAAGAAAAAGAATCTTGATGCTTTCCTAGGATAAGGTCAAAATTCCATTGTGCAGCATTCTTGACTGCACAAGTACACATGAGTAACGGAGGGAAGGGAATTTAAGAACATAAGAACATAAGAGAAACCAATGTTGAATCAGGCCAATAGCCGATCTAGTCCAACATTCTGTCACACAGCAGCCAAAAATACCAGGTGCCATCAGGAGGTCCAGCAGTGGGGCCAGGACACTAGAAGCCCTCCCACTGCTGCCCCTCCAGCACCAAAAATAGGGTGCATCACCTGCCCCAGACTGAGAGCTCCCATCTATACCCTGTGGCTAATAGCCACTGATGGACTTCTGCTCCATATGTTTATCTAATTCCCTCTTGAAACTGTCCATGCTTGTAGCTGCCACCACCTCCTGTGGCAGTGAATTCCATATGTTAATCACTCTTTGGGTGAAGAAGTACTTCCTTTTATCTGTTCTAACCCAACTGCTCAGCAATTTCATGGAGTGCCCACAAGTTCTTGTATTGTGAGAAAGGGAGAAAAGTACTTCCTTCTCAACCTGCTCAATCCCATTCATAATCTTATAAACCTCGATCATGTCACCCCTTAGCCGTCGTTTCTCCAAGCTAAAGAGCCCCAAGTGTTTTAACCTTTCTTCATAGGGAAGGTGTTCCAACCCTTTTATCATTCTAGTTGCCCTTCTCTGCACTTTTTCCAATGCTATAATATCCTTTTTGAGATGTGGCGACCAGAACTGTACACAGTATTCCAAATGAGGTTGCACCAATGATTTATACAGGGACATTATGATACTGGCTGATTTGTTTTCAATTCCCTTCCTAATAATCCCCAGCATAGCGTTGGCCTTCTTTATTGCAGTTACACACTGTCTAGACATTTTCATTGAGTTATCCACTACGACTCCAAGATCTCTCTCTTGGTCAGTCTCTGCCGGTTCAGACCCCATCAAAGTGTATTTATATTTAGGATTTTTGGCTCCAATGTGCATCACTTTGCATTTGGCCACATTGAACCCCATTTGCCACGTTGACGCCCACTCACCCATCCTCGACAGATCCCCTTGGAGTGCCTCACAATCCTCCCTGGTTTTCACCACCCTGAACAACTTCATGTCATCTGCAAATTTAGCCACTTCACTGCTTACTCCCAATTTCAAATAGTTAATAAACAAGTTAAAAAGCATCGGACCGAGTACCGATCCCTGTGGTACCCCACTGCTTACCACCCTCCACTGAGAAAGTTTCCCATTTATACTCACTCTCTGTTTCCTATTTATAAGCCAGTTTTTGATCCACAAGAGGACTTGTCCTTTTATCCCATGACTATTGAGCTTACTTAGGAGCCTTTGATGAGGAACTGTATCAAAAGCTTTCTGGAAGTCAAGGTAAATAATATCTATTGGGTCCCCCTTGTCCACATGTTTGTTCACTCCCTCAAAAAACACTAACAGGTTAGTGAGACAAGATCTTCCCTTACAGAACCCATGCTGAGTCTGCCTCAATAGTTTTTGTTCATCAATGTGCCTACTAATTCTTTCCTTAATAACAGTTTCCACCAACTTACCCGGTATTGATGTCAGACTGACTGGCCTGTAATTTCGTGGATCTCCCCTGGAGTCCTTTTTAAAGATGGGAGTGACATTAGCTACCTTCCAGTCCTCAGGAATGGAGGCAGATTTTAAAGAAAGATTACATATTTTTGTAAGGAGATCCACAAGTTCACATTTGAGTTCTTTCAGAACTCTCCGATGAATGCCATCCGGGCCTGGTGATTTATTAGTTTTTAAATTGTTCATCAGTAGGAGGACTTCATCTCTTGTCACTACAATCTGATTCAGGTCTTTCAAACCCCCTCCCAAAATCGGTGCTTCTGGAGTGGGCAAGCACTTCTCTTCCACAGTGAAGACAGAGGCAAAAAATGCATTCAGCTTCTCAGCCATTTCCCTATCATCCTTCACTACTCCTTTTACCCCTTGGTCATCCAAGGGCCCCACTGCCTCCCTGGCTGGCTTCCTACTTCTAATATATTTGAAGAAAGTTTTATTATTGGCCTTTATGTTTTTTGCGATATGCTCCTCATATTCCCTTTTTGCTTGCCTGATCACAGACTTGCATTTTATTTGCCACAGTCTGTGTTTCCTTTTATCAACCTCACTGAGACTAGCTTTCCACCGCTTAAAGGAATCCTTCTTACCCTTTACAGCTTCCATTACTTTATTAGTTAACCATGCAGGCTTTTTTCTATACCTATTTGTGCTTTTCCTAACCTGCGGTATATATTTTTTCTGAGCTTCTAGGATTGTATTTTTAAATAGTCTCCAAGCTTCCCCAATGGTTTTGACCTTCTCCACTCTTCCTTTCAGTTTCTTCCTTAACACTTTACTGAGCAGCATATGCACTGTTTCCAAAGCTAATCTTAGAAATCCTTCAACAGAAGATCAGCAGACCAGAACACAAAGCAGGCCCACCCCATGAAAGACCTCTGGAATGAAACTGGAACTAGGATTGCCAACCACCAGGTGGTGGCTGGAGATCTCCTGGGATTACAGCTGATCTCCAGGAGACAGAGATCAGTCCACCTGGAGAAAATGGCCACTTTGGGAGCTGGACTCTGGCATTATACCCCATAAACTCCATCCTCCTCAGGCTCCACCCCCTCCCCAAATCTCTAGATATTTCGCAACTCAGAACTGGCAACCCAAACTGGAACATATACTTATCTCTGTAGAGAACTATGGTCTAGCAATAGAAGAAGAGAAGGAGGAAGAGATTGGATTTTGTCAAGCCCGTCCTGCGCCCTGGGCACCGCACCTCCCGTGGCTGTGGTGGACCTGGTGCGGTGGGTCAGTTGGTCCTGGGAGCCGGGACTTACTAAAGGAGGGAGGAGGCGATGGGGCCTCAGGAAGGCAGGGGATGGGGTTAACGGCACCCCGCAGGTCCCTCTGCCTGTGTGTGTCGGATCCCTTCTGCTCAGCGTCCCCATGGACTCTCCTTCTCTCTGGCTCACTGGGTCTTTTCCGAGCATGTTCCTTCCTCCCCAGCCTCTTTGTTTTCCCCTTCCTTTATTCCCAGCCCTGCTCCCAGCACTGCCCTCTGTTCCCACCTCTCCTTCCATCCTCCCAACCCCGCCCCTGGTGATAAGCATGGATGCTGACCCAACACCCAGGGTGTGGCCGAAGCTGGGCTGGCGGTGGCTCTGGCGGCCTGGGGCCATTCCACCACCACCGGTGTACAGGTTGCCCATGTGCCCATCATCAGTTTCTCCTCAGCTGCCCTTGAGTCTCCAGCTTCCTGTGTGGCTCCTCGGGGCTCCCTGCACTGTGGGCAGGCCCAGCTGGGACGTCACATCTCGCTGGTGGCGGTGGTGGCTGCGCTGCGCTGCTCCCTCATCATGGTCCCAT
The DNA here is from genome assembly GCA_029375565.1 of Gekko gecko. Classification (NCBI taxonomy): domain Eukaryota; kingdom Metazoa; phylum Chordata; class Lepidosauria; order Squamata; family Gekkonidae; genus Gekko; species Gekko gecko. Next base: position 39,118,053 of record JAPDNY010000003.1, on the reverse strand, counting down.
CTTCCGTTCCGTTGCCACCTCTGTCTGGGTGAGTCAGCTGTCTGGGGGGGTCCCTGGAGGGTGGGGGCTATGTCCCGGGGCCTCAGAACCGGGACAGATTTACACCCCACCCTTCACTTGGAGTCTCAGAGCAGCTTACAAAGTCCTTTCCCTTCCCCTCCCCACAACAGACACCAGAGGTAGGTGAGGGTGAGAGAGCTCTGACAGAAACTGCTCTTTTCAAGAATACCTCTGACAGAACTATGGCTTGCCCAAGGTCATCCAGCAGCTGCAAGTAGTGGAGGAGTAGGGAATCAAACTCATGCACTTAACCACTAGAATTAGAATTCATGCACTTAACCACTACACCAAACTGGCTCTTTTGTGGGTGCAAAGAGCCTTTCTGACCAATATTGGGCTCAAAGTTATTCTTTTGTGCCATTGGAGAAAACGTGGAAGCTATGCTGCCTGGAAAATCTAAAAGACTGATTAAGATGTTTATGTAAATCTGGTATTATGATTTCAAGATCAATGCCATATTTTAGGACATTGTCCATACTGAATGTTCATTGGCAAGAGTTGTGAATATTTGTAAATACCGCCAAATTTGGGCATATGCTGAGAAGCATGAATGAGTTAACTGGGCATGAATAAGTTAACCATACATGTTTAAACAACAAACCAAACACAAACCAAAAATATAAGATGGAACTGCAGCTCTTTCCATATGCATTAGACTTGTGGATTAATAAAAAGTGTTCTGCACTTAAAATATATCACTTACAGTTAAATCCTTCAATGGATTTAGAAGGGTGTAACTCTGCATGTGGTGGTGGTGGGAGAGCAATCAAGTCGCCGCCATCTTATGGTGAGCCAGTTTGGTGTAGTGGTTAGGAGTGCGGACTCTAACCTGGGAGAACTGGGTTTAATTCCCCACTCCTCTGCATGCAGCTGCTGGCATGACCTTGGGTCAGTCACAGTTCTCTCAGAGCTGTTTTGGAAAGAGCAGTCCTCTCAGAGCTCTCTCAGTACCACCTACCCCACAGGGTGTCTGAGGAGGGGAAGGGAAAGGAGATTGTAAGCCGCTTTGAGACTCCTTCAGGTAGTGAAGGGTGGAGTATAAATTCAATCTCTTCTCTTCTTCTTGTAGGGTACAGACATTCAGAGGTGGTTTGCCATTGTCTGCCTCTCCATGGCAACCCTGGACTTCCTTGGTGGTCTCTCACCCAAGAATGAACCAGGGATGAGCCTGCTCAGCTTCTGAGATCTGATGAGATTGGGCTAGCCTGGGCAATCCACTTTTGGACACATATTTATTTACTTAAGGTATGCCTTGCCAAAGGAGACCCAATGTAGCTTCCATCTTTCTCTTTTCATTTTATCCCTACAACAACCCTGTGAGGAAGGTTAGGCTGAGAATGACTGGCCTAGAGTCACCCAGCAAGCTTTCATAGCAGAGTGAGGATTCAAACCTGGGTCTCCCAGACCCTGGACCTACACTCTAACAAGCATCATAAATACACAGAGCAATGTTAACATATTTAGGAGTGCCCTCCTCTGGTTCCCTTTATAATATTTCATCAGTGACTAAGAAACTATTTGTATTCAGATTAATCCAAGTGTTTTCTCCATTCCTTGGCCTAGCAAAATAAAATATTTTTACACTATCTTCTTTTACCCATTAATGTTGTATATATAAATAAGCCAGGTTATCTCTTCCTTTTTTTTCCTAGTACGAAATTTTTTATCTAACAGCTGCTCACCCTAGTAGTTCAGTACTCCACTTCACTAAATTAGGGCACTTTATCTTAAGGCTTCATAATCTTACGAGACTATAATTGGAAAGTTTATTAAAAAAAGAAAAAAAACCACTACCCTGCTTTGAAAGCTTGGCAGCTGAGATAGGAAGAGGGAATGAGACGAGCTGCAGCCGAATTACACCATCGCTGCTAGTCTGACTCCACTTGACAGAGCCGTTTAATATTTTGACAAGACAAAATATAAAGCAGCATTTTATTCTGTGGAGACTTCACTAGACACAAGCATGGAAGTGCTTGTGATCAATAAAGTTTGCGGTGGAGAGTGATTTATTTACAGCAGGGTATTATGTAGAGAAAGAGCTGTGATATTTCCACAGGCTTTGACGGCATAATGGGCCCCTCTCAATCCTTACATGGAAGGGTTAGATTGTCATGGCTGCTGAGGCAGTATTCAAAACGTTATCTGATCAGCCTTAAAGACTTCAGAACGAGACAGATGATTAGTTACCCTAAACGATCCTCATCATGCAGAAATTGATGATTTAATATAGTCAATGACAGACGATTCCATTTGTACTAGATAAAGTGTCTGCAGTTTGTATCAATCATAATAGAGTTATTATTGAGCATAAAAGAAAAGCATGTTTAATATCATTAATTCCAGATATGTCGCTTTGCACATCTGGCATTCATCCATAGAGCAGAACCACTCCGGGCGATCGCTCCTGCCAGTGCGCGGGTGACTCCACTGGTTTTTTTTTTTTTTTCTAATTTCAAAATGTTTTTCAGCACCTCCAGCTAGGTGCAATAACAGTTTACAGATTACCTATGTCATCACATTTTGACAAACTTCTCAATCTGATGTGACCTTCATCTTTAGCCATCTGCTTGCCTTTGTTTCTGCTGCGGCTTCTTCTTTAAAAAAAAACAAAAAAAAACAAACCTCCTCAGCTTAAAGCTGTAGTAGTTCATTCCATATTCTTCTGGGTCAACATATTCACCTGAGTAAATCCAAAAACATGGTCTGCAGTTTAAAGACAGTAACCCGGGTTCAAGTCCCAGAATGATTGGCATTAGGTGACCTCTTGGCCGCATGTTTTCCATCACCCTTGACAAATGCATCTTGATTAAGTTCTGTCAAACAGGATGCAGGGGATGGGATTAATCAGAAATAAACTTTCTCCTTTCAAGGAGTCCGTATTCATATGGCAATCCATATGATGTGAACCCATATTCCAAAAAGCCTAGAGATCACTTAGAACCCAGCTGCTTCTCTGAACAGGTATTTAAGAAAAATGTGACTACAGAAAACTCACACGAGACAGGGTGTCAAGTTTCCTATAACTTGAATAATTTCTAACTCAATGTATTGGTAACCTATATTTCTCACTCACTGCACTCTCAAGGGGACTAGCACTCAATAAAACATAACACTGCAATAAAACCACAATATTAAAATTTCAATAGCATGTTAACAGCAATAAAACCACCAGCAGAAATCCATAAAATTGCCAAAAATACAAAAGAAGTCAACCTTCCTCCACTACCCAAAAAGTCCTCTTGAAGTAGGGCCCCATTTCATCTCTAGTTCCAGGCAACTGGCAAGCAGTACAGTACAGTAACTGGTGGCACCAGATGTGGTCACACATCCCTATCTGGCTAGAAAGTATTCTGAAGTCTATTTCTGTCTTAGCAGCCTTGGAGCCATCTTAAGAAGAAACCTGTCAGAAGAGGTGCTTGTTCAATCAGTTGTTTCCAGACACAATTCAAAGTGCTAGTCCATATCTTTAAGGCCTCTCCTAGGAACCTGAAAGGCTGCCTCTTCCTGTACTGTCTGGCATACCAGCTAAGATTAGGGTTGCCAGCTATGTGTTGAGAAATACCTGGAGATTTGGGGGGGGGGCAGTGCCTGGGGAGAGCAGAATTTGGGGAGGGGAGGGACCTCAGCAGGGTATAATGCCATAGAGTCCACCCTCCAAAGCAGCCATTTTCTCCAGGGAAACTGATCTTGGTCATCTGGACATCAATTGTAATAGCGGGAGATCTCCAGGTGCCACCTGGGGGTTGGCAACCATAGCCCAGGTCCTGGCATATGCAGCCACACTCACACAGGTGGTGACTAGAGAGAGGGCTTTCTTTGTGGTGACACCATGCCTCTAGAATACCCGCCCCATTGAGGCTCACCTGTGGCCTGCCTTATTGTCATTTTGATTCTCTACCAAAATACTGCATTTTCTCTAGCCTTTAGACTGAAGGTTTTATCCCATCTGTGAACAAAATGGGACTTCCTCAACTGACCCCTTCTGTTGCCACCCAAAATGATCCCCAAAATGCAGATCTGAGATACAAGAGACCCCAGGAAGTACATCAGGAAGAAGTCTGAAGGCTGCGGTGGGGGTGGGGAAAATTGCCAAAAATCGCCTCCCCCCTTTCCATTAGCAAAAAACCTACCACAGGATCCAAGCCACTGTTATCCTTTCTTTGTTTTGACTGTTTAATTTTTGTTCACCACTTTGAGAAATATATGAGGAATTATTAAAAAGAGTTAAATGAGATTGATAATAGTAACAATACAATTAGAAAAGCAAGTTAAGTAATTTTTTTTTTTTTGCCATCATCTGACTTATGGTGACCCCTGGAGGAGCTTTCAAGGCAGGAGATGTTCAGAGATGGTTTGCCATTGCCTGCCTCCATGTCCTCCTGACATGGTATTTCCTGGTGGTCTCCCATCCAAATACTGGCCAAGGCCGACCGTGCTTAACTTCCAAGTTCTGACAAGATTAGGCAATTTATTTCAATGAGGGTGTTAAGTACCTGCTTACATTTGACTCGCTGATATCAATTGTAGTTGAACATCTTCAACTTCAACTTGAAATCCTTCCAATGAAGATACTTTCGACACCGCGTTGATTTCAGTGTTATGGAATTGCCTGGAGTCTAGCAACAGTTGGATAGTTTGCTTCCCTTGTTCAGGGCTTGGGTGGTTAAATGGTGAGTCCAGACATTGTATCCAATGAATTGGCTGTCAGTTGAAACTCAGAGTAATTTAGCCGTGCTGGTAGCTTTATTTATTACACTCGATGAGGAAGTGGAAACACAAAATAACATTTCAGGGACAAAGCTGTTAACACTCGATGTCAACTAAGCCTTGCAACACCTCCTGTACTGGGAAGATTATTTTCAAGTTCAAGTCAACCACTACTCAACCACTCGGAGTCTCTCCTCCAAAAGAAAGGGCAACGCCACAACTTAAATCAGCTACATAAATATTAGGCTGCCTAAAAAAGTCAGCTCAACTTGAGGACTTTCATTTTTTATTTGCCAGTCATCTAAGGCAATACATTACAAGTAGAGTCATGTCCTCTTCTTCCCTGTTTCTGCTGTTCAACATCCTGTACAATATTATTGCCAACCAAAAAGTTTCCATGATGGGAACTCAGAAATCAACAAGCAAAAGCCAGTGAAGTCCCCGTAACAGCATGGTAACAAAAGCTGGCATGATCATATCATGTTCACCATGCATGACTCCCACTGTGCATTTAGATAACATGTGGCGAGGGAGAGTGGGATGGCTGCAGTATCCATACATCCCATCTCTGCACAACAGCCAGTTAACGAGCATGTTCCTAGCACGTGGAGGTAAATGTATGTGTTTGCGCTTCATCTCCATGATCAGGGATGCTACATTTTTAATGTTGTGGAGAGGGAGTGCATGTGCATACATTCAGGAGTGGCCTTGCCCACTGGGCAGACCCATGTGATGGCCTGTGGCACCAGTCTTCACCATAGCTGGAGGGGCAGCAAGCCAGCCCTCCTTGTGGCAATGGTGGATTCAGGCACGACCCACCACAGTAAATAGCATCCATGGGCAGCACCAGTCCCATTGTACCACTGCCTCCACAATCTGTGTGCTTCAGGCAGGGGGCAAGGGTACCCAACCAAACAGTGTGCTGCACAGGGGGAGGCACCTGACCAAGCCACTCACAGCATGCTTGCTGGTTTTCCCTCTGTCTCTCCCTCCCTTGGGGAGACGGGCCTGCCCCTGGGCCAAGCAGGGCATAGCAGGCTGGCTCAGCAAGTGGGCAGAAAAGCCTTGCTCTTCCTCATTTGGGGAGTTGGGTGCTGCCCCCAGCCCTGTAACTAGACAATTTTCATTGGGGGGTGCTGGTGGGGCATGACGTCACTAATGGCATCACAAAAATAATAAGATAAAAGTAGAGAGAGAAGCCCAAGATTGAATTCGGTCAACAAACCTTGCTGTGCTCCATTGTCACTTCCCTATTGGCGGCCTTGACTGCACCTGTGCCGAAAAGAAGGCTGCGCCCTCTGGGGCTTTTTGAAGGTGACGTAGCATTCCCTCATCACCATGGAGACTGGAGGAAGGGAGGGGCTACTGTAGGGTTGCCAGCCTCCAGGTGGGGCCTGGGGATCTCCCACTTTTTCAACTGATCTCCAGCTGACAGAGATCAGCTCCCCAGAAGAAAATGTCTGCTTTAAAGGGTGGACTCTATGGCATCGTACCATGCTGTGGCCCCTCCCCAAACCCCGCCCTCTCCTGGATCCACCCCCAAAGTCTCCAGGTATTTTCCAACCCAGACCTGGCAACTCTAGGCTGCTGCTCTGCAGGGAGAACACAGTGCACTTCTTGTGTCTGTGCAGAGGAGGAGAGAGGCCTTGCTGCTGGCTGGAGGAGGGAACCTGAGGGTGGTTCCCACCAGTGCCGACGCAACAGCCCCTCAGATGCAGAGCTCTGTAGTGGCACGCTTGCTGCCGGGGTGTGGGACAGCCTGTTCCTGTCTGCGGGGAGGGTGGCTGGGGTCCCCATCAGCATGGGATGGGGTGTTTCAGGGGCGGTCGCCTTGACTCCCTGAAGCATAGCTTTGGTCTTTTTGAAAACCAGGAGCATGACCCGAGTTTGTTCATGCACTGTACCAGAGTGGGAGGGTCTGGCATCCTCCTGGGGTGGGGGTGTCACAGATTCAGGAGGGGACATCACTCTCACTGCTCCTGCCTAGCTATGGCTCTGGCAAAGATACATGTAGCAGATTGGTTCCCTCCCTGTCTTGAGGAGACGGGGCCAGGGGTGAGCTGGGGAGGTGTTTCCAGGGCCATTTCACCCTCCCAGTCTACCCCCGAAGCTGCCCTGCGGCTGCTGCAGCTGGACTCTCTTCCTTATGCAGCACCTCTCTGTGGGTGGGCACAGCAACATCTGGCATCACTACTGCCTAGAGAAAGAAGAGGGCAGCCTGGTGGAGACAGCTCCCTTGCAGTGGGGCATGGGAGCCACAATCAGTTGCCTAGAGTGTCAAAAGCCCTCAGACCAGCTCCGCGTACACTTCTTCCATTCATAGGCACCAACACAAAGCAGTGTTCCTGCTCACTTTCTTTTTCCATGTGTTGCACAGAGGAGCCATGTGACTATATGCAACTATCAATGACTACATGTAATGGCCAAACTAGATGTAACAACATCCACAGGTCTGACCTGTGGACACTGCCACCATTTTTAGATTGATTTAAAAATGCTGTGAGGACAACTGGGTCCACATTACTCTACGCTGAGGCGCTCTTGGCCTCACCCAGTGGCTTTTCAAGTGTGGAAATATAGGCATTGTAAAATCCCTTTAAAATGGAAGTGGTGTTATCCATGGGTGAGACCTGTAGATGCTGTCATGTCTAGTTTGGCCCAAAGAATGGGCCATCAAATGATCTTATATCTGTCTGAAACCACTGTGGTGTATCAGTGACAGTACTGGTCTGAGATCTGGGAGCCCCAGTTACAAATGTCCACTTTGACATAAATCTTGCTAGGTAAATGTGGGACAATCACACATGCACAGTCAGCCCAGCCACTCTGAGCTTCTTGGGATAAAAGGTGGGATTGAAGCATGACAGATAGTTAGAGGCATGATAGAATCTCAAACACAAAGCTTTCCAGTGGAGTCCTTTCACTCCCTGCTGCCAATTACTTGTTTCATCTGTGCTTGAGGCTAATCACACATGTACATCACCCGATAACAAGTGCAGCATCAAGTAATGCATTGCACATGTGATGCCCTATCACAGAGATAAAATTGTTAATGTTGCCTGAAACACAGCCCGACTAGTGGAACTAGTTCTGACATTCCACTGCCATTCATCAAATGCCTGAGCCCGCTTGCAGGGCAGGGAGGGCTATAAACGGAATAAAATAAATAATAAATAATCGTCAAATACTTCAAGGACATACATGCAAGGACCAAACCATATTCTCCTAGTCCACAATTTACTCAGGGATCCAACTGACTTCACCTAAGCGCTTCAAAAACTGGACAAATCATTGCAGAGGTCCAAGCGAATGGGATCATTCTGTTGGGTCAGGAACAGACTATATGACTTTGAGGAAAATCTCGGTGACGTGTTGTTCTCCTCACACCTCTGCTCAGTGCTTCTGAAAAGCATTTTGGTGTTCCCAGTGAAAAAGCACCCTGTACAGTAAAAGTGCAATGCTTGTGCGTGCACAAAGAAAGCACAAACCGAGGAAAGGGTGCCCAATACATGGCGCGCGAAGCAGCAAAACAGATCACTCTGCTCTAAGACGACTGTCTCAACATATGGTGTGCAGCAGAAGTGATCAATCATTCCAATAACTGAACTCCTCTAGGCAGCTGAAGCTGCCAGAGCGGAGAAGCAGATGACTGCTTCCTAGGTATCATTAAACCTTTTAAGACAGGTCATTTCTTCCTGCATATATCTATATGTAATACGCAATAAGTGGTACCAAAGAAGTAAACTTTCCTTTTGAAAGTCTTTTTCTATCCATCAGGAATCGCCAATGACATCAAATGCACCGGAGTAACAGCTGCCCCCTTTCCCCCTTTGAGTAGTTCAGGAGTCTAATGCAAAGTACAAAGGAACTGCGGTTGGATCCAAACCACGGAGCTACAGCCAAAGGGTGCCTACCATTCCCAGGAAGACGTCTTTCATAAGCAAAAGGTTCCTTCTAGGAATGGAAAGACACGCCAGACCTAACCTATTTCTTTTTAGCTTTGTCCTGTTTTGACCTTATTTAGTAGTTCAGGGCTTCTCTTTCTTATACCTGTACAGCAGCATCATTGGTTCGAAGTGAATTTCTCTTGCAGCAAGAGATGGTTGAGACCGCTCAACTGTTATCTGTCTAAACTCCTAGTTATACAGCCATCCTCATGAATCATGTACCTGTCTTAGAGCAGAGTTCTCTGTTTCCTTGTTTCACGTGCTGTGAATCAAGCACCCTTTACTTGGTTTGTGCTTTCATATCCTGCTATATTCCTTTGCTGAGTACTCTATATTTCTTACATTAATGATTTGTTCGTTATTTAAAGCTAGCAGCATTTTCAATATCTGTAGTTGTTCAGTTGGCATGCTTCAACGTACACAGGGAGCAAGTCTGTAGCAACTTCTGGATTGCTGGGGTTGAAGAAGATGAAGAAGAGAAGAAGAGATTGGATTTATACCCCGCCCTTCACTACCCAAAGGTGTCTCAGAGCGGCTTACAAACTCCTTTCCCTTCCCCTCCCCACAACAGACACCCTGTGAGGTAGGTGGGGCTGAAAGAGCTCTTGACAGAAACTGCTCTTTTTCAAGAACAGCTCTTATCAGAACTACGGCTTGCCCAAGGTCATCCAGCCAGGTGCAAGTGGAGGAGTGGGGAATCAAACCCGGTTCTCCCAGATTAGAGTCCACGCACTTACTTTCCGGTTCAATTTGGTATGATGCAAACAGTATATTTTCTATCATCCCTAGCAGGAAATATTGCAGGTGAAGAATGGGATCTCCATTTGGGGTCTATTTATGGTTGACCACCACCTAGAGGAAAAAATGTCCCTTTAACAGAGGTTCAATGGCATGTTATTTAGCAGGTGATATTATTTACCTCCCTGCCCTGAAAAGCTTCAGTTGCCCATTAACCTGCTATTAAAGAGAGAGGGCATTTTTTTCTCCAGGCTTGTAGACACCCTTGGACCTATCCTATTTACAGAGGCATCCTCCTATATTCTCTTCCTTCTGGAGAAGGGAGAGATAGATCAGGAATGAGTGAGCAACTGTGTGTGTGTAGGGTGGGGGGGGGGTCTATGCATTTTGTAAGCATTCACAAATGATACCTGAACATTTTATAGTGTTCAACAGGGATGCTTGCAAATAAACCACAAAACCCAATAACAAAACCACACAAATCATCAGTGTTAAACACATTCAAGCAAATGACGTGTGCTGCATCCTCACAACTTTGGCTTTTGTCTTCCTCTGAATTACCAGGTTCACAAATAGGCGGGCTGGGGAACATTGTTTTATTATACAAACTAGGAATAAGGCCCGTTATGGAAATAAATACAACGGGCTCTAGGAGAGTGCCCCGGCTTTGGGCACTCAGTGACAATTTGCTGTGGCAATCTCAGCAGGGTATAATGACAGAGTCCACCATTTTCTCCAGAGGAACTGCTCTTTGCTACCTGAAGAGCAGTAGAGATTTTGAGTGATCTCCAGCCCACCCCCAAGATTGGTAACAGTGGTTCCCCAGGAGGGAGTGGCTGGTTTGGAGGGTGGAGTCTATGGCATTGTACCTGTCTGAGGTCCCACCCCTCCTCAACACTCACCCTCTCCAGGTTCGACCCCTCACATCTCCAGGAATTTCCCAACCTGGAGTTGACAACCCTATCTCCCTCCCAGGCAACCATCAACCTACTTTTAGTTTTCCATCTCCTCCCCCATCCCTCCTAGAGAGCAGTTGTAATTTTGAGTGATCTCCAGCCCCCACCTGGAGATTGACAACAATGGTTCCCCATCAGGGAACGGCTGGATTGGAGGGTGGAGTCTATGGCATCGTACCTGTCTGAGGTGCCACCTCTCCTCAAACCTCACCCTCTCCAGGCTCCATCCCTCAAATCTCCAGGAATTGCCCACCTGGAGTTGGCAACCTGATCAGGACTGGGCCCAATGAGTTTTCTCCCAAAGGCCAACATAGGTGTGAAAGGGCCTTTTACTGACAGAGGAGAAAGTACAGGTGCCAACTTTGATTAGGGAAATACTTGGAGATTTGGGGGGTGGATCCTATGGAGGGCAGCATTTGGGGTGTGTGTGGAAGGACTCAGCAGGGTATAATGCCATAGAGTCTACCCTCCAAAGCAACCATTTTCTCCCGGGGAACTGCTCTCTGTCATCTGGAGGTCAACTGTAACAGTGGGAGATCTCCAGGTCCCACCTGGAGATTGGCAGCCCTAGGGGAAAGTCAGCCGCACAGCAAGGAGTTGAAGAAAATGGTCTGATGGTCGCTGGCCCACCTCGTTAGCCAGCCAGTCATGCTGAAGCTAAGCAGGAGAAAGAGCCTTTTTCCATTTATTCTGACAGGAAAGTGGCCATTGGGGAGGGGGTTATGGGCGGGGGAGGGGGTTATGCTGAAAGTCCTTTGTTTTCTTACTCACAGAACCAAGCTTGGCTACCTACCAACAGCCACTGAGGGGACAGTCCCTCACAGGAGTCAAGAGAACTATCTTCCTCAGGAGAGAGAGCTGTCTGCCAGGGGGAGTGGGTGGGGAAGAGGAGCAGACCCAGCACCCGGCCAATGGCACGCGAATACTCTTGAGTGGCGGCTGATGGGCCAATGGCTGAGGGAGGGCATTTTACAGCCAATGGGAGCGCATGGAATCTTGCGAAACCAAAAGATAATTATTTATAAGGAGAGATGACTGATGAGAGATGATTGCTGCTGATGGTCACTGCGTACATTGGAAGCTTGAGGGGGGACCTTGGGCCAGTCACATGCCCTCAACCAACCCTACCTCACAGGGTTGTTGTGAGGAGGATGAAATGGAAGAGAGGAGAAGGATGTAAGCCACTCTGGGTTCCCCACCGGAAAGGAAGATGGGATATAAATGAATGAATAAATGCATCCTTTGTGATAGAACAAGGTTCCTTGTAGGTCCATCCAGACCAAGAGTTCTGGGAAATACCGAAGCTTGGTCATTATTTTGTTAAATATTTTGATTGGTCCTAATAGAAAGGTGTCCTGACCTGGGTAGCCCAGGCTTGGAAGTTAAGCAGGTTTGACCCTGGTTAGAACTTGGATGAGAGACCACTGAAGAACTGCAGAGTTGCAACACAGAGGTCGGCAATAGCAAACCACCTCTCAACGCCTCTTGCCTTGAAAACCCTAAAGGTTTGCCACAAGTCAACTGTAACCTGACAACACTTTCTACCACCTCCAGAAAGGTATCATAATATTATCGCTTTGGTTTATTTGTTGCTGGTAACTGAGGGTTCTGTTCTTTTTAAAATGTTATTATTGGAAGGGTCCTTGGAAATATTCAAGTTGACAGAGATAAATTTAAGTGAAAACGTTTGTATTTTCACAAAATTAATGATGTCAATCACTTTCAAACAGTCTGAAGAATGCACTTTCAATCCACTTCCAATGCACTTTGCAACTGGGTTTTACTGTGTGACATGGCAGAAGCCACTTGCAAACGGTCTCTGGAGTGGATTGACACTGCATTATTTGGCAGGTGTTCAGTGTTTGTTCCTTCAGTCTATGCCACTTTTCTCTCTATACCTCATTTCCCCCTCTTTTTTTAGTAAATACTTTAAAGACGGGGAAAGGGAGTCCAGAATCATCTCCAGATGGACACAGATGATGTAACTGCACATCTGAGGAAAAGTTCTCATTTGTCCCCCACTCCCTTGCTCATAAAAGTGCCCTCCTTTGAATCAAGGGTGCAATAAACCTCAGGAAGCTGTTTTTCCCCTGGAACAGCTGCAGATTCTGTTCCTTGAAGATTTCCCTTGGAGAAAGAGAGAGAGAGAGAGAGAGAGAGAGATGCATCTTCATGTGGTCAGGAAAGTTATCTCCGGTTGAATGTTTTAAACTGTTATAACAATCAAATCTGGACGTAAAAACTAAGGCTTGGCCATTCAAATCCTGCCATTTTAAGACTCAACACCAAAGGTAATTTTCCAACACAATTTAGTTTTGTGTCTGGCCACAACAGTTTAAGTGTGCCAATAATCTGGGGGTAGGGATTATCACCTAAATTTGAGTTTCAGTGCAAAGCAACCCCCCTCAAAAAAAAAACATTTAAAGGAATGACTGGTTTTAAATGTGCAAAGGTTTGAATTTCATATTGAGCAATTATGAATGATACATCGATTTTTTATTGCATGTTTGCATCCCCATTTTCCCAGGAATTCCAGAAAGGCAGCCATGTCAGGACTGAAGAGAAGTGGTTCCCTTTGGAGTACTCTTGATATTCCCAGTGACATGTGACTATCCACTAGTCAATGTAATCCATGCCTCCCCTTCATGTTGCATTGAGGTAGCCTGCTACATTTACAGTGCAAGGCAAGGCAAAGTTACACCCTTCTAATCCCATTGACCTATATGAATTTAGAAGAATATCACTTCACTGAGGACTGTGCTGTTAGTAAATTAGTGATCCACATTAAGCACTTTGGTGCATTGTTCTGTATTTCCTTTACCAAAGTCTCAGGTTACTCTGGCTGATACTTTGGTCATCTTTATTCTTGATGACTGCAACCCCTCGAGTCTTCAGCTGTTGCATCTCAAACCACCTCCGTAACCTCTAGCCAACACTTGACTATCAAAACCAGTCCCTCACTCATCCTTCTGAGGATCATGCAACAACCTGCCAGACTGGTGTAGTGGACAGGAGCGTGGACTCTAATCTGGGAGAACTGAGTTTGATTCTCTGCTCCTGTGACCTTGGGACAGTTACAAGTTCTCTCAGAGCTGTTCTCTCATGAGCAGTCCTCGAAAGAACTCTCTCAGCCCCACCTACCTCACAGGGTGTCTGTTGTGGGGAGGGGGAGAGACAGGAGATTGTACTCCTTTGGGTAGTGAAGGGTGTGGTATAAATCCAATCTTGTCCTCCTCCTCTTCTTCTTCTCTACATTAGCTTGCTGTTCACTCCCAGATGCAACACAACCCCTTCATCCTTACCTTCAGAAGCTTGCATGGCTTTGCCTCCCCCACTGCTCCACTCTTATCCCCCCTGCCAGGCAACTTCACTCTTCCAGCTCCACCACTGCTCAGCCATCTGAAGTTCTCCTCCACCTTCTAATGACCCCACCCCTTTCCCCTTGTGCCCCCCTTGTCTTCCTAGAATACCTACATGAGGTTACTGCTCTCATTTTCTTCACAGCCCTTAACAGAACCCGTCTTTTCTGTAAAGCCCTGCCTTCTACTGAAACCTGTGTCTGCATATATCACTATATCATTGCTGGGGACAATTTTAAGTTCTCTATAATCCTTCTTTCTCAAGAACATTGTGACAGACTCTTACACATGAGCTACACATTTTCTGATTCTCTACTTTGAGGTTTCTTTATACCTTTTTCTACCTTGCCAGGAATCTCATGTACTTCTCCTTTTTTTGGGGGGGGGGGCATTTTTGGCAACCATTTTCCAGTTGCTTAAAGAGCTTGCAGGCATATGACCCTCGGCTTCTCTTCCCCAGCAGATTGCTCAGCAACAAATACATCGGCTGAGAGAAATGGGCCAAGAGAGACTCCATTTGCCTTGGACTCCACACATAATCTGCTTGGGTGATATGATCAGTGGCATAAACACGTGTGATGATGAAGTGGTGGTGGTGGTGGTGATGGATTTATAACCCACCCTTCACTCGGAGTCTCAGAGTGGCTTACAATCTCCTTCCCTTCTTCTTCCCACAACAGTCACTCAGCAGCTGCATGTGGAGGAGTGGGGAGTTCTCCAGATTAGAGTCCACCACTCTTAACCACTACACCAAACTCACTTCTGGCACTCTATTTTTCATAAGTAAATTCTCAGCTTTAGAGGGATGAATGGTTGAAGAAATCTGCTTAAACATTGACATTTGTTTATTTTGAACATGGTATAAGGTAATGGATACATGTTAAAGGTCATGAAACCAGGACCCAGATAAACATTTGGGGAAGGGACATTATCAGGTACCTAGTGGGGCACCATAACGTGGCTCATGGGTTAACCACCATGGATGGTGACAAGAGGTTCAGATGTTAATTATCCTAAGAATGCTGCTATAGGGCCAGGGCATGAATGGGTAAAAGCCATCAGCTTAGTATTCAGTGCTGGGTTAAGCATTCTGCCGCTTGCACAATTAAGATGGGATAAATTGGTGCATTTGTTTACCTTAATCAACATATCAATAAAAGTCTCGCTGAAGATCCACCATCTCCGGAAACCAACAAGGCCTAAAACAATATTGACAAGAGCAATTGTTTGAAACTTTGTAGATAGTTATGTGGACAGACAGTACAAGCAGCCACATTACAGGGGAACCAAAATATCAAATGATTCTAACAAATTCCCCCTACACATGGAGAGACAAAGAATGTGAGAGAATGATCCTCTTCCCACTTCACTCACACTTGTAGTTATCAAGCTGCTGACCACAAGTAATGCCATTGTAGGGGAAAGTCACTTCACTAGTAAAAACCTGAGGACATGAGCTACATCGATTTATACAAATTATAATATGTGTGTGGGGTCATTTTCATTAGAACCATCATCACCACTGTGCATATACTCACCTTGAGCAGAGAGGAGTGGTGAACTTTGCAGCAAACATGTGCAGCAGAAGGACAGGTGCATCCTGAGCCTTGGATCAGCTTGTCTTGCCACTGTCCAGTTCAAGCAGCAGCCAAGCAACTTTGCAGCAGTGCGCCAGCTGTGGCAGCAGAATTTCACTCCTCCTGCTGTGCACCTGTGCAGTAGGTGAAATCAACTCTCCCAGGATCATGGATGGTCAGGTGAAATCTATTCAGTGGTATGGCAGGAACTACAACTGCCATAAGCCTGTCCACAAAACCTGCAGGCACATAATAATGTACACAATATGGACTTACATGAACAGCAGTCAGTGACACTTTTAAAAAACAAGGCTCAGTATTTATGATCACCAGTCACCTGGTTTTCTCTCGCTTTACACAATTAGCTGCAAAACAGGGATCGGAGAGGGGTAGGACTCTGATCAGGTATGCATGAAATGCTACTAATTGTTCCATACTATATTGTTGGAATGGACAGAAAGTAACCCACTAAAACAGCTTTGGGAGCAGCTCACAAGAAGTTGAGCTGCTTGCCCTGACCTGGACAGCCCAGGCAAGCCCAATCTCGTCAGATCTCAGAAGCAAAGCAGGGCCAACCCTGGCCAGTACTTGGAAGGGAGACCCTCCAAGGAATACCAAGGCCAGATCACAGAGCCGAGCAATATCAAGCAACCTCTCTGAAATGTCCTAGCCCCACTAGGGGTCGCCAGAAATAATCATGACTTCCAGGCACACATGCGCACGCATGTACATACAGAGAGATTTTAAATAGTAATAATAAAAAGAAGATGTTGAACTGCTTGATGAAAAAATGACTCCAGTAAACAGAAAGAGCCAGAGGGTGTTTAAGCATCCCTATTTGAGTCCAAGCACTAAACATATAAACCATCTCCTTAAAATCATAACCTTCTCCCACATTAAGTTTCTAGATATGCAAATGACTTTTGGAAGTCATCCTGTGTTGTAAAACCAACAAGGAAACACAAACAACCAACATACAATGAAATACTTTATCCAAGAACACGGTTGAAATCTTTGTCGCCGACATGTTATTACCCTATTATGATGATACTTGGTCATTGTTAACATCGCTGAGCGATAGTTCCAGGAGGGTCTAGAAAGTTTCAGTGCAATCTTATGACTGATGGAGTTGGAATGAACATTAGCTTGAGGTCAAACTCATGTTCCCTCCTGCTTATTTTACTTACAGGCCGACGCTTGAAAAACCTCATGCC
Source organism: Gekko gecko (assembly GCA_029375565.1). Taxonomy (NCBI): domain Eukaryota; kingdom Metazoa; phylum Chordata; class Lepidosauria; order Squamata; family Gekkonidae; genus Gekko; species Gekko gecko. The sequence continues at coordinate 39,101,495 of JAPDNY010000003.1, read as the reverse complement.
AACTTCAACAGCTTTCATCCTATTTATTTAATATTCCTGAAGTGTGAAATTTAAACACAAAAATAAATATTATGTTTCGAAAAAACGTGGTGCCTGGTCTGTTCTGTACATTTGAATGTTTATTTTAACAGCAGCATACTGAGAGCTTCACGGAGGGCCTGCTTATGAGTTCCCAGAGGTGGTATGCCTGCGCTTGGCAATGTCTTCTCTGCAAGGCTTGCTTTTGTTATTTAAAAAAAGAAAATCCATGATATTGAAATCACCTTAGAGAATAGCTCCTCCCCTCCATCCCAATCAACAACTCTTCAGAAGGCTCGAGCAGCTGATAATGATGCCTTCACATGCCAAATGCAAACAAACAACCACGAGAATATAAAGGTTTTGATGGTCGCTCCCCTGATCTACAATTATCCTCTCCGTGGTCTAAAAGGCAGGCTTGGCTGATTTCCAGAGCCATTTTAAATTTAAACTTGCATTTAGTGGTTGGTGTTAATATGAGTATATTTTACTTGCATAATTACTGTCTAATGAATATTGTGGTCTGCAGCTATGATCCCGAAAACCATGAGTCAGAGGAAGCTGCTTGCCACCAGCTGCATCAAGGGCTCTCACCAAATGATCAAGATTGGAGAAGAGTCCACCGATATGATTGTTACTAGGCTAAGGAAAGGGCCCCCCTTGGCTAAGTTTAGGCAGCTTTCTGGTACCTCCGACGGCTGTCAGGATTTGAGCCCACAATGGAATGAGAGAGCCAGTTTGGTGTAGTGGTTAAGAGTGTGGACTCTAACCTGGGAAAATCGGGTTTGATTCCCCACTCCTCCACATGCAGCTGCTGGTGTGACCTTGGGTCAGTCATAAGTTCTTTCAGAGCTGTTCTCGCATGAGCAGTTCTCGAGAGAGCTCTCTCAGCCCCACCTACCTCATAGGGTGTCTGTTGTGGGGAGGGGAAGGGAAGGGGATTTTAAGCCACTGAGACTCCTTCTGGTAGTGAAGGGCAGGGTATAAATCCAACCTCCTCCTCCTCCTCAAATGAACTGGAGAATGAGGATTCAGACTGTGCAGCATTCACGTGATTGGGCAAAGGAGGAAACGGCAGAAAGAGCAGTCACACCAACTCACAGAAGCCTTCTTGTACCAAAAAGGCAGAAGGGGTCAGGTGATCCTTTCTGACCCCTTATAAAAACTTGCAGGACAGGATTACTCTTGCTAGCTGCTGCAGCAGGTGGAAAGTACCATCCAGTTGCAGCCAACTTATCGTGACCCTGTGGCATTTTCAAGGCAAGAGACATTCAGAGGTAGTTTGTCATGGTCTGCCTCTGTGCAGCAACCCTGGACTGCCTGGCAGTCTCTCATTCAAATACTAGCCAGGGACAATCCTGTTTACCTTAGCCACTCACAACTGCAGTCATTTATTAGGAGAGGGAGGATTTGGTCTGAGGACCTTCCTCTACATAGCTTACGCCGGGGGGCTTTAACACTCCAGCAGTAAGGGGAAAGGAATTTGGGAACCTGGGCCAGTTAAGTATCTGCCCCTCTCCAGCTCAAGTGTTATGAAAAACCTAGGGCTTGCCAGAGATATGAGTCAAAGGGCAGGTACCAAATCACTCCTAGCTTCTGGCTCTTAGCCTGTGGCTCATAGTCCAGTTTGAATGAGACCCTTCCCTGCCATAACCTTCCCTGCCATAACCTGACTACCAGACCCGTGCCTAAGGAGCAGGGCAAAAAGTATTGCTAAAATAGGTCTTTGGAACAGGTTATCTCCATTCACTACCAGGAAGCTGAGTTTTGACCCAACCTAAAGAACACCCCTGGAGCTGTGGTGGCTCAAGTGGTTAAGACGCTGAACTGCAGGCTGTGGAAGGTCAGTAGTTCAGCAGTTTGAGACCCGAGAGTGCCTCATGACGGAATGAGCTCCTGTCTCTAGTTCCAGCTCCTGCCAACCTTGCAGTTTGAAAGCAAGAAATTGCAAGTAGATAAATAGGTACCACTTTGGTGGGAAGGTAACATCATTCCGTGCGCCTTGGTGTTTAGTCATGCCGGCCACATGACCACGGAAACGTCTTTGGACAGCACTGGCTCTTCGGCTTTGAAATGGAGATGAGCACCGCAACCCTAGAGTCGGATTCGACTGGCTTTCGAGCAAGGGGAAAGAACACCCCAATATCTCTGAAGGATAGTGATCGGAGTCTACCCTACCCCAAAAAAGTAATGGTTGAGGAGGTTCTGTTCCACTGTATCTGAGGAAGTGCGCTCACACATGAAAGCTTATACCATGAATAAAACTTTGTTGGTCTTAAAGGTGCCCCGGACTCAAACTTTGATCTGCAACTTCAGACCAACATGGGATCTATATTACTGTTTAGCTTGTGTTATCACCCACTTTAGTGCAGAGGAAAATAGGAGATACCACTATTTAAAGTAAATAAAATAAACGGTGATGGCAGGGAAGCACCCATTTAAAGTTCTTGCTCAGCATCCCTGCCCTGTGTACGCTACACCAACAGCCAAAAGTGAATCTAAGTGGACAGAAAGGTGGTCTATCCCAGCTTGCAAATCACACCCTTCTTGTACGACTGCCAAGGGTAGAGATGCAAAGGCTAATGTCTCCAGCTAAATGTTTTGTTTTTCCCCCCCATGCTGGGTACTACTTTATAGTCTAACTAAATGGAAACTAGTTGGAGATTCTGATTTAACTACCTTTGCATTCAGCTCATTGGGTTATAGCAAAGGTCAACGCACATGGAGGGGAAAACTTCCAAGTTTCTAAGGCTAGAGAACAGACCATGAAAACTGGCCAACTCTGTGTACTACCTTGAAGAAAACTACAACACTGAACTGGTTTGGGTCAGAGAGAACACAAATGAGAAGTTTAGCTAGAATTCTTCCATATGTAGGCTCTCTATAAAAAGGCAGCAAGTACTATGATTTCCACCCAAGTCTAGTTAAAGCAGACTCTCTGTTTTTAAAACCAGTTCTTTGCTTCTCAGGATAATCCTGAAGGATTTTTATTATTTCCTTTCCTCCTTTGATTTCCACACATTTTAAACAGGCACAATAGAGGTGCCGTTTTATGACCAGCAATCTGTATTCAAGGGTAGAAAACCTGTATACCTATTACAGCATGAAACCAGGTTCCATTGAAACTAACCTATAGGAAACTCAGAGGGAAACAAGGTGTTATTCGCTTACAGTACCCTTAATGTGGAGTCATGGCTTCTCAGGTAAATTTAGTCATGGCCAAAGGTGATACACAATGACAACACTGGAGATTTAAGGTTTCTATTAAGTCTCCTCAAGGGAATATGCTATACATATTCTTCTTCAGGGCCAAGCTAGAAGTTGTTCACATACTGTGTTGGTCTTACCATAAAGGGCTGTGTGAGGAGAAAGGAAGACACCTTTCACCTACAACTGCTATCCTTTTCCATCATTTTTCAGTGGTCCTGTTAGAAGCATCCTCTCCTTTTTCAAATGACTATTGGCAGAGTGATGGCATGGAGTATCGTTCTCACCTCCATTTGACTTCAAACACCATATAGCCAAATCTCATTGGTTAGATGGCATTATTGCATAGCTATAAAGAAATGGATAATAATGCTTTCTTCCCTCAGTCTTTCAAGTTAAAACCAGAAGGAAAACAGTTGCTTTATCACCTGTAAATGGGGTGGAAATTTTTACTTTTGCTTTTGTTGTTGTTCAGTCGCACAGTCGAGTCCGACTCTTTGCGACCCCACAGACCACGTCACGCCAGGCCCTCCTGTCTTCTGTCGTGCTTCGGAGTTTGCTTAAGTTCATGTTCATTGCATTGATAACACTGTCTAACCATCTCATCCTTTGCTGTTCCCTTCTTTTTTGACCTTCAATCTTTCCCAGCATCAGGGTCTTCTCCAGTGAGTGCTCCCTTCTCATTTAGTGGCCAAGGTATTTGAGCTTCAGCTTCAGTATCTGGCCTTCCAGGGAACAGTCAGAGTTGATTTCTTTTAGGATTGAATGATTTGATCTCCTTGCAGTCCAAGGGACTCTCAAGATTCTTCTCCAGCACCGTAATTCAAAAGAATCTATTCTTTGGTGCTTGGCCTTCCTTATAGTCCAACTCTCGCAGCCATACATTACTACTTTTGCTATAGACCCTCAAAATAATCAGGAGTAAAAAGAGTGGGAGCAAATTTTAGAGGAGATGTGAGGGACTGAACAGCCTTTCTCCTCATGAAGTGATCTCCCTTCAAACTGAGGGCCCAGTACTTTTAACCAACACATGCTGGTTGGTTAAAAGGGTCACATAATGATACACAACACAACGTTTTGCCTGAGCATTTGCTTTACAGGCCATGTTTTTAACAGGTGGTATATTCCATGACAGTTTTTCATTCATTATTTTACAATTTCATGATGGGATGAGTCAGTCTCTCTTTCTCTCTCTCTCATACACACACACACACAGAGTCTTCTCGACCACAGCAGTTACAGCCCAGCTCTATCAAAGACAGTGTGCATTATTCCATTTGCAGGCATGAAAAGGGTGGATTGCACCCAGACATACAGTCCAGTCCTTTTGAACTTCTTCTGAGGATTTTGTTAGGAGAGATGAAGACAAAAGACATTCCAGTGAGCTTGCAGGAGGGAATAAAAATGGTCCATGGCCATGTGGAGCTGATTAACATAATCACACTTTGCACTTTTCTGTAACACTAGAAATCCATATCTAAACAAGAGCTTTATTCTTTTTTCCCCCCTGCAATGAAACTTTATGCATAGTTACTAACCATTATGGACGACATCCCCTTATATAAATATCAAAAAAGGTAATGAGTCTTTCCTGGAATAAGATGCATTTTAATTAGATCCTACAGCACTTGAGAGACTTTGGTTCAATTCCCACCAGTAAGGGTCAGAAATGCAAGCACAGTAGTTAGCAGCCAGTTTCAAATCTCCAAAGCACAAAGCAAGATGGGGGTCATTCGCTGGAGCAGGTACCCAAAGGGAAGGGTAAAACACAAGGCAAGGATTATTTCACAGCAGTGAGATGGCACACGTTGAAGAAAAGAGGACCTTGACTCACAGAGCTCGGTGGAAGGACGGGAGGCTGCCGGTGCCATCCAAAGCAGAGTTACCGTCTTCTAAGGCCTTGATTTCAATGGATTTAGAAGACCTTAAATGCTTAGAATGGCATTGTCTGCCTGCCATTGGGCACACCCAGGGGTTACATGGGACCACGAACTTGTGATGGAGTAATCCAGAGTTAATGTGAACTATGCAGTATACATGCTCTCGTCTCATCTCCTCCATCCTAAGTGCCAGTGCTGAAGTTCCTACTCTCCAGAAAAGGTGGAGATAAAGGGTGCGGAGAAGAGTCATTGGATATCATCCAATAACTTTATCTACAAAAGCAACATAAACAATGATAGTAATGACAATGCTATTAAGAACTATAGGCTTATTGTGCATGACAATGAGACAAGTAGGTAGAAAGAAAGGAAAAGAGGAGGAGTGGTAAGGAGAGAAAACAGATGAAAAAGTACAAGGGGACTAGGAGAGGGGAAGGAGAACTGAGGGGGAGTGAAAAGGAGGGGGAAGATGGGAAGAGCTCCAATATAGACTCATTCTAACTCACTAGATTCACCGTTATCAGGGCTATTTTTGGGCAGGAACGCACAGGAACGGAGTTCCGGCTGACTCCCAAGTTGGCCACGCCCAGCAGAAACTCATTAGCATAATAGGCCACACCCAACAGCCGAAACTCATTAGGATTGGCTACATTAGGGGTGTGTGGCCTAACATGCAAAGGAGTTCCTGTTACAAAAACAGCCCTGGGTTTTGACAACAAACAAGGTAAGCAGAATAAGAAGCAAAAGGTGGGTGTGGCTGAACGACCACATTCCTGGTAACATGGGGGTGTGGCCTAATATGCTAATGTGTTCCCACTGTTGGGTGTGGCCTATTATGCTAATGAGTTCCTGCTGGGCTTTTTCTACAAAAAAAGCCCTGACCATTATTAAATACCAAACTAGGCATGATGGTGCCTAGGTCCATTAATGGATCTATCTCTGATAGTTTTCAAGAATGTTCAAAACAGCCAACTTGGACAAGGATCATAGCTCGGAGAGGAAATGAATCGTTCATATGTTCCTCATGTCAGTTTCCTGATACAAATAACCACCCTGACCCCCACCCCATTCCATCCAGAGCTATTTGTCCCACCAGGAAAATCATAGAGATAGAATATGGGGATCTCATATTTCTCTTCCGGAGCAGACAGCAGTGGGGGGCATTCACCTCAATAAAAGGGAGGAGGGGAAAGGATTTACTGCCCCCTCAGTCCTTCCCCACAGTTGCAACCTAATTGCACAGCTGCTATTAATCTTAAGAAGAACCATGACCATGAGGAAGTTTTTCAGTTCCTATGGTGCTTTAAAGGATAATTGTCAGACTGGGCGCCTTACACAGATATGGGGGCGGGGGGAGAGAGAGAGATTTCTCCCCTCTTTAGACAACTAATTCACTGTTGTAAAACTATACTTAGCTGTATTACAACATATAAGAGCCTGGAAAATCCTCATTCTTGGGCAATACAAACAATATTAAAAAGCTCTGTGTACCCTGAGAGCCAGTTTGGTGTAGTGCTTAGGAGTGTGGACTCTAACCTGGGAGAATGGGGTTTGATTCCCAACTCCTTCACATGCAACCAGCTGGGTGACCTTGGACAAGCCACAGTTCTCTCAGAGCTGTTCTCTCAAGAGCATTTCTCAAGAGAGCTCTCTCAGCCCCACCTACCTCACAGGGTGCCTTTTGTGGGGAGAAGAAGGGAAGGAGATTGTAAGCCACTCTGAGATTCCTTCAGGTAGTAAAGGGTGAGGTATAAATCTTATCTCTTCTTCTCCTTCCTCCTTTCTTTCTTGCCCTATTTACAGACTTTTTCTTTACAGAGACATGGAGAAGTTGCTCTATCAGATGCTCTCCAGAGCCCAGGAAAGGATGTGCTGCACTTGACTTCTGTAATGTAGTCTTCAGGGGGATCTTACAGTACTCCTAGGAGGGTGGTGACAAAAAGGAGTTAATCTTCTCTGGCTGGTTCCTGGAAATGGGAGGGGTTATTACCAGCCAAGGGATATTAAGCCATGAGTGCCAGTCAAGAGCTGCTCTATTAGCATAAAATGGTTTCTTCGAGAGAGGCAAGGTGCATATTCATTTCCCTTTGCTCCAGAAGGTTACTGGTATAACACACTCTCCATGTTAGAAGACCGACTTTCTGGTGCTGCCATACCAATTATGATCGGTCCTGCAGAGGTTTGCGGTGACTATTGACATCTGCAACGTTGGTCAAAATAAATGGAAAGAGCAGAAAATCTTGAAACTATGATCTTATATTTCCCTTGTCAACTTTCAGTTCTCACATCCCGTGGCTGCAATGCACAGTAAATCATAATAAATACAGAGCTGCCATCAAAATTGGCAGCCACACGTCTTCTTATTCTTTTGAAATGTGCAGTGCCACTTAGCTTGCACCATCAAATTGTGCCCAGGCATTCTCTTGCCCCTGCCCTATACCACTGGCTGATGGAGCCAGTGAAACATAGAACATGATGGCTCAGGGCTCTGGACAAGTTACCGAGTGGAGGGATGAGAACCAGAAACGTAGCTGCCAGTTTAAGCAACAGAGCCAAGGCTATCATAACATGGAATTCCACCTCTGGTGTCTAGATTGACAAATCTATCAAGCAGTAGAATCATACGCAGAAGGTTATTGGTGTAACACGTGGAGTATTTTGCTTCACTTCTGAAGCTCAATACGCAGAATACAAATCTGTATTAAATGCCCTAGGGCAAAGTGAGCCTGTGCAGGTATCGGTAAGGTGAGGATAAATGCATTCATCTTAACAGATACAACATAGAAATCTCTCACACACATATGCCAAAAACTAGAAGATCCAGATTACACATTTCATTGGTTCTGCAAAGAACACAGCCTCCGATTTCAGCCACTATACTTGAAATACATATTTTTTAAAAATGTTTATTTCGGGAGTGAGAATATAGGCAAATTTATAAATCTATTGCTCCCTTCCAGATACCCTTCTATGGTTTGTATTCCTAAATTAAATTCACATTTGCAAATTATTACTTGGAAATAGGGAACCGTACCTTCAGCAATTGTGCTAACTAACAATGTCAACTCTGCAGGAGACCAGATTATCTGTGAGAGGAAGAATAGAGAAAGTTTTCTTGGAAAGGGGCCAGCTTTAGGTAGGGGGTGTTTAAAGCCTTGGGAGTTACTGTAGCAATAGAAAAGATTAATAATTTGCACATGTGAGACTCTTGGCAAGCAGGATGCAGCTGTAAAGAATTAACCCCTCTTGAGAGATGTAAAAACAGAGAGCAGCTGAGAAGAAAGGGGTTAGGGTACTAGAAAGTGAGAGTATGCCAGTACAGATGTCCAAGAAAAGAAAATATGTAAAGTGGGCTTGGGGATCTGAATGCATGAACGGGCCTGTGTAATAGTTTGGATACAAATAAAAGCAAACAGAGATGAAGTACTGACACACTGCTCCTGAGATCAACAATCTCACTGAAAGCCTTATGTCAAATTTCACCACTGTTTCTAGGAAAGATGTTCATGTGGTGGATGGCCAAACCAAGCCAACAAAACCTTACCACTGGCACACGCAAAAGCAAACTCTGTCTTCCTCAAATGGCCATGGTGCATTACATTACACCCGCTGATATAATAGAAGGCAAAGGAATAAACACCGAATGCAACAAAGTTCTAGTACCATGAGAACATACACGCTGGCTTTATACCACATTTGACCATTTGTCCAGCTAGCTCAGCATTGCCTGATCTCATCAGATCTCAGAAGCTACACAGGATTGTGTTGGACCTGGGTAACACTTGGATGGGATGCCACCAAGAAAGTCCAGGATCACGACTCAGAGGTAGGTTTGTCTCTTGTTTTAAAAACCCTATGGGTCACCATGAGTTGGCTGCAACTCGACAGCACTTTCCACCAGCAGCTCAGCATGGCCTGTATTTCCAGTATTGACTAGCAGCAACTCTCTATGGCATCACGCAGAGAAAGGTCTTGCCCAGCCTCTGCTCCCTTTGATCTCCTAACAGTCATTGTTTGATACTGAAGCTGAGATCTTCTCCATGTTCTACTACATTAAGGCTTCTCCCCAAAAGTCTTACATTATGACATACCACCAAGTTTTTTCAGTATCTATATAAAGCTGCTAGGAGAGGCTATCCAGAGATTTGGGTAGACTTGCCATGAAAATATAGATGACACTCAGTTCTGTCTTGCAGCCAGAGTATTGACTAAAGTGGGTCATACCATATCACTTCAGTTTTGTTCCATCTCCACTGGCTTCCAGTTTGCTTCCAGGCTCAATTCAAGGTGCTGGTACTGACTTTTCTCTGTACACCCTGGGACCAGCATACCTTAAAGACCACCTTCTTTGTATATGAACATACCCATTCACTCTGGTCATCTTTGGAGGCCCATCTTTGGTTGCAAGGAAAGGGCTTTCTTGGTTATGGCACCAAAATTTTGGAATTCACTCCCCATGGAGAGTCATCTATCTTCCTCTATTGGTATCTCCCGCCTATGGGTGAAGACATTTTTGTTTTGTTTGGCATACTCCCAATAATTAAGACCTTCCTCTTCTATTGTTTACGTGTTTTTATTTAGCTCTTTTATAATTTTAAATGTCATTTTGAATCATTCAAATGTTCAAGTGCTTTTATGTGTGCCATCTTGGGGACCCCAATCTGGTGGAAAGGTAGCATAAAAATGTTTTAAATAAAAAAAGTTATAACCATCCACCCATAATTAGGACATCATATACATGGACAACTATATTAGGAAGTCATTCACTTTCTATGAAATCCTAAATGGAATTGTACCCTTTTGAGACCACTAACTTTAATGGACACAGAAGGGTGTTACTCTGCTTAGAATGTTCTGGCACATCTATAGTCTGTTTGTTCTGGACTGTGAAGACCAGATATGTATTGGATAAGCATCTGTTGTTTTGTTAAAGCCTTTCAAAAGTCTGCTTGACTCAGGTTTATCAACATGGTCCCATTTTTTTAAAGTTGCCCTTTTCAGTTCAAGGTGCCTGCTGCAGACACGAACACACTTCTGTTTGTAAGCAAGAGCCAAAGGGGGTTTACTTTTAAAAATAAAACCGGGGGCCAGTACCTGGATTAATGCAGCTTTTAAATTGCACGTTCCATCCACTTGAATGTAACATAAGAATGACTCAAAGCAAAGACAGACTAACCGCTTCAGAAAAACCTTTAGATTGGTCTTTCCTTTCTCTAACGAAAATGAAAAACTATTCTCAATTTAAAAGCATACCATTTCTAATGATATAACAGCCTGATACAAAGCTAACCATTTTTTTCAGTGTACAACCTTTGTACAACCTTTGTTCATTTCTAACACTAATGCATCTTTAAGAACATCTTCTCTTGTTGCTGAGTTCTTTGAGCTGAGATGAGGGTTTTCATTATTTGATCAGTTAACAAGAAGCAACGTTCAGAGTTTAGGTTTATATTGAGCCTAATTTCCCCAGTGACAGCTGCACGAGTCACTTGGTCAGAACAGAATCTAAACATGAGGCTGCCTGTTTACACAGTCCCCGAGAGTCTCTGCACTTCCATTTCCTTTTCTGAAAGCAACTGTAGGAACCAGCTTCTCCCTCTCCATATCCCAGAGATTGGAGCTTCCACAAGTGCCACTGCTGATGGCTAAAGAGGAAGTTCATCATAGGGATGCTCAAGGACCTGTCACTTCATCTCAGCTTCTGCTCGCTTTTCCAGTTTGTGAGCAGCTCAAATCGTCCAGCAAATTACTTTCTGCATATTCAAACAGTACAACATAATCAGCAGCAGCCCAATTGGAGTCTGTTGTAAGCTGGGCCTAATTTACGACGAGTACTCAGAACAGAGCCCAGACATAGCCTTCTGGTAGGAACCAAGTTTAATAATGTTTTAACCCTGTCCCCAACAGTCTGGTATACCTCCCGCAGAGCATGAGATTAACCTTTAAATTGTTGGAATATACAAGGTCTATAGTGCACCTACTTGAGGAAGATCAGAAGAACAGCCTACAGGGGACAGTGGAAGGACTGCTAGTTAGCATAGCTAGATTAGGGACTTCCCACGATTTCAAATTATGTCCTTCCTGTCTCCTGACTGGCTCTTTGTTGACTTCCTGCTCAAACTGAGCCATCCCCCTTCATTCCAGTCTCTCACAGCAGTTAGTTAAGCCTCTCTCCCTCTCCTTTGTTCTATCGTAGTTCATCTCTTCTTTAATAAACCGAGTTTTGTTCCTCTGCATGTTTAAACTTGCCAACAGAAGTTACCACAGAGTCGCCACATATAGGCCTGGCATTGCTGCAAGCAGCTCCATGGGCCATTATTTAAATGAGTGAACACACCACTCAGTCTATTTATTTATATCTCACTTTTCCCTCATGGGAAAGAGGATACTACGTTTGTGTTTTTAAGCCTTACCATTTGGGATTCATCTATGTTAATTTCATGCATGGGCATTTTCACACAGTCTTGTGGGAGTCTTAGTCCCCCCTGCCTGATGTCATTTGATTATCTGACCCAACCAATCTGCTACTCTGGGGGGAGAACTGATTTGACCTACTGCCTAGATGCAAAAAACAGCTACAAGGCAGATGAAACTCCACCACTATTAACACTGGGCAGCCACAAAGCTGTCTATCATGCTGCTTGAGTCAAGGCTGCATGTCAAAGCCAGCCAGCCAAGGCTTGGCTTGTGAGTGATCGTGACTGGCATATGCTCTGGCCAAATCTGCTCACTATGGAGTTCTCAGCATCGCAGCTCATCATGACGCAGCTGAAACTTGATTTCATCTCGAAGTTTTTTCCGCCAGATGAAATAGAGCGAGACCAGCCCCTGTGATTGACACATGCTGACTAACCTAACATGCATTAGACCTATGAACTCTGGTAAGGAACAGCTGACGAGTCATCTTATACCAATCAAACAGGAAGCATGAACTGCAAGTCCAGAGCGGGGTCAGGTCTTGCATGGATATAGAAGGCCCAGCCTAGCTGGATCTTGTCTGATCTTGTCTGCTAAGCAGGGTTGGCCCAGGTGAGTATTTGGATGGGAGACTGCCAACGAAGTCCAAAGGCAGGCAAAGGCAAACCACCTCTGAACCTTTCTTGCCTTGAAAACCCTATGGGGTTGCCATAAGTCGCCACCACCACCAGGTTTTACCACATGACATACTGTGGCCTACTGATGTTCAGGCCAGACATTCTGTAGGCCACAGAGCTCGGGGGTGGAGCTTATTCCTTGCCTAAGTAACACTGGGTTATAAAAGGCTGTTGATTTTTAACTGATTTTTATGCTTTTAATCACGTTTTACTTTATAAGTGGCCTCAAGCAGATTCTTTGGACAGATGGCGCAGAAATAGCAAATAAAAATAATGTACTTTGAGATCTGCTGCGAAAAACATTCAGGGTGATTTCCCACTAAAGCTGACTCGGGGTAGTGCCGCCATTTGGCCCAATACTATTAGTCAATTTCACACCCGAAGCCGCGGGGCTGCATTTTGACCCGCGGCTTCACCCGATTTTCCCCGCAGCTTCGTAATCCTGTTTTTTGTGTGAACTGGCAAAATCCAATTGGAAAGTGCATTAGTAAAGGTAAAGGTTCCCTTGCTCGAAAGCCAGTCGAATCTGACTCTAGGGTTGCGGTGCTCATCTCCGTTTCAAAGCCGAAGAGCCAGTGCTGTCCGAAGACGTTTCCGTGGTCATGTGGCCGGCATGACTAAACACCAAGGTGCACGGAACGCTGTTACCTTCCCACCGAAGTGGTACCTATTTATCCACTTGCAATTTCTTGCTTTCGAACTGCTAGGTTGGCAGGAGCTGGAACTAGAGACAGGAGCTCACCCTGTCATGCGGCACCCGGGTCTCGAACTGCTGAACTACTGACCTTCCAGAGCCTGCAGTTCAGTGTCTTAACCACTTGAGCCACCGCAGCTCCTTAAAAGTGCATTAAAAGTGGATTATTTAGGGTGTGTGATTGTAGCTTAAATTGTAGCATATACTGAACCAACCTTAAATTTAAGGATCTTACAATATGCTAAAATCTCTACATGGCTCATTTGTTGTCCATGTTACCAATGCACTGAACAAACTGTTGTGATTTGTACAGTCATGGCTCACCTTGCTTAAAGTCACAGAATGAATTAATTTTTGCTTAGGCAACAGTTTAACCATATAGGCTGTTAGACAGCCACTAGCTAGACACCATGTCAGCAAACTACCCGCTGGGTGCCTTCAGTGTGTTCTAAACTGGGGCAGTTCCATTCAGAGTTTATGCGCGCTAAGAACACTGAACAACAACAACAAAAATTCTCCAGGGCATTTAGATGAGAACAGAGCTGAATGAGTTTCATGTAGTTTATACGCTTTACATCACACCCTATTGACAAAGTCCCCAGTACAGTTAGAATCAACTCAAAGCACTTTACCGTTACACAAGAATCAACATACAACAACAAAGATACAGCACACAGTAAACAGTGACACAAAATTAGCAAAACAAGCAAAACAACTGTGTGCTATATTTCCCACAACATATTCATAAAGGAGACTTCATTTGAAGTGTAATATATCTATTATATGAAGTCAATATGCCCATATAATCCATCATAGGAAAACGCAGAGGCCAAAGAGTAAATATACAGAATTATATATAGAAAGTCCAACACTTTTCCCAAGTAATTTTTCAGTGTTTCAGACCTCTGGTCCTTCCTCAGGAACAAAGAACTGTGAAAAATGCAATAATATGACAAACTTATTTAAGCAACCTTTCATCAAAATGCAATAATATAATTTTTCATAAAGAGTAATCCCATAGAAGTCCCTTTTTCCACTGTTACATATAGTCTCATAAACAAGAGTCACATTGGATCAAAACACAACATCAGCACACAATACAGAACCAATCATAATGCCAGCACTGGCCCAAGCGATTAAACCTTAACATCTGATCAAGTATCATAACATTTTTTAACAAGATCTCTAAATACATTCATCAACTGAAAACCTGTTTTCCTTTTTTTTTGAGCAAGTAATTGAGTCATAAGTAAGGAACACCCCTAAATGAGAAATGAGTCAACCCAATACTCTTTTTCCATTAGGAAGTCACTAGCTGTTCATTGATACTAACATTTAAAGAAATAACGGTGCTTACAAAAGCTGTGGATTGTCTATCTGTTTGGAACCTGGGAGTCAAGACTTCACAGCACTATATGCCACTGCCTGGTAATATCGCTTTCTTCAGATACACTCCAAAGAGGATGTGAAAGAATTTAGCCTGCATACGCAAACAGCTGACTTCTAATGGTTATGATTTCATTGCAACCAATTGGCCCCCTTTAAGCAGTCAAAACTATCTTCACACAATATACACCCCCGCCCCAATGTCTCTGGGGATGTATTTGCATGCAGAATGCAACACGTGACCTGGGCAGGCCACGGATGCAGCCACAGATCTTTCTGCCCCTGGGCCCGTGGGAATCGCTTCTGGGTAGCTGCAGCTATCTCTATGTAAAGTACAGGTCACATATTATCTTGCCTATGAAAATTAATCCCTGGAGACAGTTGGGTGCCTCATGTAGGGAAGAATTTAAATAGCAGAACCAGCCATAACAACATTAAGTCTAAAATATTAAATATTAATACCTTTAAAACATGTCCCCTTTGCTTTTATTTGTACTTCAGATTGGTATGAAGCAATCCAAAATACGAGATTTGAGAAACACTGTGTGAAATCATGGCAATTTGGTCTTTGAAGGAGCCTTTAGTAGCACATTTTGGAGGCAGAAATTGTTAGTTTTTCCCTCCTTACTCGTAGCTTACAAATTTTCATGAAGCATGTCCCCATTATACTGTACTAATCAGGGTTTTTATCCTCAACATTATATAAAAGAGCCAATGGTGGGTATACAGTGGAGAAGTGATGCATAAGCAGAATTTGGGAATCCATGCATTCCGTGAATGGATGGTTCCCACAGCAATACATGTATTATCACTTAATTTCTGCTCATTTGATAACTAGCAGCAGAATTTGTGGATTTATTAACAAGAAAGTACCAGGATGGAGTGACATCTCTGGATGTTCTATCTCTGGATGTTCCTATTCACACACACAGGCCTTAGTTTGCATTGCAGTCAAGTAATAAACACATATGTGTGAACCAACTGTCATGGTGAGAGAAATAGGCAAGTTTATTTATTTAGATAATATGTATACCCTACTTTTCTCCACAATGGGAATCCAAAGTGGCTTACAACACCCTTCTTCATTTTAGCTTCGCAATCACCACCCTGTTGGATGGGTTATAGGGTTGTGCACCAAGAAAACTTTTGTTATAACTTCATATCTGGAACTTGGGGGGGGAGGGTTACCATAACTGCTTATGTTTGTGTAGGACATTATCATTTCAGGAGTCAAATCTGTGTGGTTTGTTTGGGTTATGGCGGTTTGAGGCCCATTATTTTCAATGCAAAGTCTAGGGCAGCTATTTTTTAAAAAAAATGGCACAAAATTTACAAAGAACATAGTCCTCCCTCTAATCTGAAGACTCCCTAAATTTCAAGTGAACTAGGCTAAGGGGTTCAATTTTACAGACCTATCGGTGCAGGTGTGCTTTTCTCCACTGATTCCTATCGAGTGAGTCGTGCCAGCCACCGGCATGGTGGTGGTGTTTTTTAACTGTCTGCATTCATTTCACTTTCTTACTCATACAGTTCCTGTCTTTGAAGGAGCCTTTAGTAGCATTCATTTCACTTTCCAACTCATATAGTTACAGTCTTTGAAGAAGCCTTTAGTAGCATACATAACACTTTTCTATTCATACAGTTGCTTTTTAAACCTTTATTCTGAAAACTCTGCTTTTGCCATCTTTCCTTGATGTGGAATGTTGTTCATTTTCTTTCACAAAGCAAGGAAGGAGGGACTTCGTTTGGGGGAGGGGGTTTGTAGTGGGTGTTTTTCAGCCAAATGCCAACAAAACTACAACTGAGCTAGTGCTGCCTGTCCACCAAAGAACCCCCAGTTTTCAAGCAAATTGGACTGTCTGATTTTATGGGCCCTGAAGAAGATACCCTCAGGAACTGCACTTGCAAAGAAAAAAAGGGCTCCACCCCTGCAAAAGGGGGGGAGAACAGCTGCAACTTCTCTCTAAAGGTGATTGGCTGGGATCACTCCCTTACAAAGATCTGACTGGGAGCAAAACATGCCATTGCCCAGAAAATTAGTAGAATCAAAGCAAAACCCAATTGCATAATGTGTTGCTGGTAAGTACCCGAACTTGGAGGGGGAATGTATGTTTCTGGGGAGGGGGCCAATACTCACTCTAAGCTGTGGAGTCTTATGAGCAAAAATTCTACTTTGTGAGCTACTGGCATTAAAGTTGTGAGCAAGCGATTTGGCTACTGCATAATTTAGTTTGCTCTGGAGCCATCCTTCCTGAGCTAAGACAAAAATGTGTGAGCCGGAGGCTAAAAAACTGTGAGCTAGCTCACACTAACTCTGCTTAGAGGGAACACTGGAGTGGGCTCGTAATTCCTAAGAATCCCTGATTTGTATTCCCATTCCAGGAAATCAGTGTAATGACCCAAATCAGCAATTTCTGTATATATCTTCAGCTCAAAAATTTCATTATGCAGACCCCTAATAGGTGAGGACACCCAGCAAGCTTCCATGGCAGAATGGGGATTCAAACCTGGATCTCCTACATCCCATCCCAGATCTTAGTCTGATACTTGAACTACTGGGTCTCCAGAAGCACAAAAAGTATAGTTATCTCTACTTTGGATCCACCACATATACCACTGGTGGTGGGGGGAAAGAACTTTCCTTGGCAAGTGACATAGAAGCTGCTTATTTTGCCTTCGATGTCCTTATCTTGTACAACACAGAACAAGATTCTCCTTCCTCTGTGGGTGTGAGTTTTTCCACAGAAAAAGAGAGGAGAGCTGTAATGTGTTTGGAAGCACTGTCACTTTGATGTGAAAATTTGGGGGAGGATAAAGGTATGTGTTAAGTAGCCTACAAACAAACAGAAAATGTATGACACCTTTGGTCAAAGCAACCTCAAAGCAATGATACCCTCTTCAAAACTGAATCAAAACAAACTTTTTCCGTGCCTGGCACATGGTTTGGCTAGGATTACAATCTAATTGGTTGGTAGATTGGGTTAAACAGATTGACAAACAGACCTCAGCCTTATCTCACTAGGACTGCAGGACCAAGAGCCCTGGTTGTACCCACTTCTCTCCCCCCTGCACTCTCTATTGCTCTTATTAAGGCCCCAGAGACTGAGGTGATTCTCTAAAAGCACACTCGTGTCCTTTCAGCTTTTGAGACAGATAATAATCCAAGAGTGGCTCTCTTCAACAGACAAAAACTGTCATAAAATTCCCCCATCACTTGTGTCTTTAGATGCAGCGTCATATTTACTTACAAAGGGGGAGGACGGAAACAAACCCTTGACTCACCGGGAACTTGCATCACAAGAACTGTGTGGGGTAGGTAAATATAAACTTCATTCAAAGACCTGAATCTTTCCTGGGTTCTCTTGTAAAAGAGCACAATGATTTTATTTATTCATTTTTTTATCATTTCTAATTCCGTCCTCTTCCACCAAAGGCACTCAAAGTGGCTGGTTCGTCATTAAAAACAATGTATAAAGAACAAATCACAGAATAAAATGACCATACATTAAAACTGCAGCAGCCAAAATGAATGTCTCACAGTGATATTACCAACAACAGTACATTTCCTAGTAGCGGCAATAAAATAAGATTTCAATTTACAGAGCAAACATGGCCATTGAATTAAACACTGAAAATAACTGGCATGTAGATGGTCCATATCTATATAAAAGAAAGTCCCCTCACCCTAAAATCAATGCCCAGGCCAAACCCTTGGACCTAGAAACATGAAATTTGGGGAGAGCGTTCCTACCATGATGCAGATGCTTACTAAGAAGGGATTTTTAGAAATTCAACACTTAAGGGGATCAAAAGGGGTAAAATGTGCTCCCCCATTGCTTCCTATGTGGCTGCCTCCTTGCACCCCCCACTGTCTGGTCAGCTGCAGATCTCAGTGTTTTGAGGTAAAAAAACCCCAGTTACAGCAGACTGCAGAGAGCTAATGACAGTTGAGGAAATCAGGAATGGCCAACAACCACCTGTGAGGTGCAGCAATGCTGCTGGCCCAGCCTCCTGGATGGCTTCCAACACATTCTCCCCTGCCTCCTACACCAGAGAGGTGGCTGTCAGGTGCAGCAGCAGATGCAGGGTGCTTAAAGCCATCAGGGGCCTGCCCCAGCAGTAACGCCTTAGTGATTCTGCTGGCCCAGCCTCCAAAGTGGCTTCTAATACTACTCCCCCTCCTACACTGGACAGGCAGTTGCCTGTCAGGCGTAGGAGAGGAGGCAGGATGCTTACAGCTGTTGGGGAGGTTTGCTCAGCAGGATCACCTTAGTGATGCTGCTGGCCAGCCTCACCAATGGCTTTAGCCACACTCCTACCCACTATGGAAATATACCTCAAATTTGTAGAAAAGTGGTTTCCTGTATTAGATTATTTAACTTCTCACAATGTGAGTTCTAGAAAATTGGTTCATATGAACTTGCTCAATATCTGATTGCTCGGATGGTGTTTTGAATATGTAGTTATGCCCCACTTCTTAAATGTAGCATAAATGAGAAGCATTTTTGTAAGTAAGTAAGTAAGTAAGTAAGTAAGTAAGTAAGTAAGTAAGAAAGAAAGAAAGAAAGAAAGAAAGAAAGAAAGAAGGAAGGAAGGAAGGAAGGAAGGAAGGAAGGAAGGAAGGAAGGAAGGAAGGAAGAGAAGGAAAGAAAGAAAGAAAGAAAGAAAGAAAGAAAGAAAGAAAGAAAGAAAGAAAGAAAGAAAGAAAGAAAGAAGGAAGGAAAGAAGGAAAGAAAGAAGGAAAGAAAGAAGGAAAGAAAGAAGGAAAGAAAGAAAAGTTTTCCCTGCACTCCCCCCCCCAAATCCAGTGCCCGGGCCAAACCCCTGCACCAAGAAACCCAAAATAAGGGGAGTGCATTCCTACCATGATGTCAACCCCCACTTCAAAGAGATTTCTGAGAAACATGATTCCTAAAGGGGTAAAAAAGGGGCAAAATGTGTTCCCCCAACTGTTTTCAATGTGCCTGGCATGGCAATTGAGTTTATGAATGTTCATGGGGAGATAGTAAAGGATCTTTCTAGGAGCCTGCTCCAGAGTGAGCTCACCAAGCAGCCTGGTGATCCTAGCACCTGAGGGCAGAACCACCACTGTGGGCTACAGAGAGGTCCTTCAGTAGGGGGGGAAACAGTACGTATGTCTCACTTCATCCTTTACACTACAGTCATCCTACAACAAATGTTACCTTTCAAACTTCACATGATCAGTATTATAACTGGGTTTACGGAACTTAAACGGGTATCAGGCTAGTAGATAATAAAAATCAAGCAAACCCAAAACACAATCAGCAATCAACATACTTTCCATCTTGATGTGAAGTCTCAAAGCCTGGAAATCTTTTTCATGCCTTTGCTTAGTTTCCATAGTCTAGTGTTTTCTCTGTTAATAACTGTAATAAATTGTGTTATTTTTACCAGAATAGCAAATTCTAAAAGTCAATAGGATCTGAGCAATTTTTTTTCATGTCTACAGTCCTTCTAAAATTGAGGAATCTAATAAAATACTGTGCGTAATGTTTTACAAAGATGGTTCATACAGGCACTCTCTTATACATCCTAGTATGCCTTAAAAGTTGGTAACAATCCTGTCAGTATTTACTTCATCTTGAAGTAGACCCTGGGATTTCAGTCAGAATATTTACCATATCCATCAGTGTGTTAGACAACAAACCTTTAGTGTCCAACATTTCAGTGATTAAAAAAAGAACATCCTTGTAACCCCTCTGTTTTCATGACACGGATCACAACCAAAACCTCACTACAATCCAACATTACTAAATATTGCTGAAGGTTCTGTTGTGCTTATAATATTTGGCCGCTCTTCAATTGTCTGATTTCCCTCAATTACCAAACCAATGTTTTTGTTCTGATAAAAAAACTACATACCTGTCATGATGCTGGAATATGTAACTAGGGGGTTGCATACGGGTCTATCTGAACAGAAAATCTACTTGAAAATACCTTACCAGCATTTTGGAGGTAGATTTCAGCATTCCAAATGTATCCAGGTTTTCTCAAGAAAACTGGGGGTGGGGGGTGGGTGTTCCTGAAGAATCCCAGATATATTTAGGAATTACCGGGCAGATCCAAAAACAGCAAGAGAGGCTGGAGCAGATTGTTTCCAACTCTCAGCCGTTTGCCGGGCTTCTACTGCAGTCCCTTTAAAGTTTAAATGGACTTCAGAAGACAGCTGGTGCTGGTGGGGAGCAGACTGTTCCCACTGGCTCAGCTTGGGGCTGGCTTCTCCTGCAGCCTGGTTTAAACCAGGCTGCAGGAGAAGCCAGCCGCAGGATCTGCTGTGCTGCCAGGAACAGATTGCTCCCCACAGGGTGGCTTTGCACTGACTTCTCCTGCAGAAAAGCGAGCCCAGCCAGGATCCTCTATGCCACCAGGATCAATGTGCTCCATTGATTTAAGTTCAAACCAGACTGCAGGAGAAGCAAACCCAGCCAGGATCAGCTGTGCCCAAGGGGAGCAGATTGTTCCCCACTGGCTCAGCTTTGCGCTGGCTTTGTTTTTTAACCAGTATTTTTCTTCTCGAGTCTACTGGACCCGGAAAAAATTCAGGATTTCCAAAAAAAAACCCCAGATCTGAATACCATACTGATATTGGAATCTGGGATTTTCCAGAAACTTGGGGGGGAAAAAATGGGTCCAACAGACCAGAACAACAAAGTTTAATTTTTTCCACACATCCCTATTAACAAGCTTCTATGGCACATAAACGGCACACATAAGATTCCCAGCTGGTAGGTGATGTGAAAGAGCTCTGCCTGAGACCCTGGAGAGCTGTCACCAGTCTGAGTAGACAATACTGACTTTGATGCACGAAAGGTCTGATTCAGTATAAGGCAGTTTCATGTGATTTCTCATGTGGTCTCCATTCAGGCATTTAGAACCCAATGCTTGCTTAGCTCCAGCAAAGTGGCTGTATCAAATACCCTTTGAAATGCCCTGGAGCCTGTTTCACAGAAGCAGTAGTTTATTAAAATGGCAGGCTCTGCATTGCACAGTGTTCATGTGCATGCGTTTGTACACATGTGCTCTACAGACAAGGTCCCATCCACCACAATCCCACTTGAAGATTTGACTGTTAGAGGTGCTAGAAGAGAACTAAACCCTGAAGGACTCTGGCATCTCACACTGGCAACATCTTTAAAAAAGGCATCTTGAAGAAGTCAAACTGGAGATGATAATTTACCAGGGAGAGATACCAGAAAAAAGGGACTGTTCCTAAATAGGAGCCACGTAGTGAAACTTACTTGGGTTATTGTTTCTCCTGGGAAATAAGCACAGAAAGACTGCATAGATGAAGCTCCCATTAAGAAAACTACCTCAGGTAGCAGTTTTTCTGTGCCACCAAGGCAGAAAAAGGGGGCGGGGCCTCATGGGAAGGTCCAAAGAACAATTGTACAATGAGTGAGAGGTCTATTTGGCTGCCAATCATCTGAGGCAACATTTACCTTAATTATAAGGGTCAAGATTTCTAAATCCCATGTTCTATTGACATTAGTAAGAATGTATGAATAGGTAAATGCTTTGTTCTTTTGAGTTTTGTTTTACTTTCGTAAGATCCATGGCTTGGACCCTATACCTTGATTTTGCTTGCCCTCCCCTTTGTACCATTGTGGAGGAGGTCCTCTGCCGCTAGTCACTTCTGCTCATATTAGACCAATGCCTTCCAAGAACTGAAAAGTGCCTATCGCCACCAGAAGAGCATGCTCCAAATCACAGCACTGCAAGGGATGAAGAAGACCCATGTACTTCCTGCTTATTTTCATTTACAAGTTCTCCCCATTTTGATGGTTTCTTTTGTGACTGTTCTGATGTCCATCCCACAGCTGCATCCATTCCAAAGCTGCTTAACATCTGTTTCAATGCCATGCATGTGGGAAAGAGATCACCTGCTTTTCATGTTAAACATACTAACATGTAAGATTTATTTGATCCTCTTTTCAGCAGCAAATGATGTGTGATTTGCCCCTTTGTCCACCATTAGTCAGGAAAGATACTTTTAATGCTAAAACTCTGAACAACAGGTCAGATTTGATGGGAATTTTAATACTGAATTTCAGTAAATACAACTGGGAAACAGATGCCTAGATTTTCATCCTAAATACATAGAAACCTGACCTTTTGAGATGAAGCAAAGTGGTCATGAAATTTGGTCACATCACGACTTATCAGAAGGCACAAAGAAAGCATTGGTATAGTGACATGGTGGTGTAGGGATAGGAACTTGCTGGTTTGTTCAATGTAGCTAAATATTCCTGCCCGCCACCTAAAATCAGAAGACTGTGTAGAAATCTTGGCTATATGACTGAAAGATTCCACTATCAGGTGGTGAGCAAACCAGAGGTGATAGCTAGCCTTTCCCACATATTCAGTGATGTTTCCCAAACTATCTGTTTTAAACATAGTATAATTCCAAACATTCCTGAATGCACTTTTCAAGAATCACAACACAGAGAGCGTTTTGATACACGTAAGACTTTTGCAGGGTGTTTTTTTTAACAATGTCAAATTTTCCCCAATCATGGGAATTTTAGCTTGGTGATGATATTGAGCACATTCTGATAGAGCTTCCTAATCTTCTTACCAAATTATAATTTCCATGGAACAATTATTAAGCCATCTAAGTCTGTTGTGTAGGTCAGACATACGGTCAATATAGCTAATTATCATAATGGCACCATCTGTGGACACTAAATCCTGAGACTGGGGCCATGAACAGACAAGACAGATCTTTCTATGAACTGTGGGGAAGCCCCAGGTTTGCAGAAAAATCTGAAATTTAAAAACAACAACACACACATTGGGGAGGTAAAAGCCCTGAAAATAATGGAAGCAGTTCCTGTAGCTTTAAGAAATGAATGCCCTCTCAGTGGCCTGTTTTAGCCATCACTAGGTCACCAGGAGCTGCGGTGGCTCAAGTGGTTAAGACGCTGAACTGCAGGCTCTGGAAGGTCAGTAGTTCAGCAGTTCGAGACCCGGGTGCCGCATGACAGGGTGAGCTCCTGTCTCTAATTCCAGCTCCTGCCAACCTAGCAGTTCGAAAGCAAGAAATTGCAAGTAGATAAATAGGTACCACTTTGGTGGGAAGGTAACAGCGTTCCGTGCGCCTTGGTGTTTAGTCATGCCGGCCACATGACCACGGAAACGTCTTCGGACAGCGCTGGCTCTTCGGCTTTGAAACGGAGATGAGCACCGCAACCCTAGAGTCGGATTCGACTGGCTTTCGAGCAAGGGAACCTTTACCTTTACCTAGGTCACCACAACAGTAACGCCAGCCTTGGGCTGCAATCACACACACTAAATAATCCACTTTCAATCCACTTTCAGTGCACTTTTGAGTTGGATTTTGCCAGTTCACATAGTAAAAATCTGTTTGGAAAGTGCATTTCAAGTGGATTTAAAGTGGGACTGTTTCTGGGTTGCAGAGCAGCAGAACGGACGTCCTCTTGGGAAGCTTCTGAGAGATGCCGACTCTTCGTGGTTTTTTAGGGGACTTTCAGGGGTCCCAAAGTCCCACCGACTCTCTTGGAGGGAGGGTCGGCTGCAAGGGATTCAACCCAACACCTTATGAATGGCAATGAGCGTTTGGCAGCTAGGGCTATCCTGAAGCTGAACCATGAAGGTGCACAGTCATGGAGCCATGACTGTGAAGCTGTTTACACCCGAATAAGAGAGCTGTGATTCTCTACATATCATTCAAGAAGATATCAGCTATCCTGTGAGTAACTGAATATGCAACAACTAAGAGTTTATGATTAATAGCTTTGAAATCCCCTTTAAATCTACTGAATGAGGAAGAACAGAGGAGTGGATTTCCCCCTCCCCCCCTCTCCTCTCTTAAGCCGTGGAGACGAGATTGGGAAGCAAAGACTTACCCAAAAAAACTCTTTGGGGGTAAAAGGAGTTAAACTTTGACAACAGAACAATTTCTTTACTGGAAACTTAACTTAAGTGGATGAATCAATTGCCTGGAACTTAAAGAAAAATTCTGTTCTTTGCATTGTAAGGGATTTAAAAAGGAAGTAGGCAATAGTGTGGTCTTAATTAGACTACTGAGCTTATGGTTGGGCATAGTGACGAGGCTGAATGAAACCTAAGCTTAGAGATTGTTCTCTGCACTGGATATAACTAAAAGACAGTACACCATTAAAAGAAGATGGCTCTACGTAGTATGTGCAGGGAGACAGAGAACCAAGATGACTTTGAAGAGCTGCCAAAATTACAGCTTTCTAGGGAACAAAAAGAGGAACTTATAAAAACAATTCAATGGGCGATTAAAGAAGCAATCCAAGAAACCTTTCAGAGTTTTTATGATAAGGAGCAAGAGGAAACGATAACTGAACAGGAGGAGCCACAACAACAACAGAATGCTATGGAAGAATTAGATTTCAATCAAGACCTTCTATTTAATGAATTAGCTGTTGTATCAAATGAGAGGATAAGAAGCACCACAGGACAACCAAACATCATTAATAAAAGCATGGCTGACTCTCCAACTGCAGAGATGGCAAAAGAGAAGACTCTCCTTCTCCAAAACAAACCAGGAATACTGGAATTTGTACTAAAACTTAAATACAGAGGGGATGAAATAAAAGAACTTTCCTTACTATATAAAGGGAAAAGACACAGGAGCTTGTTAATTCTTAAAAAAAAGAGTACTAAGAAATAAAAAAGATTAAATATTATAGCTAAAATGTCCAATTTGTAATTATTGCCGACTCATGAGGAATTTATTAATACGCATAATAATGTAACCTAACTTTAAAATAGAAGGTTAAGGATAGTATTAAGCAAATGGTTGATGTTAGACTTGGTAGAAATAAAATATGAGTAAGACTTGAATGTAGAATTATTTTTTTATGGACAGAAATTTATAAGTCTGTTTAATTGCTTCAATGATTGTAGCCAAAGTTTGTCTTGAACTACTTTGCACCTTTGATGGGGCTCTGTTGGTGCCAGCACTGGAGGTTAGGGGTTTGGGAGTGCTCCTGGATGCCTCCTTGACGATGGAGACCCAAGTAGCAGCCACTGCCAAGTTGGCCTTTTATCATCTTCGGCTGATTAGGCAGCTGGTTCCCTTCCTTGAACACAACAACTTGGCAATGGTGATCCATGCGATGGTCACCTCGAGGTTGGACTACTGTAATGCTCTCTACATGGGGCTGTCCTTATCACAAATTCGGAAGCTACAGCTGGTGCAAAATGCTGCAGACAGGTTGTTGATGGGTTTCCCAATACAGGAGCACATTCAGCCTGTGCTGAAGGCATTGCACTGGCTACTGATAGCATACCAAATTCACTTTAAGGTGCTGGTTCTTACCTTTAAAGCCCTTTATGGTCAGGGACCTACATACCTGAGGGACCACCTTTCCCCACGTTCCCCAGAGAGCACTGCGATCAGGGTCTCAACACCAACTCACCCTTCCCAAATCAAAGGATACCAGGCTAGCTACAACCAGGGCCAGGACTTTCTCGGTGGCAGCTCCATTCTGGTGGAACAAGCTCCTGAAGGAGATCAGGGCCCTGCGGGACCTTATGTAGCTCTGCAGGGCCTGCAAAATGGAGCTGTTCCGCCAGGCATAAGCTGCCCTGGGGGAGAATGCCCTGTCCCCTGAAATTCTTAAAGCAGCCTAAGCCACCCGTACAATATTAGATCGGGATCAACCACTAGGATGGCACGGAAGTCTGAGCACCATCTCAAATGTAATGTTAAATTGTTATCTGTTTAATGGTAATTGGATCATTATTGTTAGCATCTTTTAATGTTGTGATTGTTATACGGTTTTATGGTTATTATACTATTTATTATTGTTTTTATGCTGATATAAGCTGCTCTGAGCCAGCCATGGCTGGGACGGCTGGGTATAAATGTAGTAAATAAATAAATACATGATCTGACCCCGGACACTATATATTCCATATTATACATTAGTTGGTATTTTTTCTTCACTGCATACACGTTGCTCAATAAACTGTGTTGTGACAGTTACTAGAGAGAGGTTCTTAGAATCTTTGGGGGGATTGTAATGAAGAAGAAGAGGGTGGTCAGGCTAGAATGTAACCTCCATATGCAAAGGGTGCGTCTGTTGAAATGCCATTTGCTTGGGGTTCATAGTGCACCCTTTGTGCAACATTTGTTGGTATCTCAAAAACATCTGGTTAGCCACTGTAGAAAATGGAACACTGGACGAAAACCTTGAGGCCTCCCTGGATGAGTCACTATACTAAGTAACCTTGGACTTGTGGGTCACCATACCCAAAAGGCTGGGAACCACTGTCCCAAAGACCCCTGAGAGGGAGCTAAATCCTAAAGAATAAGAATTATAGTAACTCACACACAAAATAAATTAACAAGACATTCCCAAAAGAAAAAGTGACAAAAGAGGGACAGTGATTTACCCAGGACAGGAATCAGAAAACAGGGACTATTGCTGATAAACAGGGACAGATGGAACATATGCTAGCTAGAAAACTGTAAGAAAGAAAATTGCAACACAAGGTATCTTTTTTTAAAAAAAATCTTGTCAGGTAATGAAAGGTGCTATGCTTGCAAAGGTTTCTAGAACGACATTTTAATTGCATTAAGTTGTGACTAAGAAATGAGTCTGGTTTTGCAGTGAATACATTATGTAAATATTAACAATTTAAGCAGAAATTATCCAAATGTAGTGAACCTTTAAAAAAAATGACTTGTCCCTCACAAGGACTTTTTAAATATATTTCTAAAATACTAAACAGAAATTGGGGGAGGGGGGAATTAAATAGCCCATGATAGAATTAGCATAAGCAGAAAATGTCACACGAAACAATTGGACACAAAGAAGAAAGGAGGCCTGAGCATCACTGACTCTAGAAGTTTTTCCTTACCCAAAATAGTTAAAATCAAATTAAATATTTATTGTTGAAGAAGAAGAAGATTTGGTTCTATGCCCTGCTTTTTTCTACCTTAAGGAGTCTCAAAGCAGCTTACAGTCTCCTTTCCTTCATCTCTTCACAACAGACATCTTGTCAATAGGTTTGGCAGCCTCCAGGTAGGACCTGGGGATCCCCTGGAATTACAGCTCATCTCCAGACTAACAGAATGGATGCTTTGGAAGGTGAGCTCTATGGCATTGTACCACACTGAGGTCCCTGTTCTCCCCAGGCTCCATCCTCAAATCCTATCCTCTGCTGGGGGCAGAGGGGACCTGGCAACCCAACTTATGAAGCAGGTGGGGCTGAAAGAGAGCTGAGGGAACTGTGACTGGCCAAAGGTCACCCAGCAGGCTTATGTGGAGAAGTGGGGAATCAAACCCAGTTCTGCTGCTCTCAAGCACTACACACTAGCTCTCTGACTGGACATTTAACCAGCCTCTCTTCCATCATGGAATACAAGATGGTAGATAGAGTATTCCTAAGAGGTCTCCAAACCTAGGCCCGACAAGACCCAGATCTGCTCAGCTTCATACAGTTTCTAAATCCTCTGCCTTCCAACCATCTCATGGAACCCAAAAAGCAGTTGCTTCAGCACACATGCAAAGGTACTCCCTTCAACCTAGAGACTTGTTATTTCAAACATTTATTGTGGTAACATACAAGGATACAGCACAACTAAATAACCCTGTACAACAGAGGTGTCAAACTCATTTGTTACGAGGGTGGGATCTGACACAAATGTCACTTTGTCGGGCTGGGCCATGTGTGCCATAAAATGTAATGCCAGGTACCGGAGACATAAACTTTATAAAGGACACAGGTGAACCCAATTAACAATATTATCTTTAACTCAAAATACAAACAAAAGCAATTGATAACTAGCAGTGAAAGCAACTGATTTACTGGGGAACCCACAAACCCCCCAATAAATGTATTTAATCACATGCAAGACTAGGTTCCCCCCCCAAAAAAAAAAAACACCAGATATCATAAAAGGGTACCTTACATTTCCATACATACCAGCTGCTTGCTGGCTGGGTAAGAGCCTTGGATGGGCCTGTTCCGGCCCCTGGGCCTTATTGTTTGACACCCCTGCTGTACAAGGTACTGTAAATGATAACATTATTAAGCAATTCAATGTATTAGCTGTTTTATCTATTTTAAAAATACAAACCTAAATAGGGGCCATATTCGACCCTCTGCAGAGTGGGACTTTCCTGCTTCCCCCTCCTGTTGCAGCCCATTAAGATCCCCCCTTTTGTTCCTGCTAGGCCCTCCGGAAAAGCAAATCAGGGATCTGCAGTTAAAGAGGGGAATTGGTGGGACTTGCCTCTCCCCTTCCACAGGTGGAAATGCCATTCTGTCAGATGGGGTTGCCAGGTCCCCCCTGGCCACCAGCAGAGAATGGGGGGAGGTAGGATTGCCAACAAACATGAAATTGAGCAAACTTCAGCGGACAGCGGAAGACAGGAGGGCCTGGCATAATCTGGTCCATGGGGTCACGAAGAGTCGGACTCGACCGTGCAACTGAACAACAACAACAGGATTGCCAGATTCAGGTTGGGAAACTTCTGGAGATTTGGGGGTGGAGCCTGGAGAGGATAGGGGCCTCAGTGGTGTACAATGCCACAGAGCGCACCTTCCAAAGCATCCATTTTTTCCCCAGGGGAACTGATCTGTCAGTCTGGAGATGAGCTGTAATTCCAGGGGATCCCCAGGTCCCACCTGGAGGCTGGCGTCCCTACAAGCAACAGACAATTATTGCCAATTAGGACAGGATAAGAAAG
Organism: Gekko gecko; assembly: GCA_029375565.1. Taxonomy (NCBI): domain Eukaryota; kingdom Metazoa; phylum Chordata; class Lepidosauria; order Squamata; family Gekkonidae; genus Gekko; species Gekko gecko. Next base: position 39,072,502 of record JAPDNY010000003.1, on the reverse strand, counting down.
TGGGTGCTTCAGTTTTATCAGGAAAGATGTGCTCCGTTCAAGCTAAGAGTTTTTCCTATAGCATCCATAACCGATAACTGTGAAATGGTATCGATAATATAAACAAGAGCTAAACCCAGCCATATCCTAATGACCTTGGCCTAAAGGCGTAAATGTTCTGCCAGAAAAACAGACTATGATTCTTTGCCAAGTCAGCCACAGGCTAGGGTTGCCAATTCTGGAGATTTGGGGGTGGAGCCTGGGAAGGGTGAAGTCTGGTGATGGGAGGAAACTCAGCAAGGATGTGATGCCACAGAACACACTCTTGGAAGCTGTCATGATCCTCAGGGGAACTGATCCCCCACCTGGAATTTGGCAATCCTACCTTGGCCCCAAAAGCCAATGAAACCAGGTCAAGTTTACACACTTCCAAAAAGTGCTCAGGTTTCTTTATGATTAGTATGATGAATAATTACAAGCAAATCACAAAACCAAATCAATACTTCCTCACTTTTATATTGGCCTAGAGGCTGAATTAATTTCCAAAAGGAACCATCCAGAAGACTCTTGGAGTCAATTCTCCTTTAAATGTTTGTACACAGACATTCACATATCCCCAAACATATGCTTTTCTCTTGCAATTCAGATATCTGGATTGTAACATAGATTAATATGATTTTTCTCGTGTGTCCTGGTATCAAAATACATAGCATAGCAAAATACATACCTTTCAATATTGGGGTTTGTCCTTGAAATATAAGAAGTATTTGAGGCCTTTTCCTCACAGAGCCTCTGGGGCTGAAGGTCAGTGCTTCCTTTTGGAAAATGTGGCTTCCATACTGCTTGAGACCCAGCTTCATGTGTTTGTTGTGTACCTAGCCTTTTTATTACTCTATGTATTAAATACATACTAGATTTTTCTAGAAACAAACAAACAAACAAACAAAAAAGCCAAACAAGAATCTTCTTCTAGTCCACTTTGGGCTTCACTCTTTGACCTAGAAGCCATTTTGGAATTGAGCAGAGGATATTTCAGTGTGGGAGGGAAGTGGTCCGTTTCATTCAGAAACCCATTCTTTCATCTTTCCAGTTCCAAAATGCCAGAAAACTATCCTAAAAGTACCCCAATGTACTCTGAGCTTTGTGTCATATTGTCTATATAGGGTCGCCAGCCTCCAGATGGGGCCTAGAGATTTCCCACTTTTCCAATTGATCTCCAGCTGACAGAGATCAGCTCGCCTGGAGAAAAGGGCTGCTTTGAAGGGTGGACTCTATGGCATTGTATCATGCAGAGGCCCCTCCCCTCCCCCCAAACCCCGCCCTCTCCCAGATCCACCCCCAAAGTCTCCAGGTATTTTCCAACACAGACCTGGCAACCCTATATCTATACAGGATGCACTGGCAACCTGGTGTTTCCACCCATTATTTACCACCCATTAATTCCTTGCTAAACATTTACTTGAAAGGTCCTAGAGGTTTCTGTTTCGTGGGCAGATCTAAATTCTCCAGATCTAAATTTTGGGATTTGCAAGTACAGAAATACAGAAATCTGTCTTTAAAAATATTTGGAATTCAGTAATCTTGTGCCCTGGCCCTGCAACCTAAGGCAGGGATTTGTTTTATAACATGAGGTGCAGAATCTGCCTCTAACAGGAATTTATTCACATTCTGAATGAATTTACTTCCATAAGGTCTAAATTTGCTTGTTGTCTACCAGCCTGCCTTCTCTATAAAACATGGCAAACCCTATCTAGCAAATGCAATTCCCCCTTTTAAAGTGTTGATAAAAACCCTTTTGACAGGATGACTTCCCACATTGGAGTCATCTCTTGTAGCTGCAAAATACATTTCAATGGTTTCTAAAATGTTTTAAATGAGCAGAGTGAAATATATTTATTTGCCTTTAATCATAGTGGTATATTCAGTAAAAAGGCTATTGTCTCTTCGTTGCTCAGAGAGATGTTTTTTTTCTAAGGCTGCTTAAGAGGCTATAAACCTCAGGGGTGTCTATCTCCTGCAATGTAATTAATTTTAATTGTATTACAGACGTTTTCAGATTTGCTAACTTCTGTCTTCTTAAGAGAGAGAAACAGACAGAGAAAACATAATGTGCTTACTAATTAAGGAGCTAAAATGGAAAAATATCTCAGTGATAGAAGGAATATGTATATTCCCTTTCATCAGAAGACATCTTCAGTAGTTGGAGGGAGGTAATTGTTTTTTTCATCTCAGGAGCACTATAGATATTGAACTTGCCTTCAGCATAAAAATGTTTTTTGTGTGTTGAGTCCAAGAGAAACAGACATTACTGAATAGTAGCCAAAATTTACTTTGCAACAGAAAAGTACTCCCTTCGTGTGATCACTCTGTCTTTTTAGTATTCAGCCCAGAGGATTCAGAAAAAGATTACATTTACCATAATTAACATATATGTAAATGGAGATCATGGCTATGAATGATAAATTTTCATAGCAATTTAAACCTTGTTCAAATTAATCAACCATACAGACACTTGATTAATGAAAGGCAGCATCACTTTAAAATGCAACATGTTAATATATATTTCTGTTATCGCTGATCAAAGAATCTTTAAACATAAACCAATTAAGCCAAGGTTCAATTTTACTGGCTTAATTCCTTCATGATTATAACAGTATCAGGGATGGGGGGGGAATAAAAGCCTATTTCATATTTATTCACTAAATTGACTTGTAAAGCAGAGTCATGCAATGCATTAATAAAAATTATATCCAGAAGATCCCGAGACTAAGCAAAATATGAACAAGGAGTACACCGTCCCTCCCCCCAAGCTCCAATATTTTATATCTGAAACTTTGGGGTACATGGGTTCTTTCCACCCCCAGTCCCTGTTGCTGTTCCTGTAATACAAACCTACCGTGACGCAAATTAAGCCACTGAAATTTTCCCTGGCATAATGTGATGGGGGAAGCTTTCCCTACTTACATTCTGCATAGCACAGGGCCAGCAGAGGTGGCAGCAACCCTGATTTGCCATGGTGGGTGCTGACCGTAAGAGAACTCTAGCATATATACAGATTAAATGGCTTGTATCAAGTAAGCTGTTTAGAAGGAATGCCATTGAGGGAATTGAGACAGGCACTCCCTGTCTGCCAAGGATAACAAGGAAATGCCACAGTGTGCCTAGGATCATCTTAGTTCCATAGATTTTTTTCCTCTAGTTGCTTTCTTAAAGAGCATTCCCATTGTATTCACTTCTCACATTGACGTAAAGGGAGTAGCCCAATCTTGTCAGATCTCAGAAGCTAAGAAGGGTCGGCACTGGCTAGTATTTGGATGGGAGGCCTCCAAGGAATACCAGGTCATGATGCGGAGGCAGGCAATGGCAAACCACCTCTGAACATCTCTTGCCTTGAAAACCCTACAGAGTTGCCATAAGTCAGCTGTCACTTGATGGCAGTTTCCACCCCCAAAGAGAATATTGCTTAAAAAAATCACCTGTGGGGGAAATAGGATTGTTGGAGAAGAGTTTTCTTTTTCTCTTGAGTAACCACAGCCACCACCTGACCTTTGTAAAGAATTGCCTGCTGGGAGAGTCAGGAATCCCAGCTTCACTTCCAAGTTCTGAAGCCTTGCCTTTGTGTCTCCTGCTGCCCAGTGCCTGGTCACCATGGGGACTGCCTTGTGCACCCCTGGAGGAATAGCCACCTGCCAATTGCCTACCTTCCCCTAGGACTCCTTTTAAAATAGTGTGTCCAGAATGGTGGAGATCTACATAGCACAGAGAACCACTAACAGCATTCAAAGTTATAAAGTACTTATTACAGAGAAAATGTTTACAAGCATATTTTTAGCACAGCACTAGATTGAAAAAGGGATTCAAAAGAAATGGGTAAAATGCACTTCATCTCTCTCTCTCTCTATACATGCCCTATCAGATGTTAATATAGGACAGGCTCCTTAGCTTAGGATGTTATAGATCTCTACAGAGTCACCTTTACCTTGCAGCTTCCTTCAGCTCTTCAGGCCAGCAGACGGTTAATGGCTCTCTCCTCCACACCTCAGTTATGAGATTTGTCTGCTCTGAAGGACTCAGCACAAAAGACACATTCCTCCTTTCTCCCCTGAGTTTTATCACCTCTCTTTTCCCCACTCACTGACCAGGTCAGGCTAGGTCAAAGAGGCTTTTCCTGGAGATCTCCAGTTTCTTCCTTCCTGAAGTCTCTCCAGTATTTAATTCCTCTAAATTTCTGTTCCCTGCTTTTGGAGGGTGGTCTTGACCATCCCATTGCCTAGACCAGCCCCGTAGCTAGGGATTTTTTTTGAGAGGGGGCCTTGGGGGTCCCACCAGCTAATTACATCAGAGGCTCCAGGGCAAGGGGGGTCTGCTTGGCGTGCACCCACACAGCCCCCACTAGAGCCTTCCTCTGAGGCTAGCCAGAATCCCAATGTTAATAGACACTAAAAAGTCTAGGAAAGCTGCCATGTTTTTTAAAAAAAAGGAGAGTGAGGATCAAGCTTCCTCTCTTACTCCATCCCTGAGCTGATGATCTTTTCCGAAGCCTGGCACAGAAAATCCAACAGGAGGAGCTAACTGCTGCAATCCGACCAATGTGTGTGTGACTCAGTCAACCACTGGTTGCTGCTGAGTCCTAAAGAAACTCAACTCATCGCAGATGAGCTCAAACAGGGAGATGCCGGCTCAGATCGATCAGGGGGTGAGGGGGCTGGAGGGAGGGAGGGGAGCTGAGGAGTGGGGGAGGGGCTCGCAAACACCACAGGGGGGCAGGGTCCCATTGCCCCCCATTAGCTACGGGCCTGGTCTATTCCTCTTAGCATTCATATGAAGGTGGGCTGAGGTAAATCTGGAAAGCAATTGAACTGACTCCCCTCTTCCTGCCTGTTCTCTGCCCAGAGAAGGGGGGGGGGAAACCTTTAAAAACTCAGAGTGAAGATTTTGCACATTTCAAACTTCCAAAGAAAAAATGCATTTCTTCACAATTAACTAAAAGCTGTTAAATAGTGATTCTGAAAATTGCACTGTAGCTAACTTCATTCTTAGTGGTGCTTCCAAGTCACTTGAATTTGGACCATGTACCCGGCCTTAGACTGCTACATAGTAGTCTTATAAGTGAGTCAGTAGGCAGAGTCAATGTTTCTAGCTCTTCTACTCTCAATCAACTAGATACATAGCCTCTGTTAAAAATCAAAAATATTTAACTATCAAGACTTTAGAAAACTGATATGCAGAGCTCTTTTTGTACTTATTGGGGGTGGGGGGAGAGCGTGCTGGTCTACAAAACTAGCAACAGCAAACAAAACAATTTAAATCAATCATCAAAAACCAGAATAAACACCAAATCAAGAACCAATAAATCTCAAAGTCCAGCAAAGATGAAAAGAAATGCAGGAATCCAGAAAAATAAGAAAATTAAATTACACCACATGCATATTGGAACAGTTATCTTCACCACATACCTGAAGGCAAGGAAGAACGGAGGGAAACAGGCATCCCTAAATATGGAATTTCATAGTCTTGGGCTGCGATGAGATGTGCAGTTTGATCCATTGCTGCTCCCTTCCAGATTTAAAATGAACATTCAGATAGCAACATCTGTCTGCCGTACCCCAGTCATCTGCGACCTGTTTCCCTCTCCCCCTTTACTGCATGTTTCTTTGTGAAAATCTGGTCCTTTTGGGCTGAGCTGGTTTCAAACCAGATTTCTTGTTGTCTGATCGCTCTGTTGTGCACCCAAGTCATCAGGCAGGTCTGACGGGTCTCTTGTTTTCCAGCCATCATTTTTTTTACTAGTTAGTGATGTGCACATAATTGCATAGTCGCACCTCTTTCTCCCTCTCCCACAGGGGCTTCTCAAAATTGTTTTCTTTATAAAAACTGTTAAAGAAAGATGCCTCTGTACTTCAACTGTATTCTGTGCTTTAGGGAAGCAGTTAATTGAAAAGGTTAGAGAGGGAGGACGGCAGTGAACTACATATCCTAGCAGGCTCATTAACACTCATGCACATGCTTAAAGGACAATTTTTTAAAAAACTGGCTGATGGCCCCATGAACTACATATCCCAGTAGGCTCATCAATGCTTGTGTGCATGCTCAAAGAACAAACGAAAAAATAATGGTTGGCGGCCCCCCTCCCTGGCTTCTCAAGGACAGGGTAAAAGCACTTTGAAAAGTGCTAAGGGGGTGAGTCTGATCATAATTCTCTGTTACAAAAAGCCTGGATCAATTAAAGGTGGAGCCACACTGGATCAAACTGCACATCTGACTGCGGCCCTGGTGCCACCACTCAGAATGTCCTGTTCTACATACCAATCACTGTCCCCCTGATAGCATGGGGAACATGGAGCAGGACATCTTGCGGACAATCTCTCCGTGTGTATTTAGGTGGATACAGGAACAGGTAGTCTTTCAGGAACTAATGTCAGGGCAGCTTCAAACTGCACTTCTTATGCTACAGTATTCTGGTAGCTACCAAAACACATCTTTTCATGTGGTTCTGTCTCATGATGTGTGCAGTTCAGAATGAGAGTTACCAACCTCCAGGTGGTGCAAACCACCCCAAAAAAGTCACTGTACACATTGTTGTCTAATAATTTATGTGTAGAGTGACTTTTTGGTGGTTTGCATACTTTTTATTATTGTTATTATTATTATTATTTTTTATTAACTTCAAAAGGTGTTCTGTTAAAGTTCTTTTTCATACTTGCATATGCTGTACATCCATTGGTGGTTGACTTTAACCTCTAGATCAGGGGTCCTCAAACTTTTTAAACAGGGGGCCAGTTCACTGTCCCTCAGACCGTTGGAGGGCCGCCGCATTCGCCCCTCCCCCCACCAGCCTGCTCGCCCCGCCGCTGCGTTCGCCCCTCCCCCCACCAGCCTGCTCGCCCCACCGCCATGTTCGCTCCCTCCCCCATGACCAGCCTGCTCGCCCCTTCCTCCTCCTCAGCTCCTGGGCGCTCTTGCCGCCCAGGGCTGCTGAAGGAAGAAAGAGGCTGCGGGGACACTGCTGCTGCGATCCTCAAGGAGGAGGCGGCTCCGGGCAGGGGGGGCGGGCATAAACACTCGGCGGGCCGCATAAATGTCCTTGGCGGGCCGCATGTGGCCCGCGGGCCGTAGTTTGAGGACCCCTGCTCTAGATGATGGTTGGAGATCTGGGTTTACAACTGATCTCCAAGTGACAGAGAACTGTTCACCTGGAGAAAATGGAAAGTGGACTGTATAGGGCATGTATAGCTTTATACCCAGGCCTGTAGCTATGGTGGACGAGCCCTGCCCCACCGCTGCTTCTAGTCAGTTTCACTCCCCCACAACAGCTGTTAAACCTAACAGCTGATCTGCTGGGAAAGGGGAGAGAGAGAGAGAGAGAGAGAGAGATGTTCCCTGCACCAGCACTGCCCTGTCAGCAAAAAATGTCTGGCTACAGGGCTGATTACAACCCACTGAGGTCCCTTACCTCCCCAAAGCCTGTGCTTTTCAGGCTCCACCCCCAAAGTCTTCAGGTATTTTCCCATTCAGAGCTGTCAACCCTACTCAGAATCATATGGAAACATGATGAAGATGTCAGTCCTTCTCATGCTAAAGTAGCTCCTGCATACAATTGCCAGCACTGGCTTGGGAAAAATGGTCCAAGTGTTTTCAGTATTCTAGATAAGCAGGATCTAAACTATTCAAGGTAAGGATAGTAAAGAAGTGTTCTGTAGACACTGAGCCAGTGTACCTTCGTTCTTCAGAGCAAAGGCTTATTTAACCCCATCCTGACTACTTTTCTTTTTTGCATCTCTGCAGCACACTCCTTGCATTAACCAAGACTGGGGCAGATGGGAGTTTTCAGGGGTGGGGCCAGACATAATTTCCAGTTGCACTCTGCACCTGTGTTCTCTCCCAGGCAGGTGGGAGGTTTCACTGTAGCTAGGGAAGTGGGCCTCCTAGACAGATGGGAGTATACCACTTCAATGTCTGTACTTCTGCTTACATGGGAGAGGGGAGAGAAGGATGTTACAGAGACCTTTATTTGCATTCTGTCATGGATAGGAGTAAGAGACCAGAATTACAGACCCAGTGTTGCTGGCCCTTCCAGTCTTTGTTCCTACAAAAATATGGCCCATGGCTTTCAGGATTTATAGGTTAAATAGATTCTTTGATCTCCCTTAAAGGCTATAGGAAACACTTTCGAAACTATGTTTTGAGAAGTTATTACAGCACACTTGCTTGTGCCTTTGACCTACAAAAATGGAAGGATACCAGATGAGAAGAGGCAACAGATGCTGTAGTGATGCACACTACAGCCCTAAGCAGCATTATACCCTTCTAAATCCATCAAAGTCTATGAAATCAGAAGGGTATAACTCTGCTTAGAATTGTACTGTAAGACTGCTGTTCATATCTTCCACAAGGTAAAAATGAAACTATATCACTGACGTTTAATTATGCGACATATTTAGGCAGCACGTTTCCCAAGTGTTTAGTCTGCTTCACTTACACAGCTCTTTATGTCAATAGCCGGCCAGCACTGTTTACCTTGTGACAAATAGGATGCCAAGGTAAAAAAATGGTGGCTTACTTAAGGCCTCACAATTATTTCCAGGCAGCAGTATTTGGTGTGTTGGAAGCTGTCTTGCTTCAGCACTTGAGAAACCCAATTTAGCTTTTTGCTTCATGCCCACTGTTGGCAGCTCAAAACCAATCCAGACACATCTATGTCCCACTGTGGGTTCTGATGCTCTGTCATGGGCTCACAGAGAGCAATGACTTAGACATCACAATGCAATCACAATGGAACTGACTGCCAGTTAAGTGTTTTGACGGTGGAGTGCTTTGACTCTTGGTTGCCTGTCAGCTAATATAGTATTAATATCAAGTCTCAGTAACCCCTGCAGTATCTGCAACCAACCACTCTCATAATGAAGGAGGTTTTGAAACAGAAATATTGACAACTGTTTATACAAGACTGGTCTAGACTATGATTTGATGGCATTGACAACACCCTGGCTGAGTACACCAGATGGAGAGAAAGCATACATTTTTAATGATTCTTTATGAGGAAAAGACAGCCTCCTAAAATTGTTTTTGACAAAATTGGGAATATATGTCAATTTCTCGGGATCATATTTTAGTAAACACAGGCATGAAGGGTCACTGGTCAACCAAGGGGTTTTTCCTCCCCTCCTCTCTTTCACGTAGCTTGACAAAATTCTGGCAGCTTGCAACATTAGCTTTAAATTCTGTTTTCAGTTGAGCAGCCCGTGTAAAATGTCATCTTCTCATAGCTGCGTGTTCACTGCAGAGCACACTGGAGATTCTCCAGTAAATTTGCACCTCCAGCATGGCACTTTGTACTATTTGGCTGCTCACAGAAACACAGGGTTGACTTTTAGGCAGGGGGTAACCAAAAAACAAACACGTGAAGGTCCTTTGTGTGTGTTGCACCTCCTGCCCAGTCTCAGCCAGCCACCCCTCCACCATCTTGCCATGAGAGCCCTGTGTCCTCCCTAGGCCTCAGAACTGGAAACACAGGGGACTGCTTCACCCTCTTCCTCTCTTCCAGAGGCAGGAGCTCTCACAACCTTGAGCTGAAGCCTGCTTCTCCTCCTCAGTCATTATTGGGAGCCTCCCTTTTAACCTCTACTTTCTCCACCCCTTCCCACTGGCATCAAATCCTGGGCTCAGTTCTACCCAGCCAGTGCCTTGGCCAATCCCTGCCCAGGAGACTATTGACTAAGGACATGGTGATGCTCCTTCACTGGACATTTTCAAGTGGAAATTGGATGACCATCTTTTGGATATGTTGTAGGGCTATCTTTCGGCTAGGCTTCTGCGGAGTGCAGGGGGTTGGACTAAATGACCTGCAAGGTCCCTTCCAACTCTAACATTCTATGACCCTATGACCTTCACTCCTTGCCTGCACCTGATCCTTGCCCCGTCCTTCTCTGACTCCTGCCTCCTCCTCACAACCAGACAGGGTAGCCAGGGTACTTGGCCCATACTATCTTGCAGCAAGCCCACCCGCCCATTGCCTCCAGGAAGCTGGGACTTCTGGCTGGACTGTTCCACAATGGAGCTTGCCCTGGTGGCATCATCCCTGCCCTTGCCAGGCTGAGCCCGCCCCCCAGACCTGGCCTTGTTGCCGGCCTTGTTGGGTGAGGATGCTCTCTGCCCTCCCGGGCCAATGGTAAGGACATGCCCAGGTAAAGTTTTGGCAGTGCAAGATGGGGAGCCAGCCCTCAGTCTGGAGCTATCTCCAGACAATGTGGGAAACTTTGCTGTAGTCATCATGGGTATAAAAAGAAGGCCCAACAAACGCCCTTGACAAAGAGAAGAAATTTTATAGGGATGGTAGTGGTGGTTGGGGAATAATTTAATACTGAATCTTTCAAAGAATATTGGTAAGAAATTTACTGCCTTCTACTCACTAAATTCTTGCCCCCTCTTTCTCATTTTAAAATGGCACCCTTGCTGAAAATTATCTACTTTTGACTACCTTTTTTAATGCTTCCTTCTAATAAATTCAGACCTACAACACTGCCCCAACAAATATTTTGTGTGTGTGTGTGTGTGTATATATATATTCCCCCCAGGAGATCTCCAGGCTCCACTTTGAGGTTAGCAACTATATGTATTGGAATATATATATATATATATATATATATATATATATATATATATATATATAGGACATGCTATGTAAACAAAATCAGCATAAAGGTAATGTATTATGCGGAACCTGATTAGTCATGGCATTAGCATTGGAGTAGCATAAAAGGTGTCAAAGTCTGTAATGGTTTAAAATAAATTTTCTTTTTAAATTGTCTAGCACTCTGCAAAACAAAAATGAAGCCCCTTAGCTGGATTTGAGGAATTTTTGAAACAAAATGCAGAAACTGCCTACAGCAGTTCCATCTTGGCAACCTATTTGCCCCCATCTGGCCCTGGAGTTTACTCTATCTAAGCACAATTTCTCCACAGGAACCCTAGACTGTGGCTAAGCTTCTCCCCTGATCAGTGGTCAACAAATAGTTGCTAACCTCCAGATGGAGCCTGGAGATCTCCTGGAATTACTACTCATCACCACATGATAATGGTCAGATCCTCTGGAGAAAATGGCTGCTCTGGAGGGTGGGATCTATTGAACCCAGCTTGAGGTCTCTCCCCTCCCCCAAAATTGCCCTCCCCAGGTTCCAGCCCAAATCCCCAGGAATTAACCAACCTAGAGTTGGCAACCTTAAAAAGTGGATAAAAACAGGGGTCAAGGTACATCAAAGGCAGTTTGAGCCAAATTAGCCAGGATATATACAAGGCCAAACTGGAGCAAGAACAGGCTGTGGTGGGGAGGGGCAATGGGGAAACCTTCTGTTTCAAATAAGAAACCTCATGGAGGAAGTCAGTACAAACTAATATATGATAGCACTTTAAATTGCCCCTGTCTTTTTGGAAATGGAACAGGAGGTCTGAAGGATCAGTAACATAAAGTTCCACCAGGTGGCAACCAGCCTGTAACCTAGGCAACAAAGCAGGCCCCAACCAACATGAGAAAGGGGCTTGTTGCCTGAAGCAGAAGAAAGCAAGGCCTGAAAACAATAAACAGCTTTGTTTATAAGAACAAGGAGAGGAGTGTAAACTGAGGAAACTAAGTAGCCTATTGGTAAGACCACAGCTACAAGATATGCTTGGCCAGTTAGCTCCAGAAAAACAGTGACTCTTCTAAGTGAGGGAGCAGCCGGGGCCTTGCATATGAAGAATCAAATTTTTCTGAGGTGAGTTCCAAGAATGCCAACATAGGGATGCCAGCCTCCAGGTGGGACCTGGGAATTTCCTGCAATTATAGCTAATTTCCTGGCTACAGAGATCAGTTCCCCTGGAGAAAATGGATGCTTTGGAGGGTGAACTCTGTGGCATTGTACCCCACTGAGGTCCATGTCCTACCCATGCTTCATCCCCAAATCTCCAGGCGTTTCCCTTCTGAGTAGGGTTGCCAGCCTCCAGTGGGGCCTGGAGATCTCCTGCCATAAGAACTGATCTCCAGGCAACAGCGATCAGCTCCCCTGGAGAAAATGGCTGCTTTGGAGAGTAGACTCTATGGCATTGTACCATGCTGAGGCCCCTCCCCTCCTCAAACCCCACCCTCTTCCAGATCCACCCCCATAGTCTCCAGATATTTTCCAACCCAGACCTGGCAACCCTATTTCTGGGATCTGGCAAACCTAACTACTTGACTAGTCACATTGGTTGTTAAAGAATCTTGGAGTTATATTTAATTTAAAAAATCAAGCAGTCTAAGCTAAGTAGGTGGACAGGTTGGAATTAGGGCTGCCAACCTGCAGGTGGGGCCTGAAGATCTCCCAGGATTACAACTACGGTTGCCAAATTCCAGTGGGGCCTAGAGATCTCCCAGAATTACAGTTGATCTCCAGTCAACAGAAATCGGTCCCCATGGAGAAAACGGCTGCTTTGAAGGGTGGACTGTAAGGCACTATACCTTGCTAAGCACCCCCCCCCCCAACCTCTGTCCACCCAAGACTCCACTGCAAATCTCCAGGAATTTCCCAGACTGGAGTTGGCAACCCTAATTACAACAGATCTCGGGACTGAAGAAAATTGTTGCTTTGGAGAGTGGACTCTGAAACATTATTACCCTGCTGAAGTCCTTCCCCTGCCCAAAGCCTGGTTTCCCTAGGCTCCACCTCCAAATTTCTAGGAATTTCCCATCCTGGAGCTGGCAACCCAAGTGGAAAGAGAGAAGCTGTTAAGTAATAATTATGATAATTCTCTGATCACTTGCCCAAAGTCTCCCTCTTTTGATACATGCCTTGGGAGCACCACCTTTTATTCATTTATTTAGATACCTAAATAAATATCCTAGTCTGTTTGGCAACCATAGTTTTAATCCTGGGAGATCTTCAGCCCCACCTGTAGGTTGGCAGCCATGCTTTTGCCTTTTTGTATTTTAAAACTACTTTTGAATATTGGTGTTTTGCAACTCCTTCACTGATCTTTCTGTGCCAACTGCTACTCATTGTATTTACTTTACAACATAACAGCCATCATTTATAGTTTAGCACATGAGATTGTAGTTTTTTGGCATATTTATGGGATTCAGAGCATATATGCCTTCATTTCCTAGAAGCAAAACTGTAAACAAACCCACACTAGAGAGGGGAAGCTGAAAACTGCTGCACCACATGCCTCTTTTGCACATGCGTGTGTATACCATCTGGGGGAGGGGGGAGTTGAAATCAGAAACCAAAGGTTTTGCAGTGGTCAAAAGGAAGTGGATTATCGGAACAGAAAGAGACTCACATTAGGACTAGGAGCATATCTGAATATCATACTTCATCTTTATCACTTTGGAAACATTGAACTTTTCAATAATTGTGGACAAAGTTACATTTATATAACAAATATATAACAAACCACTACACTGGGGATCTTGAAGCTGACTAATCTGACAAATCTAAGCAGCCAACAACAACATCACTTGTCATTTGACTGCACTGGTGAGCATGAAATTCTGCACACACCCAACACGTGTAGGAAGCCAGTCCTAATATCACCAGAGCATGCCATGTATCCCCATATTCCTTTATGTGCCATGATTAGCTTGTTCTTTTCAAATGCCAGGGATGTATTGCTCACTAGAGGAACTTCAGTACCCAGCAGTCTTTAATATAAAAGGCAAGCCTTCCCACTAATGAGCAGTTTGTCTAGTGTTCTTAACCTTATCAGCAGCTCCTGAAGTGATAAAGGCTTAACTATTATGCACTGAAAGGTGTTGTTAATTCTCAATCTTCATGCAGGAAAAAAAAGGTTCTTTTTTGTCACTTAGGACTCTACTGTTAAACTTAGCTGGCTGCTTACAAATTACCTCGCCCGTTCTGCAGAGCAGCCAGTGGGACTCGCTGGTGGGTAGGCAGCGGGTGAAGTGTCCTCCTGTCAGGACTACGTGAAGCATACTGCTTGGCAGAAAAAAAGAATAATTTGAAAAATTAATGATGTAGAACAGTCGCTGGACATAGGTCAGTTCCAACATGGGTGAGGAAGAAGAAGAAATCGGGAAGGATAAATAAACGTGGAAACAGCAAACTTGGCTGCCAAACCCATCCTACGGGGAAAAGGCTTAAAGTCTATCACTAATTCCCCCTCCTTCCCCTATCCCCCCCAACCACTCCATAAAAAAGGCCAGTTTAGTCTAGCAGGGGTTAGGGAACGAAGAATACATACAGCACATCATTGTCTCTGTGTAGCTGCAAGAGAAACAATAAAAGCTTGATCAGCTGAATGCTTAAATATGGCTGAATGTTTGATGAGATGAAGATGTAATTTTGTCTGCGTTCCCCAAGGATCTGGATTAAATATGACTACAGGGCCTAATCAAATAGCTAGTCACTGAACAACGGTCCCAACTGCATTTTTCATTCCAGGCATGCCGTTTGCCTTCTCTCTTCACCCCCCACACCCCCAATACATTACTTATTCACTGGTTTGTCAGCAGTGTGCATTATTAGCGCTTGAGAGATAAAACTTTAAGTGTTGCTCCCAATTAGCGCAACAGTGACCATGCACCATACTCGGTGCTTAATGCCTGCTCTCAGAGAGGAGCTGGTTTTGAAGGTCTGAGGTGGAGGAGGGAGAAAAAAAAATGAAACAGCTTAAGCATTCATTTTGAGTGGAGAGACAGCTCCTATTAACATTTAACAGCATTTGTGCAACTTGGTGCGGAGGTTATGATGCAAATGAGGAGGAATTAAAAGTGGCCAGGGGTTTGTCATTGATGGATTGCAGTCTGGCGGTGTTCACACTTCTGCCGTGTCCATCAGAAGCGATTACTGTGTAATTAAACCTTATTTCTCGACTCTTCAGTGCATAATTACTTTGTGAATGTAACCATCATCTAAAAAAGCTACCAAAACGCTTTAGCATTTAGTCTAGCAGTCATTTCCCCCCCTTGCTTGTGTCAGATATAACCATCAGACAGTGCAAAAAGAACTGTCACTTTTAATAAGAGGCAAAAAATTAAATGAAACAGTATGCTTATTACAGGAAAATTAGGCGTTCAAGTGGTAGAGTCCTTTTCCGCTATTTGCATAATTTATTCTTTTTTGTCCCTCACACCAGAAGCTGCAGGCAATTTTCCCTCACATTTAAATAGATCGCACATTTAAGGCTACTTAAGGAAAATTATCACTTTGCATATTTTAATTGTTGTGAAGAAAGTGAATAGAAGAGGTCTGCAGCTTGGACTCTCGAGTCGGTCAGATGCTCAACTGTCTGATGCTGGAGCTCCCCACTGCTCCACTAGAGATAACCCTACAGTTCACAGCCATCCACTCGCATTTCATCAGCATGCAAATGCAGCTCCAAGCACTATAATAAGTGGGTCTTTGATATTTACAAACTAGCCGCTAATAACTAAAATGTAATTTGTTTGACATAACTTTAGATTCCCTTATCTGTCTGCTTTTTTATGGAAAAAAAAAACCTTGATAAGTCCTTTAGCATTACAAAAACCTAAGATATCATCCATTCAAACCACAGCTTGCCCTATTAGGTCTGGCAGCATTATGCACAGGAAAATCATGTCAGGTACCGTCTCCACTTTCGTTCCAGCAACACTTCTCTTCAATTTCATTTTGAATTCTTTTGTTTAATTTCCCCTCCCTCCTCCCTACTTTAATCAAATGAAATGAAATTCAAATAAGATTACAGTCAGAAATTCTTTCCATTTACCTACAGAAATATATCTATTAGTCTGATGCCACACAGAGAAATGGGTGTCTCAGTCACTAAGGGAAGGGTTTAATACTACAATTTGCTACTTTGTGTTTCTGGAGGGAAACAGGGGGAGTGTTATGGTTCAAAACATTACAAAGCAGAAAAGCTGTAAACAGGCAGATGATGGCACACATTTGGTTAATTATGAAGCTAATGAAAAATTAAAAAGGAGGTCTAATGAAAAATTTGATCAAATGTTGCTCAGATTATCATTTCATTTAATTAAGTGGTCTGAAAAACTGCTCCCAAGGGCACAATTTTTGCCTTATGATATTTTTCACATCTTACAAAAATCTGGTAAAGTTAACAGAAAATTAAAGCCATGCTTTCCTCTCTGGCAGCCTGGTGTCTTGAAACATGTCAACATGAGAATTTGATTAGATCAGCATCACTTGTGCTAAATTACAAACAATTATGAGCTCCTTTTGACTGTCACACACACACACACCTTCGAGTGCTTTTTTTAAAACCTGAAATATGACAGCATCTTAGGATACATGCCAAGCTACTAACACAACACAGCAGCCATCTCTTTCACTGCAAAAAATCCACCATCCATCAGCTTACTGAAGAGTCACAGAAAAACGAATTCTAAGACCCATTAACCATCCAGGTAGGCTCAGCCCTGCTTCTCATTCTACAAGCAATATTTAAATCTGCTTGTCATGGTACGCTTGAACAGGCTGCTTGTAGACAACCCTACTGCAAACTAAGTCAGCCTTACCCATTTCACTCAGTTTCTGTCCCTCTCCAAGTGACTCAGTGAAACTCATTCCCTTTATCCTTATAACACCTTTGCTATGTCAGCCACCTTCATAGATGATCCAGGATTCCAAGCTGAATTTCCATTTCATAACCAAGTCCTTGCCACCTCAGTCCACCGGTTCTCAGGCAAACTCTTAAGGTGGTGGTTGTGGAAAGTGCCATCATCACAGTTGACCTATGGCAACCCCACAGGATTTTCAAGGCAAGAGATGATCAGAGGTAGTTTGCCATTACCTGCCTCTGTGCAACAACCCTGTTCTTGGTGGTCTCCAGACACTAACCAGGGTCAACCCTGTTTTGCTCTGAGATCGGACGAGATCAGGCTAGCCTGGGCCACCTTCATTTTCGTCAGCTGCCAACTCCCATCCTTGTAATCATCTCTAGTGTACTACAGCCTACTGGACTTTGTATGGGCACATGCTGCTTACATCTGCTTACACCTGGAACTAACTTACACCTGGAGCTGCCCTGAGCCCATTCTCGGGGAGGGCGGGGTATAAATTAAATAATAAATAAACTCTAGCAACCGATTTTGCGAACAGGGGATCTGCAGAGTTTTTCCTTTCTAGAGGACATCTTAATTTAAAATATATTTATATCCTGTTTTTCTCCTGGTCAATGGGACTCAGAGTAGCTTACCTCAGTGAAAACAGTTAAGCATCTCGTTTCACAAAAATGCAATAGAAATAACAAGAGAACAGCAAGCCATTTAAGCCCATCACTATAATTTGACAGCCACTCCCAAGCCATCAGTGGCATGCTGGAAAACCTCTGCTTTACAGAGCCTCTGGAATCTCTGTAAATGATCACCACCATCAGAAAAGCTGTACAGAGCCTCTGAAAACTCTGCAGGATTGTGGCCTTCCTTGCACCCTCGGACAGCCCATTCCATAAAACAGAAGTGGTCACCAAGAAAGCCCAAGCCCAAGCAAGCAATAGTTTCACTAACTGGTATGGAAGAACTGTTAATAATCCCTTGCCTGATGATAGGATGGAGACAGTCCCATAGTTATGAGGGTCTTGGGGTCATAATGGGCTCTGCTGCGGTGATGGCAGGATGTCATTTCTTTAATCCCTGAGATTGCAGAGCAGAGGTTGATTCAGGATGATGCTCATTTGCCCCACAGCTGCCTCAGTAGACCCTGTAAACATTCATGGGCACTGGACAACTGCCTGACCTCAATGTCTTCACTGAGCCGCCTGGGTCCTTTGCATCAGCTTTATGACCCGTGTCCATCTCTTTCCTGCATTGGCTCTTTCTGCTGCAGCTAGCTGACTTGTTGGTCACAGTTGGCAGTAAGCAATTAGAACAGGGCAGGCTCAGTTGACCTAATGTTTGGTCTGTCCACAGCAGACTCTGCCGATCAGTAGACCATAGTCCAGTCCATTCTGTACTCACTACCAACATGGACATCATTGAAAAGGGAATTGCCTGTGTGCCCAAGAGGAAAACAAAATCCTGGACAGCACCTCCCCTGCTACCACAAATGTGTAGATCTTTATGAAATTGAATTGCTTGTCACTGGCTTACTGTCAGAGCTGATATTCAGAGGATCCAGGACTGGATTTCACACAAATATGGCTCCAGGACATTGTAAAGTTACATCTTGACTCATTTACATAAAAGGGGATGTAAACACAGTCTTATTTCTACTTTCTTTCTTAACAATACATATTGTGGAATATTATACAATTTAAGTGGAGAAATATTTTCACAAGCTTAGAAGCGCCCATACCCTGAAATGCATGGATTAAACTTGGATTTATCCCCCCACATTGTGTGGACTCTCTAAGAGGCTGTCCCTTGGTTTATCAGGATTTGGACAATCCTTCCTGGCTCCAAGCTCAACATGGCCCATCAGCCCCATCCTCCCACATTGTGCGCTGCAAGAGTTCAAGTGCTGATGTGGAACATGGGGAGTTAACTCTGGGACTGTGCAGCCATCAGTGGCCAGTTTGGGTGCCTGTCCCCATCCCTGGATGTCTCAGGGTGCTTACCAGTCAACCAAGGCAACAAGCACCTTGCCCACACAATTCTGGCCAACCCCAGTTTGGGCCTCACCAACCCCTCAGGGTCAGGCCTGATTATATAACTAAACACCAAAACAAACCCATGGCCATAGCCAGGATTTTTTGGTTTGTAGGCAAATTTTTTTCTTGTGGGGCACATATAGAGATGCTCTTCAGCCAGGATAAACAATGCATCCTCCATTCCCGAACAGTTTGTCAACCCACGGGCCTCTGAACCAAATGCAAAACAAAGGACTCTGTTCTCCTCTTCTCACTGTCAGGGGCTCTGGGCTGGATGGGAAGACAGGGGGCCTTGGCAGTAAATTGGGGGGCCAGGCCCTGTGAGGCCCCACTGTAGCTACAGGCCCAAGAACAACAAATGTGAAGCATGCAAAAAAATCCCTTCCCCCATCCAATCAGATAAGGACCCCAAAAATTTCTGCTCAGCCCCATCTCTAATCTCATGTTATTGCCATAGAGAGGGAAGCAAAAGAGGATGCCAAACAAGTGAACAGCTTTCATTAGCCTTCTGTTCTCAGCCCTCTCATTGGCTGAACTGCAAGAGGCAGCCTTTCTTCTGCCACAGTCCCAAAGTCTGTTGCCTTCAGTTATCGGAGGGGGAGAGGTGCAAAGTGTCCCCAGCCACTGTTTGGATAGAAACGTGCTTCCGGCACCCACAAAATAAGATCAAAAATGAAAACTAAACCTGAAAAAGTTTATTTGCAGTTAACCAAAATGTTGTGTCAATCAATCCAGAAAAAAATAAATGTAATTAATTTATATACTAACAAGGATCTATCATACTTGCAGGTACTCTTAACAACTGTGCATTTATACATTTCACACGTATAGCTAAAATTCTAAATCAATCCTTGAATACTGGTACTAAAACTTTAAAAAAACAAAACAAGGGTTTCACGGCTCCAAATGCCAGAATAAACCTACCCAAAAAAGAGACCCATGTCAATGGGAAACAGTCTTTCACATAACCGTTTGTCCCTCTTTCATTTTTTACCTCCCTCTATGAGTATATAAGTGAGTAAGTATCGTCAATCACAACCAACATATGTCAACCCCAGCAAGGGGCTTTTGGGGGCAAGTGAGAAGCAGAGGTGGTTTGCCAGTGCCTTCCTCTGCAGAATCTTCCTGGGTGGTCTCCCATCCAAGTCCCGACCCTGCTTAGCTTTCTGAGATCCGACAAGATCAGGCTACACCATGCTGCCTTCCCTCCTCCATGAGTACGCACGTGTCCTATCAAAAACAGCCAGGTTTGAGGCTAGCACTGTGACAGACAAGCTGGCTAACTTTGTTCACCACAAAGCTTGATTACACACCTAGCCTCCCTTGCCCGTGGCTCAAAATATTATTTCACTCCCGTTTCTTTGGACAATGCTGACGGACCTTGAACACTTCCTGCAAACACACAAGCACCTGAAAGCTAATGAACTTAGCTCTTCATTAATAACAGCAGCAGTAGTAATGATAAATAGCAGCAACATGAATCCCTAAATACTTTGACTTGGATCTTAAAACTTTTGTGGGAGCAGTCTCATTTGCAGAATGCTGTTTTGTGAAGAGCTTCTACTCATGAAAGACCAGAACCTTTCAATGAGCTGAAAAGCACCTAGAGCCAGAGGAAAGAGGACTGCCACCCCGACAGACCAAGGGGGCTCAAACAGAAGCTGGGCTTAGGTCCATGTTTTTTATAATCTGTACACACGTGAAGCTAGGAAGCTGCCTGATCCTGAGTCCGACCTTCAGTCCATCAAAGTCAGTATTCTCAGATTGGCAGTGGCTTGCCAGGGTCTCAGGTGGTTGTTCATATCACTTACTACCTGATCTTTTAGACCAGAGATACAGAGACTGGACCTAGGACCTTCTGTATTCCAGGCAAAGGGTCTACCACTGAGCCATTGCCCTCCCTGTTGTCCATCATCACAACCTCCAATGGAAGTAGGTCACAATTATCCCCAGTTATAGATCAGTACTGAGGCTGAAAAATGGTAACTTGCTGGAGACTGTCTTGTATATTTCATGGCTGGGCAAGGATTTCAATCATGGTCTGAGCCCAATGATTTCCTCAACGGATTCCATGAGTTCTCTCAGCATTCTTTTCCTTGGCCTTCCTATCTGATACTTCCCAGCAGGTGTGGCACAATTCTTACTGCATTTGTATGTACACAGGCTTTCTTAACCCATCTCAGCAACGTGCCCATTTATACAATATGTTAGTGGAGAATGGAGCTCATGTCACACATACCTCTTCTTTCCCCCATTTATGCTGAACTGTGGAAAGTGAGACTGGCAGATTTTACTCACAGTGAAATGTGTGAGCTCCTACACCAGAAACTCAGAAAGAAGAAGTGAGAGCCATTTGAACTCCCTCCTCCACTTCCAGGTAATACATGCTCTACATTCCACAAGTGTCACTTTCATGCAATATACGAATGAGCTCTAAGTGGATACACCATCAGTGCCACCCTGAGCCAAGTTACACCCATCTAAATCCACTTCTTTTATGTCTCCTGCGGGGTTTGCCCTGTATGCTAAATACAGCTTTCTCCATAATTTGACATTGCACATAACCAGGACACCCTTTGCAGAACGTTACAATGCACTTCAAATAAGAGTCATTGGTGAGAGGAAGAACGACAGCGTCTGTGCTGACTGAACCTCCTGTATAAATCCCTGTGAAATTGCCATCCTCCTGAGACCAGAAGGGTAGTTAAGCTCTAAGGCAGTCAAGTTCATCCTGTAATTTTCCATCTATTCAGTGGGGTGAGATTTCCCAGACACCTTCAGTCTGGATTTTTGTCACTCAGCTGACACTGTGTCTTAAGACTGTGGATGAACAGCTTGGCCCAGCACATTCCAATTGAGACAACTGCACTTGCCAACTTGAATATTTTATTTAGTGGCAGTCTAATTATTTCCCCCATGTTACTGAACTTCCCTTCTTTTTTGTCATTCCCTGCAATCTAGCCCAGTCCGCATTTATGATAAATTGAAATGGATTAGTCTATTCTTTCATGGTGTAAACCAACAGTCAAGTAGGGTGGCTCTGTAGAACAAAGACAGACAAAAGGCCAGCTTTACCTGAAGACAACAGAAATTATCTGATCAGCATAGTCAAACATTTTCAGCTACATTTTCATTCTCCCCATCCCAAACCTCCTTCACTATGTGAGCTGTAACCCCCCTGCTTATGTCCTCTCCTCCTCTGCCCTTACTGGCTCCTTTGTCACGTCAGCTGACTTGTTTGCTAAGCAAGGTGGCCATTTTGTTCACCTCCACAAACCTTCTAAATGGCGGTAGAACAGATACAGACAAACTCGCATTCACATGATCAAATTAGGCACGTGAACATCTGTAAGGGCAGTAAGGACATTTTCCAATATTAGTTTTACTGGATGGGAGGCCTTGCTGCTAACCAATGTCCAAAGTCCAAGGTCCAATGCTAATGAAACCATGCTACAAGCCCCTTCCCATGCCTGTGATGCTCTAGATCCTAACAAGGGCTATGCTGGCAATGGAAGGAGCTACAGGGTGGATGCCTCCTATGCAAACTTGAGCTTTTTATATTCTAAATGGCATGGGAAGAAACCACACCACAGTGTCCACCATGCCATTAAAAAAGGTAATGTTGAAAGGACCCTTTATCAGATTATCCATTCACAAGCAGGGAGCTGTCACAAGCCAAGCATTTGTAAGTAGGCTTTCCTTACTTTTCTTCCTGTTTCTTGATCCAAGCTGCCAGACTTTGACCATGTCCTTCCCACATGTGAACACCTGAAAGCTAATGAGGATGGTGCTTCAGTTATGGTGGTAATTCATGCCTATTCATCTTTCAAACTGCTACCTTGCCGAGATTAAGGAGAAAAGATTAGAGAGGGCTGTTTTATAGCCTCTGTTTCTCTCAAGCTAGCTCCATCATTCGCACTGTCTTTATCAAAGGTGGGACCTTTACAAGTGATACAGTTCCAGACAAATCTCTGCATCCAGTGCATGCAGAATGATAGGAAAAGAACAATGCTAAATGCAAGTATGTAAAACTCTCCTCTCCAGATTTCATCTGATTCATCTATTCATTCACATTCTGAAGAAGGGAAATTGAATTTCCTAACTTATTTGCATAGGTCCCCAAAGAACACAACAAAGTGTGCGGGGAAAAAAATCTTAATAACTAATTCCCAAGTTTGATACAAGCAGGACTGAAAATACTGGGCAATAAATTTGCCCCGGAGCAATACCTACAGTCTGAGGAACCTATTACACTTTTCTCTTTGCTGCATTGGGTCAGTATGCATCTTGTGGTTTTGACATGAAAACCTTATGGAAAATCTGAGGGGGGGGACACATACAAAAATGATCTGGATGTATTCATACCCCAAACCTCATTCCAAATTCCAGCTGTTACCAAGCAAATCCAAACTTGGTATTCCTTCAGTGATCCCTGCTTCCTGCCCTTCATTATGGCTTTGGTTTTAATTGTTTTAGTAACGTATTTTGTCAGTTTTAATGGTTTTTAAGATGTGATTTTATTATTGATGTTTTTAATTTGTTAGCAGCCTTAGTGGCCCTTATGAGGGCCCGAAAGGTACAGTATAAATCTTGTAAATAAACATACTTTTTTGACAGTAGAAGTGTTTGACAGTACCCAGACTTTGAAGAGAAGAAGAAGAGGAGATTGGATTTATACCCTGCCTTTCAATACCTGAAGGAGTCTCAGAGCACTTTACAATCCCCTTCCCGTCCCCTCCCACAACAGACACCCTGTGAGGTAAGTGGGGCTGAGAGAGATCTCTTAGAACTGTCCTTGAGAGAACAGCTCTGAAAGAACTTATGACTGACCCAAGGTCATACCAGCAGCTGCATGCGGAGGAGTGGGGAATTCAAGATGTCAGAAAATCAACATAAACAGGAATACATCTATCATTATTAATTTCTGATGTGGTGGATACTTGGTGACAATTTTCTGCTATTAGTATTACTGAATAAAAGTACTTCCCTGGGTATGTTTTTCTTTGCAAACTCCTATGGGATTTTTTAATCCCAATATATTACATTGTCTGGGACAAAAATTAAATCACCGAACAGTAACATTAATAGATTTGGGGGGGGGGTGTTTCATGCGCCCTGATGCTTTATAGAAATACAGCAAGTTGATATATTTGGGGGACACTGTTAAGTAATGTGCAAGTGACAATGTCCTGAAAAGACAAAAATGTTGAGCCACTTCTTTGCACATTCTGCCAATAAAGTACAACTAGTGTAGAGTTTCCTCCCAGATTATTTCCAAAAATTAAGCAGTCGATTTTCCAAATTGTGAATAGATGCACTCATTAAACCAGTACCAAAAAAAAAAAAGTCTTGTTCAAATTAATATCCAAGAGTGCTTCTAAGGAAAACAATCCAATCCTTTACCAAAGCAAGAGAGAACCACCAGATAAAAACTAGAAAAGAGCAAGAGTCCAGTAGCATCTTAAAGACTAACAAAATATGTGGCAGGGTAGGAGCTTTTTTATTTAAAGTATTTTTGTTTTTTAAATTTTCCCTTTTATTTCATACCACAATCTATATACATTTTTAAGCAGGGTATAAGCTTTTTGTGAGTCACTGCTCACTTCTTCAGGCTCATCCCCTGCCACGTATTTTGTTAGTCTTTAAAGTGCATCTGGACTCTTCCTCTTTTCTACCACTACAGACAGACTGACACGGCTACCCGTCTTGATCTAGCTTCTAAAAACTGTTTCTCAAAAACATTGCTAGCAAAACCACAATATCTAAGAGGGCGACGCCTGTGATGTACTAAGACTGGCCAGGAGGTGACTATGGATGATCCATACCAATTGTACAACTGAACCATGACTTAGTGGGCGAGACACCAGTATTGTTTCTCCTGATGTAAAACAGGTAAACACAGACAAAAAGAGGCGAATAGCTTTTGTAAGAAGACATATTATAGAGGCAGGCACTTAGCTGTTCTTGGCTCTCTCATTCTTCTGGCTCATCAGACACCTAAGTGCAAAAAACGCTCATTAGTTTCAAACATCATAACCATCATAATTCCATTTAAGACACACATAAAATGCTGTCATCTTGGAGTGGAATCTGGGACCAGGCGTCTGTTTTTAAATTAACTAGTGGACTGCAACTGATGACAAAATACTTACAAGTTCACTAATACTGCTGTACACACATTCCCTGTCATTACATATATGCCCATTCCTCCTGTGGGTGGGAAGCAACTGAACGGTGACAATGTCTCTACTGTTCTTCTTTGAGGAAAAACACTGGAAATGAGAAGAGGACATCCTTCCTTTTTCAGCCTTTCTGTACAGCTCCCCTTTTGATAGTAGATGGCTTAGATCAACTTTCCACTGCTACGGACAACTGGGTCAATGACACCTTTCAAGCTCCCCTGGAATCTCCCAGCCTGGCTAAGCTAGCAGAACCCTTTGGGGAAACCAAATGATTAAGGATTTTCCCACCTGTGTCGGTGTAAACTGAATCTGCCAGTGTACTGATTAGTCTGTCAGATGAGAATCTGGGAATCTCAGGTTCATATCCTAACTCTGCCAGTGATACTCACTGGGTAAATATGGGCCAATCTCTCACCCTCTCAGCCTAACCTACTTCACAGGAGTTGTGAGGATAAAACGGAGAATAATGTAAGATGCTGTAGGCCCCCTTTTGCTAGAAAAGTGGGGTATGACGGCCTAAAATACCCTGTCCTGCTGTAAGGTTAAGGTTATTTTATTTATTGCCACTCGTGGAATTCATATTTCTAAGTGATTCTAAGAGACACCTAAGGACTCCAGACACCTAAGGTGTTCATGACAATGGCAAGATTCATAACACAGTCTCTTACCACCTCTGATGAAATCATTTATCCTGAAGAAATAATTTTTGGCCCCACTTTTAAAGAGCAGAGTTCCATATACAAGAGATCACCATGCCAGTGCTGTTTGTGATCTGCTCTATTTTCTGGAATCTGATTTGAGCTGAATTACTGGAAAATATAAAGCAGTAGGCCAATTCACATTTTGCTTCCTGAATTATGGTACAAAATGTACCAGAGTTTAAACAGTAACAGCGCACGCGGGGCTCCTTTAGCTTTTAATGGGCCATGTGCAATAAATTTGGAAGTGTCTCCCACACAACTGGGATATGCTTTCCAGGCAGGCTTAAGCTACAGCTTTCTTTTTAGAAATTAAGCCACTGCATTTAATTTATCTTCTGCAATAACCAAGCAAGGTCCCTCTATGTTTGTGATAAAAGAATTTGAATTTGGCTTATGTTTGGCCTTCCATTGATTAACTTTACAAGAAATACCACAGCAGCTTCTTTCACAATCCAATGCAAGCCAGAGACTTCTGGTTCTCAGCAAGTGAGCCTCTCAGAAATAGCAGTTATTGATGGAATTTGAGAATCTGTTTCAACAGACAGGAGGAGGGCAGGTTGGTGGCTTTTTATTTTGCATTACCTACTTCACTGTCATTTCTAAAAGCTCCTTTAAAAGAAAAAAAAACAATCAAAGCTAAGACAACATATCAGGAAACCATTAAACCTAGTTTCCTTTCCTTGTAAATATTTGAAAACAAGATTGCTGAGAAACTAATGCCATTTATGCTACAAATAGATGTTCCTGCTTGTCCAGCTCACCTTTTGCAGCTTATGTGAATTCCTGCAGCACGTATGAACAGACCACATGGCCCATGGGCCATAGGAAGTCCAATATGAGGCTGCTGCCGGTATGTTACTCCAACTCAGAATTTTAAAACACAGGCAAAGTTGAAGTTCCCAAACAGGAAAAAAAAGGAACCG